>CM051710.1:12622758-13162255 GCA_028022725.1 Lycodopsis pacificus | reverse complement strand
GGAGCACCCGGACAGTGAACTGGATTACAAAGAACACAGACTGCAACAATGGAGGCTCACACACTGGACTTGTTAGTTCGATCAGTTCATTGTTGCTTTTGGCCTTTTAATGGGATTTGTCGACAGCCTTATGCTTTAAAACCAGAGTTGTAATAACCCAGAGTTAACCTCTCTCGCTCTCTCTCTCTCTCTCTCTCTCTCTCTCTCTCTCTCTCTCTGTTGCTCTCTTCTCCTTTTCTGCCTCCCTCTCTCTCTCTCGCTCTCGCTCTCTCTCTCTCTCTCTCTCTCTCTCAGTATCTATTTGACGAAGAAGACGAGGTGAGGAAGAAGAAACCAAGGCGCAAGCTCCCTTCCAATGCTGCCATCACCAGGGTAAGACACTCACACACTCACTCGTCCCTCCCTCCCTCCCTCCCTCCCTCTGTCTGTTTTTCTATCTGGTCGACTTGTTTTGCCTGCAAAGCAATTTTCGGCGAGCCCGCTTCATGAAAAGAAGCCCTTTCAAAGTAAATTTGATGTGACTGGACTCCGCAACCCTCGCCCTCAACTGCCTCCTGCCTCACCTCATTCAACCTCTCCTCCTTATCTGCTCCTCCCTCCCTCCATCCCTTCTTCTCCTTTCATTGGTTTTTCTAAAAATCCATTTTCTCCCTCTCATTCTCGGGACGTGTAATTCAGGCCAATTTTCCGGGAGAAAAACATTGCACCAAGTGTCCACAAGCTCCCGCAATAACATTTACCTTCTGTGTGTGTGTGTGTGTGTGTGTGTGTGTGTGTGTGTGTGTGTGTGTGTGTGTGTGTGCGCGCACAGCAACAGCAGCAGCAGGTGTATTTGTCTCAGCAGGTTATTAATGGAGGTCTCTGTGAGATTGTCACTGCTGCTCCCCAACACCACCGCCTGTGGACAACACATACACACACACACACACACACATGCACACATGCACACACACACAAAATAACCATCATTTCTGCGCTGCTTGAGTTGAATAACACACACATGTTGAACATAAGCACACACTCAAAAGACATTACAACAGCCCCTCTGCCCCGTACTGCAGTTTGCAGACACACACATCTACATCCCCAGTGCCCAGCTCCGTCTTTTCAGGTGAAAATGTAAGTAAGCTCCCTCAGTGTGAACAGTCCAAAAGCAAACTGTAGGTATGTTATTGTGGCAGTCGTAAGCATTGCCGCATTAAGACGTGAGGAGGACTCCAAATGGATGACGGTGTTGCTCCATAACGGCCGGAGGTCGCCATATCAGCTGCAACGGTCGATGCCGATGTTGTGCTCACAACTTGTTTCCCCCCGAGTGACCACAACAGCCTGTTATTGAAGGGTTAAAAAAGATTCAAAAAAGAGAAGTGTGGGCTGAAAATAGTCCACGCAGCTGAAGATTCGCTGCCTTTTATAGAACAATACAGTCGAGCTAACAGCCATCAAACTTCAAAGAAAACCCCGAGCAGTCTCTTTTAATAAGCTGTACATCTCTTTGTTAAATACATAAACAGCCTTTTGTACCCATTCAGGTAAACATCTGCGATGGGAGGCTTGACAGCCTCGATAAACACGCACGCTCGCGCCTATTTCAGTTAAATACCCCAGGATGCAATTCACAGAAACATCTGCATCGATAACACTTCTGCTGAGGGCGACATGCAGAAACATGTCGTGGTGGTGTATCCATTAAATCTCTCTCCCTCCCACACACACACACACACACACGAGCATCCCGTGTCCTCATGTTCTGCTCTCTCTCTCTCTCTACACAGCAACCCAACATCAAGCAGAAGTTTGTGGCGTTGCTGAAAAGGTTTAAAGTCACCGATGAGGTACGCGCTTCAGGCTTTTGCCCTCCTGATATCACACGTCTGCGCACGCGCGTGTGTGTGTGCTCATGTGTGTGTGTGTGTGTGTGTGTGTGTTTGCTTCAGAGGTGAAGTCGACATGTATTTCAGTTTTTGCTTTGAGAGGTGTGTGGGAGAGATGTGGCAGAACAACTGAGGTTCAGCTGAAACACGAAACACAGAAATGTGACTGCTTCGTGACGCTGCTCACACTTCTGTGTGTGTGTGTGTGTGTGTGTGTGTGTGTGTGTGTGTTTCTCTTCTCCTAACATTGTTTTGTGCTGGCATGGCTGCTTTTCTTCTGTTTGTCTCTTTTAACCTTTATTTTTGTGGATATATATGTGTTTTTTGTCCTTATTTGTCAGTTTCTTACTGTCATTTATTCTCTAAAATAATGTCTTGTTTAATTTGTCCGGCACGTCTTTCCTTTGTTCTGCCCGTAGCTTCTTAAACATCTGTCTGATTTCTATCATGCTGTTGTATAGGGTAGCACAAACAGACTAATCCTCACTTGCCCAAATGTGATGTTTTTGCATGAACACGTATATAAAAATGTACCGTAGATACGTTGATGAATTGCTTTTTCTTTCATGTAGATGAGCTTGTGCCTTTGCGAATAATCCCTCTGAAACGCAGTATAATGGATTTAAAAAGAGCATTGGTACTGGATCTGCAATAGCTCTCTGTGATTGGTCTTCAGAGTTTATGCGTCCAGATGTTTGGTGTCACGGTTTGACGTGTCTCTTAGTCACTCGTGTCCCCCGTGCGTTCTCGTCCAGGTCGGTTTTGGCCTGGAGCACGTGTCCAGGGAGCAGATCCAGGAGGTGGAGGAGGACCTGGACGAGCTCTACGACAGTCTGGAGATGTACAACCCCAGCGACAGCGGGCCGGAGATGGAGGAGACCGACAGCATCCTCAGCACACCCAAACCTAAGCTGAGGTAGCGTCACTAAGTCACACACCTACAGAATACTCTCCGTTGACATTTCAGAGCGCCCTCTGTTGGGGAAAACTGCTAACATCAGTCATGTATTGAAGTTTATTTGAGGCTTACATGAACCAGAATGGGGTCAGTTAACTTTGAATCCATGCAAATGTAAACCAAAACCTAAAATATGTCTTATTTTTAGTCCTTTCTTTTTGAACTCGGCTCAAAATATAATAAAGCGCTCAAAATAGCACTATTTGATGGTGTCAGCACAATGTAGTGCTATGAAGCCTGCAAAGCAAAAGGAGCAATATAAATAAATGTGATACGAGTCAAAATGTCATCTATAAAAAAAGCCCCCAAACACAAGACGCAGTCAGTTGTTCTTGTGTTTCAGGCCGTTCTTTGAAGGAATGTCTCAGTCCAGCTCCCAGACGGAGATCGGCAGCCTGAACAGCAAAGGCAGTTTGGGTCGAGACACCTTCAGCCCGGTGAGTAGCCGAGGAGCAGCGGCATCAGCAGCATCAGCAGGAACGTCACTCCTGTGACTGTTTGTTTGGTTTTCCTCCGTCTCATCGGAGCTGACGAGAGTAAATGTGAGCGTCTGACTTCAGACTCTGGAGCCGCTAAACAGAAAGAACCCGACAGAAAAACTAAATTGCATTTACGTTAAACCTTTTACAGTTTAGAGTTCATTTACACGCATCATGAATGTTGTCATAACAAGCACACAGTGAGCTTTATTCACTAAGTCCTCTCCCAGTGATTCATTCACACTCACTGTTTACACGCGGCACTAAATAGCAAACAGTCACAGACTAGTCGTGTAACAATACACCACGAATTGAAGCGGCATAAGCTCCGAGGAACAGCGTGCCACTCCGCATCGACGAGGCAAACAGCCCGACTCTGAAGCCAGTGAAAAGGGCCCAGCAGGGAGGCAACTGTGCAAATATACAAAAATGTCAGAAACGTTTCCTGAATGGAGCAGAAACCCAGCAGCTCTTTGACGGCTGCCATCTGCTCAATAAAAAGTGTGTTTGGATGGATTTCACTGGATGTTTTCGGCTGCAGTTCCTCCTTTCATGGAAACACTGAAGTAAGCCTTTTGCTGTTGTGACACTTCCTTAAAAGTCTGCTTTTTATGTCTGTTAATGCTCCGCGTGCTAATGAAACTCTGCATAAAGAAGCAGAGAAAAACAAACGTCTTTCGGCCATCGCAGCTGCTGCGTTGGATTGTTATGTTGGGATGTTTATGCCTTCCTGTTGCTGCATAATGAACTATGTTGTTCCAGTTTTATTTACTGACTCCGGAGTGTCATTAAGCCTCGTAGACTGACTGCCGCTTCCTCGTCTCACCAGCAGGGGGAGCAGCCTCCTCTGGAGAAGATGAAACTGTCCCGCAGCCGCAACCTGGAGGAGGCCCTGTCTGAGACCGACACACTGGTACGGCTCTTAGTGTGTGTGTGTGTGTGTGTGTGTGTGTGTGTGTGTGTGTGTGTGTGTGTGTGTGTGTGTGTGTGTGTGTGTGTGTGTGTGTGTGTGTGAGTGAGATGGAATTAATGGTGTGCCGGGATCTTTGTTGATATCACCACGAGGGGGGATTAGCTACCATCTGTCCTGTAAGTGAGACAGATTGAGAGACTCGGAGAGAACAGAGGAAACGGGAGAAACAAAAACAGGGAGGAAGTGTCTGAGAAGATGGCTTTAGGATTGCCTGTATCTCCTTTTTTATGACATTGACGGTCTGTCATTGTGTGTGTGTGTGTGTGTGTGTGTGTGTGTGTGTGTAGGAGCTAACCGATCAGGAGCTGTTTGCTGAGGTGGGCCCCTGCATCACGGTGTCCGTGGCAGAGAAACCACGTACACCCATGAAGAGCAGCAAAAGTGAAATCCAGGCCATGCCTTCGCCAAGGTAACGAAACACCCCAAATCACAATAAAAAACAAAACACACCGACTGTTTTGTTCAAACTTAATATTGTCGTGTTTTAGTAGAGGTAGCAAATGAATCCAACACAGTGAGCATCTCAGAAGATGTAATTACTGCGTCGCCTCCTCTCTGCATCAAACACTGGATATTTAGGAGATACGTGATGTTCCTTTGCCCCCCCCCCCCCAGGTTGGACGGAGGCCACACGCCCAGACAGAAGCGCAACAGCACCCCCATGAAGGAGCGACAGCTGTCCAAACCTTTGAGCGAGCGCACCAACAGCTCAGACTCGGAGAGATCCCCGGAGCTGGGCCACAGCACGCCGGTGAGTGAGCGTCCTTTTAGGATCGTAGCACAAGCTGCGGCTCCGTTTCAGCCTCGCACGCTGACATAAATCCTCATGTTGCAGTGAAGGGATTCACACTTGAATGAATAAATGAAGAAAAACAGCTGCCTTTGTTCTGTGGCCTCTTCTACTCGCTCCCGTCTGGTCTTTTCCCAAAGTAAAGAACACAAATGCATCCCGACAATCTATGACTCGCCTGGAGCTCAGAGATGAATTATGCATGCGCTGATGAGTCATCTGAAGAGTAAATGTGTTGCTGAGGGGGGGTTATGTACTGTGTGTGTGTGTGTGTGTGTGTGTAGCTCCTGAGGAAGGTTGTGTACGACCAGCTGAACCAGATTTTGTTGTCGGACTCTGCGCTGCCTGAGAGCCTCATCTTGGTCAACGTCAGCGACTGGCAGGGGCAGGTGAGTGTGTGTGTGTGTGTGTGTGTGTGAAGCATTTCTCCAACGACATCTGGTGGGCGTTTTTCTCTTTTCATCGTGCACGCTTCACTTTTCGTGTTGCAGTACGTCGCAGAGCAGCTGCAGGTGCAGAGACATCCGGTGGTCTGCACGTGTTCGTCGGCTGAAATCCAGGCGGTGCTGTCGGCTGTGCTCACCCGCATCCAGAAGTTGTGAGTCCTTTGTGACTCTCTCACACACACACACACACACACACACACACACACACACACACACACACACACACACACACTATAGCCTCCTTTGGTTTGCAGGATGACTCATTTGTTTTTTCTTCTTCTCTAAAGCCTTATTCCTCTGTTCGACCCTCGTCTCTTCTTCTCCTGCGTCCCCCACATCTCTCCCTCCTCCTCGTCGTTGCCCTTATCTATCACTTCGCTTTATGCCAAAACAATGCTTTTTATATCTCCCTTATATCTTCCCTTTTTTCTCTTCTCCTATCCCTGTTTTGTCTCGCTCCATCCCGTCACTCTCTCTCTCTCTCACGATGTTTAGTTTACTTGCAGTGGACTTCACCGAAGCATCTAAAGGGAAATAGGGGATACAAATACATTCATGTCGGAGGCTCCATTTGTTTTGGGTTGTATACAGAAAAGTGTGTTTTTCATGATCAGTCAGAAAACCTGGAACTCTTATCAAGAAAAAACACGAAACACTTTACCAGCATCTCAAATGTAAGGATGTTTAGATGAAGCGATGCAGTATAAATACCTCTGTTTTGACGTCTAGGTGTCAGTTGTTACACATACATCCCCCTGAGGGATTCCATGATGTCATACATGTGTGTATATATGTATTTGATGGATGTGACAGTGTGGTGGATCTACCTTCACAGCACTGATAACCCCCCCCCCCCCCCTCTCTGTCTGCAGCTGTAACTGTAACTCGTCCATGCCCAGAGCGGTGAAGGTGGCGGCGGTGGGCAGCCAGAGTTACCTCGGAGCCATCCTGCAGTTCTTTGTCACTCAGCTCGCCAACAAAACGTCCGACTGGCTCAACCACATGCGCTTCCTGGTTGTGCCTCTGGGTAAGAGGGTCTCTCCTGCAGAGTCATGCTGCAGCGAGGTTTTTATCACTTTGCGGGGGAAACCGTCTGGGGAGTGCCAAACCTACTGTTCTTTTTATTTTCCAGACATCCATTACACAGTCACTGGTATCTTGAGAGGTGCACTGTGGCGCTACAGTTACACCTCGTAAAGAGCTGACTATGTCTCTTTTTTGTTGTTGCTCAACTGCTTCCTCTTTCCTTCCCTCCGTCCTCTTCATCAGGCTCCCACCCGGTGGCCAAGCACCTCGGCGCCCTCGATAACCGCTACAGCTCCTCCTTCCTGGACGGGGCGTGGAGAGACGTGTTCAGCCGCTCCGAGCCGCCGCAGACAGGTACCCCCCCCCGTCGCTTCAGATAAACACATGCAGCCTCAACGGCTGACACAAACACTCATTTGTTTCCCCTCCCCCGTCGCCTCCAGATCAGTTGGATGTCGCGGCAAGAATCTCCCAGTACATCAGCGGAGCCACGGTCACACACCAGCTGCCCATCGCCGAGGCCATGCTCACCTGCAAGCACAGGACGTGAGTACAGATGCCACTTAAACACACAAGTTACTCTGTGTGTGTCTACTCTGATCGCTGCTCTTTCTGTCCCGCTCAGGCGAGATGAAGACTCCTACCAGAAGTTCATTCCGTTCATAGGGGTACGATTTCACTCCTGTTGCAGTAGGTTACCAATACAAGTCTAAAATGATAGATTATTGATGATCATTTACATATTGTGCTTGTTTTTCCAGGTGGTGAAGGTTGGTCTTATCGAGTCGGGTCCTTCTCCAACAGGTGAGTGTTTGCAAACAGTTTGGACGGACGCCACAAACTCATTGTTGCTGCTGCCGATGCGATAATGTTCATTTTCGTTTTGTGTTTTTTTTTTTAAGGAGACAACGAAGAGGGCGTGGCGGTGAGCTTGGCTGTCCCCTCCACGTCTCCCCCCTCCCACGGCTCCCCCACGGGGATGATTAAAGAGGCAGCCACGCCTCCCTCCTCCCCCTCCATGGGCAGCGTCCTGACGGTCCAAGGGTGAGACTCGCTTCCTCCCTTCTTTCTCTTCCTGTCTAAGATATTGATGCTACTGAGCAGAGAGCCAGCCTGCCTACTCAAGATGGAAGAAGAAGAAATGGAGACTGTGGTTTCTGTCCACAGGAGTCCCAGCATGTCTCACGGCGTGGACGCCATCGGCCTGCAGGTCGACTACTGGCTGGCCTCGCTGGCTGAGAAGCGGCGGGAGGGCGAGCGGCGCGACACGGGCGGCAAGAACACGCTGAAGAGCGCCTTCCGCTCGCTGCAGGTCAGCCGGCTACCAGGAGAGGGCAGCAGCGAGCCACAGGCCCAGGTCAGCACCATGGCCATGACCGTGGTCACCAAGGAGAAGAACAAGAAAGGTGAGGTCGAAAGAGTGGAAATCATCAGATGGGAGATGTTCGAGGAATGGTCTAGGTCCAAGCACGTAATCATGTGAACACACACGTAACAATCCCTCTCCCTGCCTCTCTTCAGTTCCCACCATCTTCCTGGGGAAGAAGCCAAAGGAGAAGGATGTAGACTCCAAGAGCCAGGTCATTGAGGGCATCAGCCGACTCATCTGCTCTGCCAAGCAGCAACAGACCATCCTGAAAGGTGACCTGGAGGATCAGGACGGCCCCGTACCTCCATGTCCTTAAAGCTTTGTTTTGCGTGGCACTGTAGTGGTTTTTCTCTTCTTGTATTACTTTTATTTCATTTGTCTGTTGTCCAGCTGATGTTTTTAAGTGCGTTGCTTCCGTTTCCTTCCAGTGTCCATCGACGGCGTGGAGTGGAACGAGGTGAAGTTCTTCCAGCTGGCCGCCCAGTGGCCCACTCACGTCAAGTACCTGCCTGTCGGACTCTACGGCTACAGCAAGCCGCCCTCCTAGGGGTGAGCGCCAGCCGACTCCTCTGACCCCCGACTGGACCATCGACTCCCCCCGATCCTGTTAAGACCTCCGCCTCACAGCACCTGCAGATGTGAGGGGAGACGTCGGGGGGGCTGGACTTTCTTTCTTTCTTTAGTGTCATTCAGGCTACAGTCGTCTTGTTTCTCTTTGGAGAGGAGGAGGAGGAGGAGGAGGGTGTTGTTACTAGTCACTTTAATGCCCCTTTTAGCGTGTGTTTATGTGTGTGTGACGAGTGTGCATGCACACGTGAATGTACAGTGTGTGTGTGTGTGTGTGTGTGTGTGTGTGTGTGTGTGTGTGTGTGTGTGTTTACAAGGGGCCCACAGCACAAGTTAATTAGCTAACTGCCATTTACGTTTCCGTTCTAAGGAATGCAATAGCATGCAACGACTCACCGGTTTTCAAGCCCTTAAAGTCTGACCCTCGACCCCTCCGAGGTCCCGCCCACCTCGAGACCTGACCACTCGTGTGCCAGACAACGGTAACTCAAAATACAAAAAAGTACCGCACACAGGGCTTCAGTGTCTGGATGAGCCGGTGGAAACAGAAAAGTCACAATACGCAGTCAAATAAAAGCATGTGATGATTTTCTGCTCCACACATCAACAACACAGGCCCGTTGTTTTAGGTTTTATTTCTAGGGCTTCCATATGATTTAAAATATTTTCTCTGTCCCAAAACCAGTCATTTGGATGTCTAATGCCAAACGATTCTTTTCAAAAAAAAGAAAGAAAATATATGAAAGGGAAGTGTCGTTTTTAAAATTGTGCTCTTGTGAAGAATAGTAACGCCTTCCCGTTAACGCTGTTGTGTGACGCATCGTGTTCATTTCTGTGAAGAGTTCCAGGATTGCAGTGCCGGGCGACTGTGACGTGCAGTGTTCTGTATCTTCTTATTTGCTATGCCTTACGAAGACACATCTGGGTGTTTGCAGAGAGTCCAGCTGGTAATAATATGAATAACCCAAGCAAATATGCAACCGCAAGCTTCAACCACGATATGCATATTTAGTCCAAAACTTGGCAGCGTTGATGGGAATATGGTGGCTAGACTTTGCTGTATCTGCACCGCAAAGATGGGATTCAAACACCTGCAATAAAGCACAATGTTGTTGTCCAGTTCCCCCCCTAATAACCTGTTCTTTATTGGCTACAGACCGGCATCTTTCTCTGCATTGAAAACAGCCGACCTCGTCAAAAAAATAATTGTTTTTTAAGCATTTTCATTAAGAAAATTAAGTGTTTGGGTTGTCAGTCATTTTGGCACAAGTCCGCTCCATGCTTTCTCTAGGGTGTCGTGAGGTGACTAGTGAGTACAGTAACTGCTAACAACTGTGTGTGTGTGTGTGCGTGTGCGTGTGTGTTGAAATCAATGTCATGTGGTCTCAGAAACTTTGAAAACAAAAAAAATCACTAAATAGGAGGAATACTTTTTCTACCATGCGAGAGAGGGCATGCAAATGGTGTGTGTGTGTGTGTGTGTGTGTGTGTGTGTGTGTGTGTGTGTGTGTGTGTGTGTGTGTGTGTGTGTGTGTGTGTGTGTGTGTGTGTGTGTGTGTGTGTGTGTGTGTGTGAGTGAGAGATTTGTTGACACTGTGTGTTGATGACGTGGTCGTTATCAATATCATTGATTATCAGATTACGGCTGCACAAGCTGCAGTGGTCGTCCCGTTTACTTTGTAGTCTGGCACAAGGCGAATGCAGATTTTCTTTCCACCGCTAAAACACTTTGACAACAAACAAAATTAACAAAATTAAAGTTTTATTGAAGCAAGTAGCTTGAAATTCAACTTTTAATGCAAATCCAATGAAATGATCTGCAGCAGTGGTTCATAGCTGTTCTGAAGCTGCCTTGTGTCGCCTACATCGTAACACAACTCCACCTCCAGTAAAGTATTAGAAAACAAGCTTTTATTTTTGAAATAGTGTTAATGCCAATGTCTTGATTTAACTGCTGTCTTTATTGGGCTTTTATTTTAATTTTTTCTGTCTAAACGGCAGTTGTGTTACGACTCGGCTCACTGTTCACCTGTTACACTGAAGGTTTCACACTGAAGGGTTTGGTCCACAGCTCGTCGGTGTGATGTCGATTAGAAGTTCTTCCAAATGTCTGAATGTATTGAATTTAGTTTACATTTTGAGGCACAGGTAGACGCGTCGCTACGATATATAATCATTTTGTGTTATTTGGCCTAAAGCAGACTTTAGGAAGGAGACGTTCCAAGGAACTTTACTAAAAAAGTACAATCATCTTGGTGCCACTTCAAAATACTTAGAAAGGGTTCATAATTTGACACTAATGCAAAGTATTCCTTTGGTTAGTATATCAATATAAAAACAATATGGTTCTTAAAGCTGCACTTCTCTCAGGAGTTGGTGGAGACTCAAACTGAGCTACAATGAGTGAATATTGATCGGAAACACAAATCCTAATGAATGATAGTTTTCCAAATAGTTTACCGATAATAAAAGGACAATATATGTCAATGCTGTTTGTTTCTGCTGCCCCCAAGTGGCCAAAGAAAACAAATAATCCGGCTTCAGGTTGAAATTTAGCGGTCATTTTATGCATTGTGATCGCTTCCTGCTGATGTGTTTTAACCTTTCAATGAAGTCATCAGTGACAACTCTGAAAGCTTTTTTAAATAAGGCTTCATTATAAAAGGTACCGTGTTTTTAAATTTGAAAAAATGGCGTCCTCGAGTAAATAAAATAAAAAGCTCTTTGCCTTGAAGTAACGTTAAATTATTGCTATGATGTGAAAGAGGCATTACAAACAATATCACTGCCAAAACTATCAGAAGTGTAGATTTTATTCAGATAGATGTGTGGGTTGAGGGGTTGCTGATACTACAAACTCATCAACAACAAAGTGATCCTTGTTCTGAAGTCATCATTTCAATGTGTTGGAGGAACTTCACCGTCACCACTTCACCTTTTATCAGCCGTCTTTCCCGTCTCTCTTCCAGTTTACACGTTTTCCTAAAGTCTCTGGTTGTGTGTTGAACCTGTTTCCGGTGTGTTTTCACCTGTACCTCTGTTCCCGTGCTTGTGACGGTGTAGTGATGGTTCCTCTGTCCTCGTTTAGAGATCAGGAGCTGTTTGGTCCATCAATAATCTCCTGTCAGCGATCAGCAGTGTCTTTTCTCTCCACCTTCCTCAGATATACCTCTGACGAAGAGAGTCTTCTTCACCAGGCTTCCACGAGCTTAGCTTTCTAAAGTCACGTGAAGCGATGTTGTCCCCCTTCACTAACAGCTTGTACATGTTGCCTGTGATCGCTGTGATAGACCTCTGCTCCGCGCAGGGCGTCCTCAGCTTGTGGACTTTGTGGAGAGTATTTTGCACACGCCATTGTTTCTTCAGCTTATTTGCCTTTTGCCTATAACGATAACTATAACAAACTATAATGCGTGTACATATCAGATAGTACTTGTTATATTGTATTCTAGTTCTGGTTTTCTTAATTTGACGTGTTTTGTATAGTACTGCTTTTTCATGATTACGTTTGTCAATCAAACAGATGTGGGATGAAAAGTGTTCATTGTTTCATTTGTTTTTTTTTAATAAAAATATTCCTGATTTGTAGCTCAGTCTCTTGTATCATGTTTTGTAGCTTATATAGCTTATTTATACTTACTATGAATGGTGGTAAGATTGCAGTTTAAAACACTAATTTAACGAGTGTTTTTCAAATAAAAATGACCAAAAAATGTCATGGAACAAACGGGTTGCAAGGAGAATACAAGCCTGTAAACCTGCAGTAAAACATATGCAGACAACATATAATCCTACATAGTTTATTACACCAAATAGTGATACCAAAATCTAGTGATACTTAGAGAGATGACATGAATAAAAGTGATTTTTAATTGAGAATAAACCAGTATGATAGGTCACCATTGTATGATGTAAAAGGTGTAAATAAATAGTGCACATGGTGCTTGTTTAGCAGGTCACTGATGCCCTCTTTGGATGGGCCCTCCACTGACTTCAGAATACAAAGAGTGTGAGCACAGCAAGAAGCTACACTTCAACCTACTTCCTGTTGTGTAAAAAACACCAGTTTTATTTAGTTTTATTTAGTTCGTTTTAATGTCCTTGTTGACCATTAGTGATAACATTATTTTCAATTACAAATCAACCAGCTAACAATCCTTTTTAAAAATCCCGTTTAAAACTGGAGATAGGGCTGATAGAAGATACAAGTCAAGCAAAGGCTTTACGCATGCGCAAGATAATTTCCCGCCCCGCTTGGAAAATGGCCAACCCGATTCATCTTGATATTTCGCTTCACCTTTGGTTGTTGGATTCTGGGAGAACAGCCATTTTTCGTCTCCCATTTCAAACAATTTGAATCACATATACGATAACATCACTTTTTTATTACTGAATAAACATTTCTGAGAGGATGACCGGTCAGTAACGCCACATTTAAGCGTATTTCTGCTGGCCTCAATTGTCAAGTGACAGTCTGGGCAAGTTAAGGTGAGGCAGACGGTAGTTACCGTAAGTACCGTTATAGGAGCACGCCAAGTCTGCTGTTAGCTAGCTCTTTGTAATCGTATTAAACTAAACTGAATGATGTGGGAGCTATTTCGGTGTGCACGTGAGGAGTGTGAAACTAATAGGACAGGTAACGGTAACCCAACTCGTTCACAGCTGCCTTCAAAGTAAAGTCAGAGCTAACGTTGAATTCGGCTAACTGTTAGCCGTTAGCGTACCGCTACTTAACTACTAACGTTAACTGGCTTTAGCATCCCTTGCTTTACTAAACGACGGGTTTTTCAAACGTGCTTTCGTTTGATAGTGTAATTTCCTACGTCTCTGATAACCTGCTTTGTGGTGTTTTGCAGCCTATATCGTCCTACTTTGCGGACTACTGTAACCGGAAGTGATCTTTTATTTTGAAAACTACATCCGGAAGCTGTTTTGTTTTGCATGAAGGCTCGCGGACTTAACGCTGGTCTGTCTTCTGGAGCATCACAACATTGTCCTGCCGCTTTGTTCGAGGGACAGAAAAGCATCGCACTTGTCTTCGATGAAGGTAAATATACGGATAAATAATATTTAAATGAGCATGAAGACGCAGATGCATAGTTAAAATAGATAAGATCAGTGTTCTCTATTGTGGGTCACCTTGATTGATACGCTGCCAACCCAAACACTGCAGGCCTCGACCATCCACCGGCTCATTTATTTATTTGTGGCCTAAAATAGTCCCATTAAATATGCCTGGATAAGTGATAATATGAATTTCTGGATGCTTTTATTTTGAACGTGTCTCGGTTTCCCTTCTCTGCATTACCTGCATTTAAAGGGAAGTTTAAATAATAATGGTGCATTGCAGTCTGTGTGTGAGGTGGATGGGAGGAGGAGGAGGAGGATGGGGGAGAGAGAGAGAGGGAGGGTGAGGGAGAGAGAGCAAGAGAGAGGAGGGAGGGAGGGAGGGAGGGAGCAGGAGAGGAGGGAGAGAGAGAGAGAGAGAGAGAGAGAACAGGTGCGCCTCCACCATCAAAGCAGGAGAAGAGAGAAAGTCACGATGTTGCACAATCGGCTCCTCTGTCCTGCTGCTGCAACGGTTTCCTTTACTTCTACTCAGTGTTGAGGCAGGAAGTGACTATTTACTGAGCCGGGCTCTGTCTACTACTGTGAGATCTATGTTGACGTACTGATATGGAACCAAGCATCAGATACAGCTCGAATGTTGTCTTTTCCTAAAGGTGACACCAGGAATGAATGTTGTATTTATCTGTGAGCTCTGGCTGAAGATATTGACAGTGAAGATTAATTAATAAAGAAAATAATCATTAGTTTTTGGCACTAATCACCTGTCAGTATTAAGGTATTGAGTCAGTGTGTTCAGACTTAGTCCAGTCTCTTGTTATTAGCATGAACATTAATCGTTGATCATAAACACGAAGCAACAACATTTTTTCATTAGAATGCTTTAAATTGTGTCATTAAAAAACGTTGACTGTGATGTTTTGATTTAGTCGTCATCACCTCACTCTGAATCTTCCTTCCTCTGAGCAGCAGCTCTGTCCAGTGACAGCGTCTCATTTTAATTGGCTTTACTGGCAGCTGCTGCTGCGTCAGGTTCAAGCTCGGAGGAATCCTCTTGTAGTAATCTGAATGTGTTTTACATGTACTACACACACACAGGTTGTCACTTCTTTTCTTTTGTTTTTCCCCGCAGTGTGTATGAAACCAGGCAATGTCCGCTATGGTGTACCCACGTGAAGAAGCCCTGGAGCGCCTGAGTCAGGATGAGATCGTCCTCAACACGAAGGCCGTGGTGCAGGGCCTGGAGACGCTGCGCGGGGAACACGCCCAGCTCCTCAACTCGCTGCTGGACTGCACCCAGCCGCCCGCCGCACAGGAGAAATCGGGGCTCCTTCGCAAGAGCATGGAGGCCATCGAGCTGGGCCTGGGAGAGGCTCAGGTGAGAGCGTACGGGATGCTTTTAAGGAGACAAACATATCTTAACAATTTCATTTCAAGATAAATTTCCCCTTTTCGCCTCCCCCAGGTGATCATCGCCCTGTCGAGCCACCTGAGCGCCGTGGAGTCGGAGAAGCAGAAGCTGCGCGCTCAGGTGCGCCGGCTCTGCCAGGAGAACCAGTGGCTGCGGGACGAGCTGGCGGGAACGCAGCACAAGCTGCAGCGCAGCGAGCAGAGCGTCGCCCAGCTGGAGGAGGAGAAGAAGCACCTGGAGTTCATGAACCAGATCAAGAAGTTCGACGACGACGTCTCGCCCTCGGAGGAGAAGAACCAGAGCTCCGGGGGCGGCGGAGGAGGAGGAGGAGGAGACGCTTCAAAGGACAGTCTGGATGACTTGTTCCCCAACGATGATGACCAGGGACCAGGTATGACGTCAGCAGCAGTTGGACCACAAACAGGCCTGGTAATGGATCTGTGTCAACAAAGTGAAGTCAAATTGCCGATATAAACAAGCCACTTAAGTGATGCTTTATACAGCATGTTCAGCTCTCCTCCCCATTAGACAGTAAGTGCTCTTTCTTTCCTTCAATCATTTATATCCTCCTCCTCTGTCCCACAGCCCAGCCCAGCGGAGAGGTGGCCGCCCAGCAGGGGGGCTACGAGATCCCGGCCCGCCTCAGGACGCTCCACAACCTGGTGATCCAGTACGCCTCCCAGGGCCGCTACGAGGTGGCGGTGCCGCTGTGCAAACAGGCTCTGGAGGACCTGGAGAAGACGTCCGGACACGACCACCCGGACGTGGCCACCATGCTCAACATCCTGGCCCTGGTGTACAGGTGGGGAACGGAGACGAGGGTTTCTAAGTGAACATTTAAAATCAAATTTTACGGATTTTTAACGAAATGCTGCGGTTGCGTTTTTGTCCTCCAGGGATCAGAACAAGTACAAAGAAGCGGCTCACCTCCTGAATGACGCGCTGGCCATCAGAGAGAAGACTCTGGGGAAGGACCACCCAGCTGTGGCCGCGACCCTCAACAACCTGGCTGTCCTGTACGGCAAGAGGGGCAAGTACAAGGAGGCGGAGCCTCTCTGCAAGAGAGCGCTGGAGATCAGAGAGAAGGTAAAAACCTGCACCACCAAGCCTTCATTCACTACAACCAAGTCTCCTATCTAAGTGAAGGATACATGATTCTACATCTGTCTCCAGGTGTTGGGGAAGTACCACCCGGATGTAGCCAAGCAGCTGAACAACTTGGCCCTGCTGTGTCAGAACCAGGGCAAGTACGACGAGGTGGAGTACTACTACAGACGGGCCCTGGAGATCTACGAGAACAAGCTGGGAGCCGATGACCCCAACGTGGCCAAGACCA
Source organism: Lycodopsis pacificus (assembly GCA_028022725.1). Taxonomy (NCBI): domain Eukaryota; kingdom Metazoa; phylum Chordata; class Actinopteri; order Perciformes; family Zoarcidae; genus Lycodopsis; species Lycodopsis pacificus. Next base: position 13,145,959 of record CM051710.1, on the reverse strand, counting down.
AAAACAACCTGGTGGGGACGGGGACGTCATTAAGACAAAATTAACAAATATAGTCTCCATTTGTTTCCTGCTCTTCTGTGAGCTCCTCTCATCCTGTGATTACGTGTTGCTTCTCCTCAGGCCACGTGCTACCTGAAGCAGGGGAAGTTCAAGGATGCGGAGGCTCTGTACAAGGAGATCCTGACCAGGGCGCACGAGAAGGAGTTTGGATCCGTCAACAGTGAGTAGAGTCAAGAAAGGACTTTGTTACGGACTAAAAGAAAAAAGATTTAAGTCATAAAAACTCTGAGAGCCATTTTAAATTCCTCCGACAACTGCCGTGCTTTTGTTTGATTGGGCCACGCCCCCGATCCCTCCGTCCTCCCTCCGTCCTCTCAGCAGATGAGAGGATTATTTCGTGCTGTCTGAGCGTGCGGAGCGGCTCAATGTTGATGTTTCCCTCCCGCTGCTGCTAAGCCGATCAAACCCTGATGTGCTCACATGCCCGGCACGAGACGGAGGGCCTCGGCAGGAATGTGGCTTCACCCCGGTTTGACGAAAGACGTTTTTTTTTTTATTTGTGGGCAGAGAAGCTCCAGGTTGCTCCAGGGATGCTCGTTAGCAAGTTTCAGTGCAGTCGTCCACTCTCACTATCGTTCATCTGAAGCATTTGTGTGATTTATTTTGTTGCAGATGACAACAAGCCAATCTGGATGCACGCAGAGGAGAGAGAGGAGAGCAAGGTCAGTCATTCAGGTTGAGCTCTGTTCGTTGCTGCTGTTGGCGGCGCAGCTTGTTATGGAAATGGGTTGATGGAGAGCAGCAGGCTGTACAAATGACAACAAGGGCATTTTTAATGGGCTGTTTAATTTGGTAATAGTTGATGCTCGGCTCCTCGTGCTCCCTCTCTCTCCTCCCTCTGTCTCTCTTAAGGGTAAGCGCAGGGACTCTGGCCCATATGTGGAGTATGGAAGCTGGTACAAGGCCTGCAAAGTGGACAGGTGGGTCAGACGTGTGAATTCACTGGAATCAATGTTCTATGAGAAATACCTTATTTTAACATCTGGTTACACACGTTTTAAATAGTAAATAAAAACATGTGTTTTTGTGTGTTTTTTTTTTCTTGCAGCCCCACAGTGAACACGACCCTCAAGAGCCTGGGAGCTTTGTACCGTCGCCAGGGCAAACTAGAGGCCGCAGAAACACTGGAAGAGGTCGCCACCAAGTCCCGTAAACAGGTGCCGCACAAAACACTCAGAATCACTGAGTTACTGCCGTTAGATTAGTCGTCTGGGCTCAACCGCTCGGCCAGTCTACAAGCCTGATTAGCTCAGCGGGCGTTAGCTGTGATTTATTAGCCGTGTGTGTGTGTGTGTGTGTGTGTGTGTGTGTGTGTGTGTGTGTGTGTGTGTGTGTGTGTGTGTGTGTGTGTGTGTGTGTGTGTGTGTGTGTGATGTGCATATGCTGAGTGAGCTATTGTGGAAAAGCAGTTATTTTCCTTTTAATCACTCTTCTACAATCTTTGTTTTTCTTTGTGTGTCCTCTCGCTCTCTCTCTCTCCCTCTCTCTGTCTCTCTCTCCCCCTCCCTCTCCTCTCTCAGGGCATTGATGCCATCAACCAGAGTAAGGTGGTGGAGCTGCTGAAGGACGGGGGAGCCGGAGGGGGAGACAAACGACACAGCAGGGAGGGAAACAACGGGCCGGGGGGACAGCGGAGGGAGAGCGAGGGCGACGACTCCGCTGAGTGGAACGGGGTCAGTAAACTGACACCAATTCATTACAGCACGCAGTATTAATCATAGTTCATCGTGTACAAGTACACGATGCAAGGTAAATGCAGCTGTGCACACAAGGCAGTTAAAGTCCTTTTCATCTTTTAATCTCTCGTGCCTCGTAACAGGACGTCTTTAGTATTGAATGTCTCCGGTAAATGCTGACTTGTTGTGTTTCATGTTTCCTCAGGACGGTAACGGGTCTCTGCGTCGCAGCGGCTCCTTCGGGAAGATTCGTGACGCTCTGAGGAGGAGCAGCGAGATGCTGGTGAAGAAGCTGCAGGGGAGCGGACCACAAGAGCCCCGCAACCCAGGGTTAGAGACGTGTGTGTGTGTGTGTGTGTGTGTGTGTGTGTGTGTGTGTGTGTGTGTGTGTGTGTGTGTGTGTGTGTGTGTGTGTGTGTGTGTGTGTAAGCTTTCATGGAGATATGATGATTGTTAGTCTGGCTTTAGGTGTAGGCCTAATGAATGACTTTTCTATTAGTTTAATATTTGGCATTCTTGCTTGATGAATGAGGATTGGTTATTAACATTCTTGTCAATACACTTTTTTGTAGTAAGTGAATGAATTAACCGATAAAAATGTTTCGGTAAAAGTCATGCGTTTTATTTTGAAATCGATTATGGATGTCCCTTACAAGCTTCCATACTTTTTCATCCTTAAAGTTCCAGTGAAACATAAATATAATAATCGTAATATGAAGTATGTCTGAATGAGGTTTAATTACGAATTTAAATGTTAGTTGGTCATATTTTATTTGATAAATATGTATAAGCCTTGTGTTTAAGATTAGTCTGAATGTGTTTTTTTTATTATGCTTTTAATGAGTTTTTAATGGCTCATTGTGTGATTGTTTTGTTTTGCTCAGAATGAAGAGAGCAAGCTCCCTCAACTTCCTCAACAAGAGCACTGAGGAGACCACACAGGTATTAGTATTATTATTATGTATTTAATGCTCCTCTACAGCAGAGCACGTGATTTAACTAGGTCTGCAGTATGAATAACGTTTCCATATTTCAATGTATTTCCAAAACGTACATTCTTTAAACTGTTTAAAGATGAAATAACTACATGAGAATGTCTGTTTTGTGATAATCCAGTAATCTGAAACAATATATTGTACAGTAGTTCTATAAAACCGTAGTTTTAACATGAATTGACCTGTTCTTAGGACGCAAACTCCGGCCTCTCGGACTGCAGGGGACTAAGCGCCAGCAACGTGGACCTATCCAGACGCAGCTCCCTGATTGGCTAGTCAGAGACAGGAGGCGGGACTCAGGCGACAGAAAAGCGGCCCGGGCGAAGGAGAGGCTGTTTGCAGCTTGGTTTGATCCAACAAACACACTTAAAAGCTCAAAGCGAGCTCGACCGCTTGCACCTGCAGCATATTTTGTAAAGAAAGCATCGCCACGCTAAACGCCATCCCGTCAGACACCCCCGCTGTACAAACCGCTGCAAGCCATCACAGAAGAGAATATTTAGATACACATTAACCAGCATGCTGCTTACTAGAACGTGGGATGTCTGCACCTGGACGCCTCGCGTTGTTTTGACTCGTAGCGCAGCGTCGTAGTCCGTTCCTCAGCGCTCCGCCACGTGCAGACACTCGACCCTACGTAGGCTGAATGTACTCCGGTTTCCCTTCAGAGAGAAGCTTCGCACTCCGTGTGTTTCACCCGTAGCATGAAGTACTTTGCCGCCTGTAGAAATGGTACGATCCACTTTGATTTTAACGGGCAGAGAAGAGAACACAAGCAATCTCTGGGGATCTTCAAGAAGACATTAGCACTAACCATTTAAACCTCACTTTTTGCCTTCTTCTTTGATGTATATACAGTTTTAAATTATTCGATATTTCGTTCTTTGTATATAGAGCACTTTCTTCTTTTCTGTTTACACTATTGGGTTTAAGAAGGTCTCGGTGGAACATACTGCTTATCTGAAGGGGGGAGGACGGGACAAGAAGGAAAGGAAGAGAGGGAGTGAAAGAAGGAAAGGAGATATGGAAATGGGCACGTAGCTCATCGTGTCAGTAAGAAGGTCGAGCTTGCTGATACATTTAGTACCTCGATCACTGAACTCTGCTGTCATTCGGACCAATGGTTCAGTCTAAAATGTTCTAAAGCACTTGGAATGCACCGGTGACACCAACATCAGGAGAATATCTGTCAAATGAAAGAAGGGCCAGAAAGTTTATTTGAAATTTACAATCATTTTCAAACCCTACTAAATACTACCTACTGTATGTGGTACGACAGGAAGTTAAATCAAACACAGCAATCATTACTGTTTCCTCACGTCCAGGCTTACGGCCATGAGTCTGAATATGAAGGTAAAACGCTGTGAAAGAGATTTAAATACCGTTTGTTTACAATCATTAGATCAGGATGTTCAGAGCATCATCAGCACTCATGAAAGAATATGAGTCACTATCTCTCATCGAGGCCGACGCGGCGCGTCAGCTTCAACGTGTTTACTTTCATCATTTTTCTCGTGTGAATTAGTTTTTTTCCTTCATTTACTGCTGAGCGTGTAACATTTAGGATGAAACGATCCTCAGCGTGACGTTTGTATCGCTGAGCAGGACGGACTCCATCAGCTGTGATCAGACAACCGGAGACGTCCGACTGTTGACCGGTCGTCCTCGCTCACTTTTCTTTGTTTTTGATGTGTTTTTTTTTCCTGAGCTTTTATGTTGAAAGTACCGATTATGTGAATGTTCGATGTGGATTCTGGGATCTGGTGACATTTACACTGGATGTTCTTTTCTTTGTTGTGCTGTTTGCAAACTCCACCAAAATATGACCCGGTACCAAGAGAACTGTCCACAGAATGTACACCAAGTCATGAAACCAGCTCGGCGAGTCGTGACATCACTTCCTCGTCTGTCATCGGATTGTCTAGGAATGACTTTCGAATACAAGAAAGCCGAAAAAAAAGAAAGCGTTTTTGTTCTTGTTTGATTTCAAAGAGAGGAAGACGCAGGTTTGTTGTGAAGGCGTTTTGTCCACGGCGGTGCGTGCACACCGTCGCCATTACGCCCCAAAAGACCTGCAGCCGGCCTTCTGATGAAATCACCTTTTGGATGAGGTCACGCTGCCGAGTCTGAACTAGTGCTCACTGGTCTATCGGCTGCTGAATGTGCGAGGAGGAGGAGGAGGAGGAGGAAGTTACTCAAGAAATAATGAGAAGTGTTTTTGGAAAGAAGTGTTTTAAGTGTCGTTCGCAGCAAATAATGTACAGAATTATCCATACACAACACTTCTATGTGTTACCTGTTTGTCACTTGTTCACATAAGAATGACGGGAATTCCTCTAATCGCACCACGTAGCCGTGTACAGGAGTTAGTGAGGCACTAAGTTGTAGTCTAGAAACTCCTTTTTGTTCCTGACTGTGAGTTCCTCTACACACACAGAACTGTAAAACCAATAATAAGCATCCTCTACTGTATTAATCAGGAAGTCCTCAAGCATCTCTATTAATCTCCAACTCCATCAATATATGAACATTAATACATTTAACCGGCTGAGAGAAAAAATATAATAGAACTGCTGCTGATTTTGATCCAAAGACGAATCGGATCTTTCTGTTTCTCCGATGTCCAAATATTTATGGAGATCAGTGCAGTGACTCAGAGGTAAATGTTGTGGGGGGGGGGGAGGGCCTTGTGTGTGTGTGTGTGTGTGTGGGGGGGGCCACTTAAGTCCAGCTCCTGTATTGCTGGCGATTTGATGGATCTTATTGTGAAGGGGCCGATCTTGTGTGTTTTATCAAAGGTTCAATAAATACAAACTCCACTTTTCAAACTAATTATTGTCTCGTGCGTTTTCATCCGTGCTTGTCAGAAACTGGAGATGATATTGACCATTTCAAAGTGTGTGTGTGTGAGTTTTCACAGCTACGGCTGGTGGGGTGTGTTAACCATGCGCTGCACCATCACAGCTTCCACAGAAGCGAGTGTGTGTGTGTGTGTGTCTCTCTATCTGTGACTTCCTGTCTCAATCGACAGCCGAGCCCCACAAAGAGGAAACCAGACCCACCAGAGTGCACGTTGAGTCTGCAGCACCACGAGACACCGATCAGCTGTCACACCGTTGAGCTGCAGTCCTGCCATTGAGGTCAAAGATAGGAGCTTGAGAGAAACGCGACTAGAAAGTAAGGTGAGTGATTTTATTTTGGTAATAGGAAACTTAAAAAACAGTTTAGTTGTGTCTCTTTGTGTATCTGAATAAAGAGCTGATCGTGATACTGTGAATTAACTGATGTCCTGTCTCGTCTTCTCCATCAATCAGTGTTCATCTGTTTTTAGGGACACAGGCTTCTTTAAATGTGCCGCTTGGTAAAGTTAACCTGAAGATGAGTACTGCAGTTGTTAAACTATTTTAGATGAAGAACGTGACTTTTGCTTCCTGAAAGTTTATCCGTCATTAAAGAAATTAAAGTTTTTCTCATCAAATGTACAGTAGCCTGTAATGTGCTCGTGTTCAGACTCCAGGAGGAGTTTCAGAAAATAACTTTTCATTGAATCTCAGAATTTTGTCTTTATTTTGAATCAAAAACTCTCCTAATTCTCCGAAACATTTCTTTGCTCCTGTAATCGTCCCGTGTTGCTGCAGGATCGTCCTCCATGTTCGCAGTGACTCCCTCCAGCCCCAGCAGGTTCACGGCGCCGGGTCTGGTCCAGTTCCAGCTCGGCCTGTTCAGGGAGGTGGTTCGAGTCCCTGCTGGCAACCGCAGCTATCGCCATGCCAAGAGGCTGGCTGCTGAGATCATAGAGCGCAAGGTAATCCCAGCACTCAGGAGAGTGAGGAGCCTCAAAGGGGCCTTTCATCAAACGTACTAATGAAAGATGCTAATGAGCATTATGGGAATTGTAGGATGAAGTGTGTTTTGGAACCTGACTCATACTCGGTGAGGGAAGTCAGGAGACTGCGGCCTCTGCTGCATCCGTTTAACAAGGCAGACTGACTTATCTTGAAATTGTTGTGTCTGTTTCGATCATTTGTAAACGGCCTTTTCTCTGTAGTGTAAACTCCTCCGATGTGGCGGGTAAAAACCAATTAGACACAGTTTTTAAAAGTCACTGTAAATGAAAACTGAAGCACTGTTTAGCTTGTGGTCAGAATGAGGTGGTTGAAAGCCTTCACCTGCAGGTGGAATCTGACTCTAAAGATGTCATGGCGTTGATCGAGAGCTTCTTGGGGGGTTTGCACTCGACCCATAGCGGCTCCAGTGGAGATCTGCAGCAGCCTCAAAGAGCTTAAGTGAGCCCAAACATGCTGAAAGGCGTTCTTAGTAATGCGTCTGTAGCTCGCACTGAGTGATCTGTGACCGACTCAACACAGCACCACTTGGAAAGTATTCAGCAGACGTTTGGAGCCTCTCAGAAGAGTCAGGAAGTGGGCTTTGAAAGGTCACCTTCTGCATGAAGGAGCATTGTGTCTGTTAGTGCGGTTTAATCTGTAGTGCATCTTATAAATCAGCTTTAACCAGCGTTATGTACTGATGAAGCAGGTAACATAGAACCAGTCTGTGTGACAGCCATGAATGATTATGAATGAAATCTGTCGACAATGTTAAAACCTCAAACCCTCAATTTCACGACCTCCTGTCGCTCAACTTTAATCCATTAATGATCTTTCATGAGAGTAGAAGTCAGTCGGTTAGTGGTGCGTTGGAACCGTCGTTGAGGTCAAACATGAGATGTTCGTGAGCTGCAGGTGTTCGGTCGCTGGCTCGGCGTCGGCCGGTCTGGTCTTCACGCTGCCTCAGCTAGAGAGACTCTGTGGTCACAAAGAGCGCAGCAAACTTTCCAACCACAGCTTCTCCCCCTGCTGTCTCTCTCACTCTCACTCACACTCACACACACACACACAGTCACACACACAGTCACACACACACACAGTCACACACACACACACACAGTCACACACACACACACACAGTCACACACACACACACACACACACAGTCACATAGTCTGCTCGCTCACACCGACGCTCCTTTCAACTATGATCTTTTCTGCAGTTTCCAGGCAGCAGGTCAGCTGTGTGTGTGTGTGTGTGTGTGTGTGTGTGTGTGTGTGCGTGCGTGTGTTTCACTGGACGTGATCCTGACGGCAGCAGCATGTTACTGTATGTATGTATGTATGTATGTGTCTGCTGGGAGAGATCCTGTATCTCCACTTCTAACATTTAACTTTTTTTTAGTGTCAGAAAAAGAAATTCTTTTTGTACAAAATATTTGCTTAAATACACTCCAAGGGGTCTCAGAATAGTAGGAATTATTTTAAAATTGTGTGAGCCTTGTATGTACCTTCTGGTAAATATTGAGCTGTAGTTTGCTTTGCTTGATATTTATCTTATTTGTCCGTCACTTTATTATGTCCAGGGAGAATTACATGTATAAGAAAAACGTAGATGATGGATTTAACCCTTGCATGGCCGCAGTAATGCTGTTTAAGAGACACAACAGCTCAGTAAATGACAGAGCTGATGATGCTGGTTGATTCCTCTGCCCCTCCTCACTAGATAACTCAAGAAGAGCTCCTGTTATCAATCTTCAGAATCATTTCTCAGCCATATTCTGGTGCAGTTTTATATCATCTCTGATCTCTGATCCACCAAGCACACGAGACCGCACAACTAGGTCATGGTGCGACTCGGTAAGAAGATTTACAGAAGTGCTTCCCTTCTAAATATAGAGCTTTTCTCCGTCTCTGTCTCTCTGATCAGGCAACAATAACACACATTGACCCTCGTCTTCATCCTCTGAATGTTTTTTGGTGGAACAAGTGATGAAAGAGCTGAATGTGTGATCTATGTATCAGCTTCATCCCAGCTGGTGGATCTTAATTCCTTCTAGCAGCATTTTAAAAAGGTTTAAATGTAGCTGGTTTCTTGGATGAAGTCTCAACCTGTGTGTGTGTGTGTGTGTGTGTGTGTGTGTGTGTGTGTGTGTGTGTGTGTGTGTGTGTGTGTGTGTGTGTGTGTGTGTGTGTGTGTGTGTGTGTGTGTGTGTGTGTGTGTGTGTTCAGGCTCCAGACTGCAGCATGGTCGGTGTCGGGGAGAAGATTCTGCTGTTCAGACATCAGTCGGCCTCGGAGCAGCTGCTGCAACGTCTGACGGAACAGGACGAGCTGCAGGATGGAGACTTCATCGAGGTCATCATCGCAGGTCAGCCAAAAGAGACAGAAACGTATTATGTTGCAGCTATTTATTATTGATGTTTTACAAGATAAGATAGAAAGTACAGCTGCAAGATCTAATACTAGCCACCATTGTGTTACAGCAGATGACAGTGTTATTTAAGAGGAACTGGAGTCTAAATTTGGAGGGAAACAAATCATAAAACACTTATTTTATCAAAGGCCTTTGTGCCTCTGATTACATAAACTTTTGTTGTCCGGTTTTCTTTGCTCCCTTGGTTTGTTTTTACCGTTTCACACTGCTCGGATGCACACAGGCTGTCAAGTTGTCAGTGAGGTGCAGAGTCGGGACGCATTAGAGCCAACGAGCACGACAGAGCTGCTAAATGCTACCGTGAAGCTTCCTCTGGCAGGTCTCCCTCCTTACGCAACAGTCCCACTGAGCTCCTGGACACGAAACACAAAAATGCTGCAAAAAGAAAAATCACAGAAAACAAAGCAGCGCTCTCAAAAGCTTTATTGCAAAGTGTATTTCACATTCGATAGCAGGAAAATATTTATATACCAAATATACCACCAAATAACTGATACTAATACATGTTGGCATTTCCTTGTCAGGCTATGAAAGCATGAAGGACAAAGATGTAAGAGTGGAGCTGCTTTGCTTCAGGACCGGAAAACAAACATGCAAAACAAGATGAGATTTGTTAATCAAATGCAACGCAAGTACAAGGCAGTGGTGTCAAGTACTCGTTTTATTTATTGCTCAGCACTGACTGTACGCCATCTTTTTTTTTATGCGACTCAGGATCAGCGTCAGTGACTGAGATGAGGATCCGTCCACACACCCTGGTGGTCCAATCGTACCGGACCCCCACTTTCTGCCACCACTGTGGGGAAATGCTGTGGGGCCTCGTTCGGCAGGGACTGAAATGTGACGGTAAAGACACTCGCTGTCCACGGTGTGAGGACAAGTTGTTTGTTGTTTTACTCGCCATCCTGTAACGTGAAGTTGTCCGTCGCTCCTTTTCCTCAGGCTGTGGATTGGACTTTCATAAACGTTGTGCCTTCCTGTTGCCCAACGACTGCAGCCGAGCGCGGCGTCAGGTCAGCACCAGCCTCTCCCTGTTCCCCCCCCGACGCCCCCGCACGCACTCCCTGTCCAACCAGGCAGGAGGCAGCCTGGAAGAGGTACGTTCAGTCAAAGAGAGCTTAAAGGAGGGAACAACTAGCTCATATGTCCTTCTGCACCGAGTCACTGGAACCTGTTGAAGATGAACTTCCATCTCCCCCATCCGTCCTGCTGCAGATCAGCATGACCAAGCCCTCGTCCAGGCCCGTGTCGTGGGCCGAGCCCCCGGTCTGGCTGGGAATCGGCTACGGCGACACGAGCAGGGCTCAGGTGCCTCACACCTTCCACATCCACAGCTACACCACACCCACCGTGTGCCAGTACTGCCACCGGCTGCTCAAAGGGCTCTTCAGACAGGGGCTGCAGTGCTCAGGTGAGGGGGGGGGGCTTCCTTCTGCTCGGGATACTTTCTGGTCAAGAGGTTTTGATCCTATGAAGAGCAGATCTTGTCATCATTGGTTAACTTTTTTTTTTTTTTGGAGCTTTCGACCGCGTCCCACAGTCTTCCTCAGTGGATGCAGTCGGCCTGATATTGAGCAGCCTCTATGAGCTCGTTAAAAATCGATGAGCATATTCTGACACGGAGGCTATTTTCAGAAGCTGTGATGAGACATTTGTGTGTTCGAGGTTCAGAAACATGAGCTGGGCCCAAAGAGACCAACGTGTGTCTGCTGTGTAAGCAGGAAGCGCCGTCTGAAATGAAAACTAATCTTTAAATCACATTGATGGATCCAAAAAGGCTGACTCTGTCATTTTGTGTTTTTTCATGATGTGACTGAGTGCATCGCTCTGCTTCTCTGGCTTTCTTCTCAGACTGCAGGTTTAACTGCCATCGGCGCTGTGAGCTGCTGGTCCCCAGAGACTGTCCAGGAGAGAGGAGGGGCCTCAACGGGGAAGGTGAGCCGTCGGCCCCTGGAGGTCTGCTTCACATGCCCGGAACAGTAACTCCTGTTAGATCATGCTCTCTGTTCTCACAACCCCGTGATGACCCGAGGGCTGATTCACCCTCTCATCTCCAGGAGATTTGATCGAATCATTTTAGATTCACAGAAAGATGATCATGTGTGACTCAGGTTTAGGTTTAACAGCATAGACGTTTACCTGTTAAACATCCTCATGTTTAGCTGCCTCTGTGCCGCGAGCACGGCTGTAAACTAACAAAATATGGAGGAAAAAAATAAATAATAATCAGCTGAAAGATGTGATATTCTTATTTCTTCCTGTTATTGATTTGATATCATCTTTGGTATCAAGTGAGTGAGAAAAATGAGCCTCTCAGCGATTAAAATAACTACTTCAACAGAACATTACTCAACAGTAAAGTAGAAGTCATTTATTGTGCTGGTTCCAGCTTGTTATACGTTTTGGTCGAACAAATCAGGAAACGTTGGCTTTCCTCACAATTCTTTTGTTTTGTCTCAGTTAACATGAAAATGTAATGTCTGAGATAATCACAAGTTGCAGCCCCTAATGCCTTTTGCACGTGATGTCATTTTCCCAGAATCCACAGCAGCGGGTCACAGCTGCCCACCGGACCCAGAGGACAATGACTCCGAGCTCGCCAGCACGACGACAACACTAGAAACGTCCGACGACGAGATGTCCACGGACGGGGGCTGGACGCCTGAGACGAAGGAAGACCAGCAACCACGAGAGCCCATGAGGTCAGAGATGAGGTCGTTCATTTATTCTGATGATGTCATCCGGGTTTTGAAGGTGACTCCGGCATCCTGTTGGCACCGGCCGGTGTCCCTGATGAATGTGACTCCTGCTCCGACTGAAACTCATCTTTCCTGTTATCCATCAATACATCATGCACGTTGTAGGCAGGGAGCTTACTGTCACCTAGAGGCGTTTAGGAGACACTGCAGGGCGACAGCTGCTCCATCAGTGCAACGATGAAGTGACTTTAAATCAGTTCCTGTCCCTGAATCAGCCTCTTCTGTCTCATGTCCCTCCTCCAGTCCGTGTTTCAGCAGCTACATCCCTCTGATGAGGCTCGTCCAGTCGGTGCATCACTCAAAGAAGAGAGCGGGAGGAGTCCTGAGAGAGGGATGGCTGCTGCATCACACCAACACGGACACACTGGTGAGACACACACACACACACACACACACACTCGGTGTGTTTATGGGTATTACAGATGCAACACTTGAATGTTTTCTGCCAAAAAAAGAAAATACTGCAGATAAACATAAAATACAAATACTTACACACGTCTTCTGTATATTCTTTGCATTGTGTTTCCTCTTTGGCACATTTGGGAAGTAAAATACACGTTTATTCAAATATGTTGTTAAGTTCCCACATTGGATGAGGGAAGAAACAATTCAATCAAACCAGGGTGAGAGAAGCAAGAATGAGGAATGTATTAATAACGATGCCTACAGTACACTTGAAGACTTGAAAAGTCTTTTTAATGACTTAAAGTCTGACACCGTAGACAACAAAGGTTATCAGAATTTGACTGAGGGTTCATTTGTTTGTCTACTTTTTTCCGTCTCCGCTCTATCGCGGTACAAATACGACTTACTGTCTGTCTGCACTAGAAAACGTACAATAATATCAAATATGTTTGACTTCATCAAGATGAACACAAAGACTGACTTCAGACAGCGTTTGAGTTTTACACCAATCGATCGTTTGGTCTCAGGTCGGCATAAAGTCTGCCGTGAAGCGTCCTCTGGGATTAACTGGTTCATTCACTTCCTACTGACGTACTGTTACTGTACATCGTGCGTTATTCCTGTCGCCTGTTTTCCCAGAGGAAACGTCATTACTGGATCCTGGACTGGAAGAGCATCACTCTGTACCAGAACGAGAGCAGCACCAAGTACTACAAGGTAGAACTGAGCCGCAAACACTTCTTATATCGAATCATCTTCAGTGTGAACAGGTTGGTTTTGGCACCTTGTAAGTGCTTGAAAAGTAGAATAAATCCACTACAAACACAGGCTGCTTCTAGGTTCATGAGAGTAAAACTCAAGCGCTCAACATAAAGACTCCTAACATGTTGGTGTGTCCCTCTGAATCTCTCTTCCTCTCTTCTCAGGAGATCGCTCTGTCCGAGGTGCTGCAGGTGCGAGGCCCCGCCCAGCTCGCCGTGCCCTCGCTGCCGGGAAACAGCGCCCACACCCTGGAGGTGGTCACGGCCTCGCTGGTGTACTGCGTGTTGGCCGGGGAGAGCGGGCCGTCCTGGGAGAGCGCCGTCCGCCAGGCTCTGATGCCCGTGCAGAGCAGCGGGGGAGGACGCGGCGAGGAGAGCCCGGGTGAGCCAGGAACACCGTGAACGAGTCTTACGCAATACTTTCAGCAGGCGTTGAAACACGATGCATTTAGATTTTATACTGTAACGAGTGAAAACCTTCTATGAACATATCATTATGTCTAATCACAAATATATGTTTATTACAATGCTCTGATTACAGATCAAGATTTATGCAGTGACGGCGTGGTGAGAATCAACTCTATACTTATTGATTCATAATTCATCCCAGTGAACTTCTTCTTCATACCTCAGAGTGTGTGTGTGTGTGTGTGTGTGTGTGTGTTGCAGGACATCAGCTCGGTGTATCAGATCTCCACAGACGAGGTGCTGGGCTCAGGACAGTTTGGAGTGGTGTACAAAGGTGTTCAGATGTTCAGCAGAGAACCTTTTACTTCATGGCTCCCTAGTTCACTGATAAGTTCTTTAAAGAAATCACCGGTGTCTTGTGTTTATTAAAGGGAAAACTCTGGAGAAAGTAAGAATTTTGTGAGCAGTTGTTGATTCTAGAATTACAGACTTGTAATTTAAAGCATTACCAGAACTGATTTAATGCAACATGAAGAAACGTAAATAAAGTAATATGAGTTGTTGCTCATTCCTCAGGTACTCACAGGAAGTCGGGTCGGCTAGTCGCCATCAAAGTCATCGACAAGACGCGCTTCCCCAACAAACTAGAGAGACAGCTGAGGAACGAAGTGGCCATCTTGCAGGTTTCATCTCCGTATTTATTTAAAGATTATTATCTTCAACATCTAATTTATATATATTTATATATATATATACACGTGTCTGTGTGTGTTGCCCAGAATCTGTCCCACTTCGGGGTGGTTCTGGTGGAGGGGATGTTCGAGACGGTGGAGTACGTCTTCGTCGTGATGGAGAAGCTCCACGGAGACATGCTGGAGATGATCCTGTCCAGTGAGCGAGGCCGGCTCCCTGAACGCAACACCCGCTTCCTGGTGGCTCAGGTAAGACCGCTTCATCACCGATCAACGCTCTGAGACTTGCTGTGGGTGAAATACTGTCGGTTTTTATATTCAAATGAAACCATCAGAGGAGGGAACATTACTCTTTTGTTAACCTGATCACAGCTCGTAGATATGTGCAACTTCAGACAACTTCACAAGCACAAAAAGTCTGTGAATTATTATCTTATTCATCACTGGGTAGTTGTTGCCAGTAACAGTAGAATTACAGCCAGATTGTGTTCTTGTTTGTCCCGTTTGAAGCCTTTTTTTAGTTGGATTTGTATGTTTTCATCCAATAACCAGACATAAGATGTCCACTGGTGCATTGCACTATAACTCGTCCTCCTCATGTGTGTGTGCTCTGTCTGTGCTGCAGATCCTCGAGGCTCTGCGGTATCTGCACTTCAAACACATCGCTCACTGTGACCTGAAACCTGAGAACGTGCTGCTGGCCTCCGCGGACCCCTTTCCTCAGGTGGGCTTTCCTTACAGTTTCACGCTTACACGTTTTGAGGACGAGTCGCTCTAACAGCAGCGCTGCCCACCGCCCCCGTGTTGAAGGTGAAGCTGTGCGACTTCGGCTTCGCCCGCATCATCGGCGAGAAGTCCTTCCGTCGCTCGGTCGTGGGCACGCCGGCCTACCTGGCGCCCGAGGTGATCAGCAACAGCGGCTACAACCGCTCCCTGGACATGTGGGCCGTGGGCGTCATCATGTACGTGAGCCTGAGCGGCACGTTCCCCTTCAACGAGGACGAGGACATCCGACAGCAGATCACCAACGCCGGCTTCATGTACCCGAGACAACCGTGGTCCTCCATCTCTCTGGAGGGTATGGATGCTTGCTTTATCTTTCTGACCACAGAATGCATCGAGGAGAGTTAAAGATTTTCCTTTTTTTTTTTAATTGATGGAAACATTGGACGACTCGTGTTTCTCATTTATATTAGTTTAATTTTGCTTTAATCTTGTTCCACACACGTCTGTCCTCCTGTTGTCCACTGGGTGTCTCCAGTGGACGCACAGAGTTAATCCTCGATGTCTTTTTTGGTCTCCAGCTGTGAGTCTCATCAATAACCTGCTGCAGGTGTCGGTCAGACGGAGGTTCAGCGTGGGCAAAACCCTGGGACACCCCTGGCTGCAGGTGAGTGTACTACACTTGTAGTCTGATAGGAGCAGGATTATAATTGTGTTCTGTCAGGGACGGCATGCATTAACCCGTTCATGAAAGCCCCGCTCGTGGATAAAGAGTCATCTGGGAAGCAACTGACACCGTCTCGTCTTCCCTCCTGCAGGACTTCCAGCTGTGGTGTGACCTGAGGGAGTTCGAGCAGAGGAGGGGCTGCAGGTATCTGACGCACCGCGGGGACGAGGAGCGCTGGATCCGCTACACCCAGGACCGAGGCCTGGAGTTCCCACCACACCTCTGCTGGGACCCTGCCCTCGACCCGGAGGGTTAAAAGGTCGGGACGGTTTTGTTGTTACTCATGTTTATTACACATGCACAACACTCTGAATTCCTATTCAAAGAAACAACACGACTTCTGTTTAGTAATATACTTTTCCTTTTTTATTCCAAGTTGAGGTTTTATTAAATAGAACTGTGTGGAAGTGACTGTCTGTGATGATGGACAGAATGAGAAAATGCAGCACATGAAATTAAAATATCGTACATAACGGAGGAGTCGACTCGCGCTGATCCTCACAATGGGACCAAAACCCTATTTGCTTCGTCGCTGACATGGGCCTGCTGTGGTCCCACGTACAGTATCGATTCTTCTTCTTTAGTCCACAACTTTCCTGATGCCCTTTGTCTCTCGCTGCTCGACACCTCTCTCCATCTATTACCCACAGTGCTTTGCTCTCTCTCTCTGCATTTTAATGTTAAAGTGCTCGCATTCACCCTCCGCTTGTTCCTGAGCTTAAGGCTTTAAGATCTGCAGGTTTCACAGTGCTGTGGTATTTCTTTTTAAGAGTGGGTCTCTTTATTATTAGACTGGCTTTAACAGGCTCCTCGGGATACGCTTTGTGTGTGATTAAGGAAGAGTCAGGGACTCCCAAAGACAGTGTTCATAACCTTCAACATAGCATGCATCTGCACAATTACACGACCAACCAGCGTTTTGTTTAAATCACGGTTTCTTCTTTAATTACCCTTCTACAAAAAAATATGTCATCTGAGAGAGAGGGGGGGGGCAGGAGGCTTAGCTCAAAATAACTTATTCTTCTAGCGCCCTCACTACCTCCTTCTCCTAGAGGCAGGTGTGATATATATGTGTGCAAAACCTGCCACGTCCCTGGTCTTTAAAGGCATTCTAACAGAAACGAGGGACAAGCTGGCCGGTCCAAACAGCTTGATTTGAGCAAAGCCTTCTACTCTCATCCTCTCTGGACAGTGTTTTTTGGGGCGTGGGTGGGGGAGGGGGCGTGGGTGAAGGGGAAAAAAAGTGATGGTATAGAAGGAGAGGAAAGGGGTTTAGTCGCTCTCTCCACATCGGAGAAATAGGAGCTGGGAAGAAGGGATGGGCGAAGAGAAGCGGGCTTTTTTTATTTTTATAAGTCGCTCTCCCCGTAGAGGGCGCTGGAGAAGGAGATGTAGTCCAGGGCGCCGGCGTCGCTGTCGCATCCGATGTACCTGGTCATGCGGCTGATGCAGTACTCGGCCTGGTCGGGTGGCAGCTCCCTGCGCAGCTCGTCCACTGTGATGTAGTTCTGGAGGGGAGAGAGAGGAAGGGGGTGGTTTAGAGAGGCACAGAGACCGCCGCGGGTCTTCCTGTCAGCGGGTTGACGTCTTCCTCACCTTGTCGGAGGCCAGAATCTTGAAGGAGGCCATGACCTGTTCTGCAGTGTCGGTCTCGGCGGTCTCGCGAGTCATGAAGTCGATGAAGGCCTGGAAGGTCACCACGCCCGTGTTGTTGGGGTCCACCAGGGTCATGATGCGAGCGAACTCCACCTCGCCCTGTCAGAGAGTTCAGGTTCATCAGTGAATTCGGCTCCGGCTGCTTTAGCATCCACTCAAATGAAACTAGTCACGTTTCACCGTTTGTCCTGAACTTGTGCCCGTTGTACTCACCAGATCGTAACCCATCGAGATGAGGCAGGCACGGAAGTCGTCTGGATCCATCATGCCGTTTCTCTTCTGCAAGCAGAAACACAGTTGTGTTATAAAAGGACAAAGCTCCAGGAATCATCGTTACAACGCCCGTGTTTTACTCTCTGAACATCAAGCATTAGTTGGAGGACAAAAATAACATCTCAGATTGATTTGTAATGTTTCAAAAAATAAAAACAGCAGATCTTTTAGGTGCTGTTCGCATGCGTCTGTGTGTCAGTGAACGCCTCACCCTGTCGAAGTGGTTGAAGGAGGCCCTGAACTCGTTGAGCTGTTCCTGGCTGATGCCCTTGGCGTCGCGGGTCAGGATCTGGTTCTCCACCTCGTTGATGGTTCTGGCGATGGTGGTGAGCAGCTGCTCCCAGCCCACACGCACGTGCTGCGAGAACACAGAACATACACGTCAAGCTCAGAGGCGAAGAGGACGAGAGGGTCGGCCCGTCCCCGGAGCCCACGGTACCTCCATGGTGTAGTTGGTGTGCTTGTTGTCGAAGATGAGGGACTCCTGGCTGAGCTGGTGGTCTCCCTCCAGCTTGTCGATGTTGGATTTGTAGTTGATGATGTTCTGCTCGTACTGCTTCAGGCTGTTCATCTGGTCCTCCAGGGAGTTGGCGATGTCCACGCACACGTGGCTGATCTCCTGCAGGGGAGAACATTTCAATCTGTAAAGTCCAGCAGCATGTTAAACACGAGTGTCAACAGCGTGCAGTGTTCCAGTAACGGCGTACCTCCATCTTGGTTTGAATCCAGGGTCCGATGATGTTGGCCTGGGCGGCGAACTGGCGCCTCAGTCTCTCGTTGGCTTGCTGTCTGGCCACCTCCTCCTGGAGCATATGGTCTCTGAGGGGAACAAGGTGCTTCACCTGCAGGCGAACAAAATCAAACACGGTCACGAGGAGCTTCGGCCAATATGTTTTTGAATGTGTTCTTTTGATTTGTGTTGGATTTGAACTCACAGTGTCCCACTTAGTGCTGATGTCCTGGGAGGAGAGGTTGGTGTACGGGTTGATGCCGGACAGCTTGATGCCGTAGGTCTGGGCGATCTTCAGGATCTCGTTGTGGATGCCCATGGTGGCCATGCGCTCCTTGTCGGCCTCGGGCAGAGTGGCCTTGAACTGGTCGTGAGCGGTGATCAGGCTCTGGAGGCACATCGGGTCAGTGTTACACTCGACCGGTTTGATGACAAACGCATAACAACACAGAGCGGCCGCGTCTCCACGGCGCTGGCTCGTACCTGGATCTCCTCGATGCTGTGGACAATGAACATGTCCTGCAGGTCCTCCATGGCTCCGTCCATCCAGTTGTTGAAGGGCGCCGCCCTCTTGGCAAACTCCAGGTAAAGCTGGTCGATGGTCTCCCACAGCTTCTCCACACGCTGCAGACACACACACAGTTAAAGGAGGTGCGGGCAGCGCAGGAACAACCACTGCAGCCTTGACTGCCGTGCTGTTTGTTTTGTGAGTGTTTCAGGCTGTACCTCCAGTGCGTCCCTCCTCTTCTGGGTGAGGGTGCCCAGGTTGTCCCACTGGTCACAGATGCCCTGGCAGCGGGTGTTGACTGTGGCAGCATCGTGGTAGTCCAGCTCACTGGAGGAGACGAGGAGAGCCACGCCGGACGATTAATCACCTCTTTAAGTACATAATATCTGCCTACATACAATATATATATGTGAAATGATGCGTGGCATGCATACATATTCAGCGTGATGGTGCTGAACACTGTATATAGCATCAAAGAGAACGTATCAAAACGATCAGCGGAGGGAAAACAAGGCCCAGAAGGAGTGGTGAGGAATAAGGAAATGTTGAGATCAGAGGTTTCTGCTCTACCATGAACCATCCTTTCATCTCTTCATCCCTCATTAATATGATTTCTGTTTTTCACTGTATTCACATCATCCTCTGCTCTCCACATATCTCTCCCATCACGACCACTAGAGTCCTGGACCACTGAGCTCACCTTATTCCTGTTCCTCTCAGTGCCACACACACACACTGATCTAACCCTTGTACGTCGCTCCCTCCCCTCCTGGCTTCTTACTTCAGCTCCTGGGCGATGGCGGCGATCTGCTCCACTCTGTCCTGGTGGGCGGCGAGGTCGCTCTCGAAAGCCTCGTGCTTCCTCATCAGGGCTCTGATCTCCATCAGAGAGGCCGACTCGTAGTCCTTCTTTGACAGCAGCGCCTCCTTACCTGAAACACACAGGTCTGCATTTCAACACCCGGCCTTCAGAGACGACGGGCCTTTAAGTGTAAACAGCTGTGACTTTAGCGTCGCCCCCTCACATCACCTTCCAGGACGGAATCTAATCCCCCAAAAATATCCTGAATTGCCTTCATAGTACAATTATCAAAGAAATCATAGTATAGCATGTCGAACAGTCATTGACACAGTGGCTGACAGACTTTCTGTGGGTGTGCAGTTTGACACAGTGGCTGAGTATTACATGACAGCTAGAATGAAAGAATTCAACACGTGTACGTACGAACACGCTCCCGGTTTCCTGTCGATTACGTTCATCACAACTTTCTGTCATCCCTACCTCCGGTCCAGGACTCGTGCATAGAGCACTTCTGCTTGAACTTCTCAGCCAAGTGATCGAGCCTCTCCAAGCGGCGGATCTCGATCAGCAGCCACTCCTCGTAGCCCTTCTCCACCTGCTCCAGACCCTTCCAGGCATTGGCAATATCCTGGCGGAGAGAGAGGCTTCATCATCATCATCGTCGTCTTTTTAAACACAAGGTTTTCTAAACTTTCTTTTGAGGGAATGGAGTGTTCATGATGTGAATAAAGAAATGCATGCCTTGAGTAGACTTTAATATCTGTGTATAGCTTATAGTTGCATCGAGGCCAATTAAACGTGAGCTCTTCTGGTTTTCCTTTCCTTCGTGGAACTCCAACAATCACACACTTGAGATAAAGACTTGCTCACCGACACCATCTTGCCCTCGGACGGCATGAAAGCGGGCCTGTTGCTCAGCCTCAGCTTGGTCTGCAGGGTGTTGAAGTTGATCTCCAGCTGGCACTTCTCCTGCACACGGGGCGGTTTGTGGATGCGACGGTAGTCCCGGAAGTCCTCCAGCTTCTGCTGCATGGCGCGCATGGTCTGCTCCGCCGTGCGGTTCTCCAGCCAGGGGGTGGTGCGGCGGATCCACTCCAGCAGCTACAGAAGGACGGGACGTGTGCAGATTATTACGTTTTATAACTGTAGTACCTTGTCCTAATACTAGGAGGAATACTTCAGTTGTTTCCTAAAAACTTTGCCTTGCTTTTCTCTTTACAAATCAATATCTAATTACGTCACATTGATCATAACAGTTTATATATATTGATTAACTGCACTTCTGTATATTGCTCTTGGCTGCTCTTTCACTTATCAGCGCACTGCTGATTTGCCTGCAGGGTTTTTTTTAGAGACGTGTCGCGTGAAGTCAGCGCGAGGATCAGAACCCATTGATTCTAAACGGGCGGCGCGTTCGAGTGGCGTTGCAGAGCCGGATGTGCAGGACAGACTGAGCGTGGGAGTAAACCGTTGCAGCGGTTTCTCACCTCGCTGGCCAGCTTCTCGTACTCCTCCATCAGCTTCTCATTCTCCTGGTTCACGGCCAGAACCTTGCAGATACGGTTGGCAGCTGTCTCAGCCTGAGGGAGGGGATTAGAGCATCACATCTCCACTGTTTTTAAATATTAAAATGATATATTACTACAACATGAAAACAAAACACCATCTGACCTGCTCAGCGCCAGCAAAAGCGTGGTAGAAGCAGGACACATAGGTCATGATGGCCTTCTCATCGGGTTTGGGCGTGTTCACAATATCTGAGAGAGGAAGGAAATAATAACGTTAAAATGTTGTTAGAAGCCATCCCTGGTGGGGAAAAAGTTCCACAGTCTCACCTTCAGCGTCAAGCATCTTGGGGATGTCCAGGAACTTCTCAGCCACCTCGAAAGCAGTGTTCAGGTTCCCAATAGGGTCGTCCTACGGGCACACACGATTACCGTCAGACACGCACACATGTAGCCGCACCGCCAAGTAGACAAGAATCACAACGGCCGGTGTCACGATCCACACAGAGGAAGGAAATAGGATTTACACGCAAACAATGTTTAAATGTTTACGTCTTGTTTCCTGTCAAATCACTTTGGAGAGATGTGTGTGCTTTGCTATTTGACCACAGTGAGAAAACCAACGACTGTTCTTCTACTTTTGTAAATGTTCAAATTCTATTATTTCAATTTTCAGTATTCCAGTTGTACAATAAACTGGTATTCTGACTTGTCCCTGGTTAACATACAAGATTGTGAATTTGGTCAAAAAAGTTTTATCACGTCTACCAGAGGTTTGACATTGCAACACTGTGTTTGCGCTGGATGCTAAACTGCATGTGTTGCAGACACGCTGATCGTAGCACAGAACATTTTCACAGTGTGTCACTTGGAATGTAAAAGAAACCGAGTACTGAAATAAAAGATAAGAGATTTATGAAGACATGAGAAGAAAGACTGATTGTCAATCCTCGTAATTCAGTATGAAGAAAGGACAATAAAGAGGAAGGGAGGACAGGGCACCTTTCTCAGTTTGGAGTAGTCAATGAGGTCAGGTCTGTGTCTGTGGATGAGGGCGCACAGAGCCAGGCCGTCCTTCCAACTGAGCCACGAGAAGAGGTGGACGGCCACATGAATGAAGAGTGGGAGAAGGAAGTTTCAGAGAAGAACTCGTGAGACAAAGGACGAAGAAGGAAAATGATTCGGGATAAGGAAGGGGGTCAGATGTGTGGAGGAGGATGTTGCATGGAAAGAGTACAAAGACATGGTGAAACATTGCATCCAGGAAAGACGGCTGCACTTCCCTGCTAAAGCCACAGTTCGGCGTGGTAGACCCACCTGATGTGGAAGTTCTGCACGTTGACGTTCCTGTAGGGGGCGGTCTTCCTCTGGCACCACAGCAGCAGACCCTCCTTAGCAGAGGTCTCTGGAGGAGGCGGAGGGAGGGAGGTGGTGAGCATTAGAGCACAGATGAAGGAAAACACACTATTTTATTACAGCATTATTCTGTCAACGTAAGGAGGGAGCAACAAACTCGACTTTCTTAAAGTCAGGCTAGTGCAGATATTGTTTCCCGCACTAGAGGAGAGAAGACGCCTTATGAGAGGTGAGCGGGAGGTTGATGGCGAAGGAAGTCAAGCATACATGACAGCAGAAGATATTGAGGAGCAGGAGCAATAAAAAGGGAGTTAAAGAAGATGGAGGCGAGGGTCAGAGGTGTGAGGAAGGTCTCAGGCTTTATAAACAGTAACGCACTGGGGGCTGAAACCTGCCTGACAACATGAGCGTTGTTTAAAGGGACATGAGCTGCAGGGAAATGTTGTAAGATGGACTGAATCATGTAATCTGATTTACTGCACACCGTCAAATCACACAGTTCAGTAAATATACAAGAAACAGCTAGTTTGGATCTGTAACAAACTCCATCTCCCAGCAGCCCTGAGGCTAACTAAATAAAAAGCATGTAGCTGTAAGTTGTGTTTTTAATGTTAAGTTAGGCGTTTTATTAACACACACACACACACACACACACACACCTTCCACAGAGATGTCCTGGATGGCAAAACGCAGGATGATGGTCCAGATCATACCAAGGGTCATCTTCCCGTTACCGTCAACAATTTCTGTAAACACACACGCACACACGCACACGCACACACACACACACACAGTTAATCATGGAAAGAGAGAGAATATCAAAGACTAAGAGCAGGCATCTCGGTCACAGAGGTTCTGTGTCTGCTATTGAAAGAAGGCTTTTGGAGGCTGGTGCTGTTGAGACTAATTGAATTTCACGCGGCCTGAAGGCTCAGAAGGAATCTTGACTGCAAATTAGAGTGAAGAAAATGTAAATGAAACGAAGTCACAGGGAAATTCACAAGAGGAATTTTAAGAGGATAAACTGAGCCGGGTAAAAACTCGAGCAGATTTAGAGGAAAAACAGACTAAATCTGAGCTTTTAAATTGTATTAAAATGTAATTTTCTTTCTGTTTTCATCTCTTCAGTTCTCACTCTATCGTATCTCTCTCCTTTATGGTTTACCTCATTTAAATTCAATAATAAATGCTTATAAATGACAACATGAATACATTTTTCTTTGATAATTTTAAGTATCTAACTAAATGTTGGCGAGTCAGCAAAACGGCAGAAAAGGTGCCCGAGGATAGCGTCAATATGTAGAGTAAGTGAAGGTATTAATTAATAAATGAAAACATTTGTGTATTGCAGCTCCTTCCTCATGTTGGTTGGTCTGTAGTTTGCTGTAGTCGGCCTCGTCTCATCTGAACTCACAAATACCTCCAACAAATGCAAATATGGTGTCACCGTGGCATATTAATGACAAGAGACAAAGGTAGGGAGCAGAGGGAGGAAATAAATAATAAAAGGGAGCGTTTGTTATTCAAAGCAGGACTCTCACCCTCAGCACCGATGGACACCAGCTTCACCCCCTTGCTGCAGATGAAGTCCAGAGCTTTGTTCACGTTGGCGATCTTGTGGAAACGCATCTTGCCTTTGTCGGGTTTGGGCAGCCTCTCACCTGAAAGAAAGACGAGAAGAATCTATTACAGCTGAAAATATTTGTTGTTGAAGTCGAATATTTTCTGGCTTCGGCTTCAAATGTAAAGATTTGCTGATTTTATACATGTATCGTAAAAATGGTGATGGGACATTTTAACTACCCGTTAAAATAACTATTCTGTATAAGTACGGTATAATACAGTATATCATCCACTGTGTGTGTGTGTGTGTGTGTGTGTGCTGATGAGACC
The DNA here is from genome assembly GCA_028022725.1 of Lycodopsis pacificus. Classification (NCBI taxonomy): domain Eukaryota; kingdom Metazoa; phylum Chordata; class Actinopteri; order Perciformes; family Zoarcidae; genus Lycodopsis; species Lycodopsis pacificus. The sequence goes on along the minus strand of CM051710.1, from coordinate 13,121,767 downwards.
CACCTGATATGACCTCCAGCAGCAGCATGAGTTTGAGGCCATTTCTAAAATCTTCTTCGATGTTCTCAATCTGTGTCCCGGCCTTCCTCAAGTGGGAGTTACACCAAGCTGTGAAGGTCTGTGAGAGAGAGAGAGAGAGAGAGAGAGAGAGAGAGAGAGAGAGAGAGCGAGAGAGAGAGGGAGGATGGAGAGAGAGAGAGAGAGAGAGAGAGGATGGAGAGGGTTACACTGTCACCTTTCTGACTGTATGACAAACACATTCACAGACACTGACAGCGAGCACTACGACTATACACACAAGAATATAGCCTGTAACTAACACACACATACTTTATACACACACACACACACACACAGCTTGACGTTTCCCTTTTGAGAGCCGGGTCAAAGCTGCTTGGCAATGCAGGAACTGTCCACTTCAATCTGTGACATTGGTATCGCCGTGGCTGCTGACTGTGAGAGCGCATGTGTCCGTGCACAGGCACACGGACACATTCATGTCACTCTGACTGTTGACTCAACAGTCCTGAACGAGATGAAGCTGACTTCTGCTTCATTTTATTATTTAGTCCATTTGACCGTTTGTCTTTTTTGGAAAATCATCCCATAAATTGGAGTGAATATTACAGTCTTTGCTTTATTCTGTATGAGAAGCTTTTTCCTTCAGTTCATTCATGTGAGAGAGCAGTGGCATTACACACGACCGTCCACTGTGTTCTCTCATTAAATCACGTGCAAATGACCACACACACACACACACACACACCTGGTCGGTTATAACTCGGTACTCGGCCTGTTTACGCTGGAGACACCAGATTACCGGCTTTGGCGCGTCTTGTTTGTAAATGGTCACATTCCGTGACATGTGACCATTTACACTGAAGAAGCATTGTTTGCATTGTACCCGTGAACGTCCTCTCCTAGCGTGATGGGTGTATTGGTGTAAAAACTCTAAGCCAGGAAGTCAGCTGCCATGAAGTCCCATATTCGGTCCATAACTGTGTTGAACATTTTGGCAAGAGCAGATGCTGCGTCTTTCAAAAGCCAGATCTGGCATTTGAGGATCCAAACTGTTCATGCGGGGACGCTGCTGCGCGCAGTGGGCAGAGTGCAGACGCTGATGTAAACGGCTCTCAGCCGCTGAGTGCTTGCTTTTGGTCTCGTCTGGAAAATTGCCTAATGGCGTCAGACGTGTGCACGTCTGGGACAATTCAATCGGTTCCATTCAATCAATCTCTGAACGGTATTTTGAGAAGCTTTCATGGTGTTTAGCTTGGAATGTGAATGTGGGATGTGGGTGTGTGGAGCCACAACTTTGTCAGGGTTTGGAGGACGAGTGGGTGCAGAAGCAGAATAAGTACATGAGCTGAATAACTAACTACAGATGATAGTGTGGGCGGCGTGAGGAGAGAGAGAGAGAGACTGGTGGAGGTGAGAGTACATTCCCATGACAGCGGAGAACATTTAACACTTTATAAACCAACATGTGTACGTCCTGGTACAGTATATGGGTGTGTGGTTATATATTTGTGTGCCTCCATGTCTATCGCATGGACAGACAGGAAGAGATGGTGACAGGAAGAGAAACCGGCGTCTTTGACAGAGAAACCACACGAGCGACTCTCAGACTCTGACTGTCACTCGAGAGCTGAAATAATTAGTTGATTGACAGAACACGAATAGACCCCGAGCAACACCGCGCTCCAGTTTATTCTGCTGATTTTCTGCTTCTCTCAGCAGTTAACTGAATCATCGTTGAGGTTTGGACTGTTTGGGCAAAAGAAGCAAGTTGTCACATCGAGCTCTAGTTTGACAAGTTTTAGACCAAAAGACAAATGAGGAGTTTTGAATTTTTGAATGTGTTTTATATTATAAAACCTACATGGTACACTGGAACACAAAAACACAAATACATGTGTTGAGCGTACTATAAATCCTCAGGTTTGTGGGAAGCAGTAAAGAAACGCTGTCTGGAGTTACAGCAGAGCGACAGGTGCTCTTTAGATGATGTCATCTCCACTCGCCGTCTTTCTATTAACATTTGAAGAGCGGTGGAGTGAAATAAATTACATCGTGAGGAACTTGTACTCTGCTAGTATTTGCATTTCATTTGTTATGAGAAATAAGTATTTTATATAAATACAAATGCATGATCATCTCAGAAAATAAGACGTCATATTAGATTAAACTACCACAGTGTGTGTTTGTGTATAAATACATATACACATCTAAATACTTCTTTCACTACCGGCAGTGATTGATGGAAACTTTGCAACTTGTCCCGTCTGTAAAACATTATTCCGTTCAAACCGAATTTCGGAATTTGACGGCTAAAGAAAGACACGTCGTAGCGGAGCGAGGCAGCGAAGGGGAGAAGTGACAGGAATGCCCAGGCCCGGGTGTAATTTGATGTAAGGGTCTGGAGAGGTCCAACCAGCCGGGGTCCCAGCAGGTGCTCGCCTCCTTTGCCATGCATGACCAAATTTAGACAGGCTCCTAATCCGGCACACACGGGCCACGAGGACAAGTCGGTGAGGAGACGAGGTGTATGAAGGAGGAAGGATGCAAGGAGCCAAAGGAGCAGGCTGGAGGGGGGGGGGGGGGGTGGGGGGGTGGGTAGGGGGCTAAATTAAGTAGAAGAAGGGGGAGGAGGAGAAAAGACTGAAAAGTGAAGGGGAGGTGGAGGAGGGAGGGGGGGGAAGCTAAATCGGGTTGCTATGGGACACCACCGGACAGCTGAGAAGGCAGGATTCCTGAGGTGAACTGTAAGAGTCCAAGACGGAGAAAGAGAGAGAGAAGTGGAGGAGGAGGAAAAGGAGGAGGAAGGAATGGATTGACGACGATGTATAAAATAATAACTGGAGACGGCGTGGGTAAGACGAGAGGGGTGAAACCCGCCAACATCAAAGGAAGGCTGTTAGAAACTAAACGGGTGGTAATTGAAATCAGGGCTTCATTTGACCTAATAAAGCTGATGCAAACATAAGCCAGGATACATTGAAGCCCATGTGCTAAACGGAGCCCCGCGGGATAAAAAAAACAATTATCTGCCAGACCAGGATAGCGAAGCTGTTATTGCTAGGCCTCTGCGTCTAAAGCTCCATTATCCCGTCCCACGCTGGGTTTTAATGCCTGTGGTGGTCTACAGAGTCCACCGGCATGAAGTCACCCTCCATCCTGGCATCAACTCAACCCCCCCCCGTCCTGTGGTCTCTTCTCTCTCCGTCCACGCCCGTCGGTCTGGCCTGGCTCAGCGAGACCTTTTTACAGGTCCTTCTTGTAAAATGAGGTCACGGTGGCCCAGATGAATGCCTGTCATAAATACAAACCCCCCCCCCCCCCCCAACGGGGAATCAGGGCTGCTGACCCTCAATACAGCTGACACACACACACACACACTTCCCGTCTGATGTAACTGCCGGGTGGAGATACCGCTGCCGGCCTCAGAGGGGAAGTCGTGAGCAAGATGCATTTTACACAACAGACCTGCTCAATATCTGCACTTCATATTCAATCTCAGCAGAGCTCGGATGTAGTTTGGTTGGAGTAGAAACTAATAACAGCTTCTGGTAAAAATGAGGCGTCGTTATTCAACCTATGTGCTGAAAAAAACAACTTTCTATTCTTCTCAACTGCTGCTTCGGAATCAGGATTGTGTTAATTGTGTTAATGATCTGGGATTAAAGAATAGAAAAAGTCACTTTTACAGACAGAGCTGTGCTGCAGAACATGGAGCCATAAAGCATAAACTACAGTCACTGCATGTTGAACGGCTGCTTTTGTTGTAACTGTGACGTAACCCTCACCACGGTGTGTCGACACAAAATGGCCTCCTGCAGTCGACCATCTCCCTGTTTTGCTGCTAAGTTACAGGCATGTAGCACACACACACACACACACACACACACACACACACACACACACACACACACACACACACACACACACACACACACACACACACACTTCAGCTGTGGCTGACCTGCTGATTACCCAGAGTGAGTGTTACTCCTGCTGTGTGAAGGAGCTCCGTTTCTCCGGCCGTGGTTACACTTGATTCTGTCAACGCGCCTTCTGGTGATCGGATGCTCCGGATCAGAACTCAGACGTGTCCACTTACGCGCTCACACACACACACACACTTGACACTTCCATACAACCCGAGTGATCGGACAGCGCTCGGATATATTAAAGGAAAACGCTGATCAACACTTTTGCATTTGTCCACAGCTGAAGTGTGAGATGTCACCTCTGAGCCTACAGACCTAACAGTTAATGGCATGACGTCTCATGGAAAAGACAAAGTGTAACCGCGGCCTCAGATCCTTTTGAAAGAACAAAAAAAAAGAAAACACCTAATTACATTACTGCTAATTAGGTGGATAATTGATTGCAAGATGGTCTCAATGCATCCCTGACTGGTGTCCAGTCTTTTGACACGGAGGCGTGTGCATGATTTAATTATACACGTCTTCGGTAGCTGATTTTCCTAATTAGCACCTTCAAAACATGGACGGGCGGTCTAATTAGGGGAAATCTGCTGGCGTGGATTGAAAACGTGCATTCTAATTCCATCTGTCTTGCAGGGAACGCTGCCTGCACGTATCCGTCTACAGCCACCCCGTCACTTCTGCACTGCTTTGTGATTTGGTGCATTGTTTTTCACCTCTTGGCACAAAGCTGTGGCCATTTGTTTTCCGAGTCAAACAATAACGTTTTAAAAGGCTTCATTCAGAAGCACGCGGAGCTCAAAAATGCACTTTGGGAAATCTATGGTCGTCAAGTTAAGCATCCTGGAGATTCATCTCAGGACGGCCCATAACCGCCTTCCTTCAAGTCCAGTTAGTTTAAATTAAAGTGCTGACGTAGCACTAAGCGTGCACACAGAGGTTTTCTGTTTCATTCCCTTCTCCTCTTTCTTCTGTTCTTTTTTTACCTCTTCGTGTTTGAGCGAGCGCTGTAATTATTTCTGACTGACATTGCACCTGCGGTGTGATGTGCGGCATTAGAGGGAGCGATAATGAAAAACACTGAAAGGATAATGGTGTGATCTCTGCAGGGATCTGGAGCGAACGTGTTTTATGAAGTCTGTAGAACACGACTTGACAATAATTCATTTAAAATAACATTTTTCACACACATCGTCTTTAATTAACAAGTATTGCGCCCTGTGCGATTTCAAACTTGCAGTAGCAATTTACACAGCCATAAACTCATTTCAACCCTTTTAATTTAGCAATCTAAATACATTTAATGTTAATATTTACAACAAGTCAAAACAACGCATTGTATCTATGTCTGCATTGTAGGAAGCTGCTTGAGAAAGACGACAAATATCAGAAGTAAAATGTTCATTTCAGAGCTTAAAGCAGTAGAAAATCTGAAAATAACTCCCGCTTTGTAATGTGTCCCTGTGGATGAGCTGCTCTACAGAGAGGGTTTAAGTTAACATACAGCCGGTACACGAACGTGCATTATCTCAGTACAGCACACAGGTATTTATATCTCACTGCCAGTGTAAAAGTAGTCTGCCCACAAGGTTGACTCCATTCACACCGGCCACCTTTGTCCCGCACCTGTTCACCACACAAACAAATCACAGACCGATCACATGCACACAATAACAGCAGCACGCCGAAGAACAAACAGCCACTACTTGGACCAGATCCATAAATTGTTAAAATGATAATGGAAAACAAAACGGTGTGTTTTTAGATTCAGCCTGTACTGCAGCAGGAACACAGAAACCTTTAAACACTATTCTATACACACAGATCTCCAAAACCAGAAGCCACATTGTCATAACACGTCTGTCTGACAGTAACAGGTGTGTGCACGGTGAGGGATGCAGCAGCCGATGTCACCTACCCACAGGCCCGTGGATATTAAACACACACAACACACAAAGGGCTTCACCTGCGTCTGCTCATCGCAGTTATTGGATTTCTTTTAAAGCAATAAAGGATACATTTCATCACGACTCTATTGCACCATCACACGTGCTTTATGTGCATGTTCTCGGCTCTTTTAGGAACAAAGCAATAATAACTCGTGACAGGACACACAGGTTGTGCTGTAAATGACGTGAGACTCAAGACCAGAAGACTAACTTCTTCACTTCGCAAACCTCCCGATGTAATTGGCCACAACGAAGCTAGCGGCTGTGTTCATCCGTCAGCCGGTAACAGAGTTGGAGGAAAGGAGCAGCGCTTGCTCCTCTGTCGGGATTGATGGACTGAAGCCGCTCCGCTGCCGAGCTCTACTGCGTCTCACATCAGTAAGAACTCAACCGTATACATCAAAACAGAAATAGCCAACGTTGGTGCAGCGGCGGCTTCCTCAAGAAGAGGGTGTCAACACTGTTCAAAACCCACTTTCAAGAATTGCAGACGTTTCAACAGCCGATAAAGTGACAGGAGCATCGTGAAGGGAGAGGAGTTACAGCACCCAACAGGTGGAGGAGCCCCCCCCCCCCCATGTGGCCTTTAAATACCCCTCAAAACAGACCTGGAGCCCTGAACTTGGGTCCCACAAGGACAATTTAGGACTATGACAAGAGCCAAAAGGTCGACGCCCACACAAACCCGAAACGCCTAAACAACGATTACGCATACAGCAAAGGAGCGGCATCTTCCTCTACTGTGACAGTTATATGGTGCCGTCACATATGTTGCTGCAGGTCCTTTCATCACTATTCACCATTTTCAAACGGAACAATAGGACAAACCTGTGGTCTTACAAACTCTAAATGTGAAAACTGAAACATTATGATAAGACTTACTGGATGAAACTATTCAAATCTAGCAATCGAAGAGGGAAAATAAGTTTCTCGCAACTCTTGGATATAGTTTTGACAAGGGGTTTGTGAGTGTAGACACTACTTTGCTTTAACGGGTCCCGAGGTAAAACCGTTGGAAACCACTTGCTTTGATTCATTTGTGTTTTCAAGAAACCGGCATGAAGATTTGTCTCAAAAGACAATTTTGTAGCGTCTTAGAATGAAACCTACAAATGTGATGCACAAGATGTCTGTCGGTGGGGAAATAATTGGCAGATGAAAGTGGAAAATGAAGATTGTGGACAGGTGGAACCACATGCTAAGGTCATCAGCTTAATTAAAAAAGACGATAATGCACAAGCATAGCAATGTCTGTGAGTAAGAGGAACCAAGCAAAGTGAAGAGGAACTTCTCCTTCCTCCTAAATATCAACAGGCCAATTCAGATAATATAGAAAGAGCTTTCTCTTAATCTCTCTTAATCGTTACCATCGTGTGAACAGCTGTTGCATTATCAGCAGGTTGAACTGTAAGTATATAAATCCCCGACATTAATTCATCCGCCATGCTTTCCACCTCTTCTCTATAAAAGGATTAACGAGCTAATATGCCAGAGACCCTGCTGACAACAGGGCCACCACCGGCTCCCGACGCCAGGCTCCAGTCCAAACCCGTGGATTTATGTCCGTGTTCAGAGGATGAAAGGCCTAGCACACCTCTTCTAGTTAAAGCGTGTGAGTGTGTGTGTGTGTGTGTGTGTGTGCCAGATGCCAGAGATATACTGTGGGCACGAGGGATTCCAGCTGGTGAGAGAACAGGTGGAGCAGGTGATGAAAGACAAAAGCCCTCCGCCCACCGACACAGTGGGAACAATACTCGCGTCTTTAAATATTCAAGGTTGTACAAACAGAATGTTTAAATCTACATCCACAATGCCGTGCGTACACATCAGAGACCCCTGTGCTACCACAAACATCACCTGTGGCATTTTGAATGGGAACAACTCCATGAAGACATCCGACTTCTGGATTCACGGCACGACAAGTCGAGCACGAGCCGCACAGACGGGAGCGTCGCTGTGCTCTGAGAACAGTCCCCGTGCCGCATGGATACAGAGCGACTGCATCATCTACAACCCAGATGCATGTTCTGTCCGCGGAGGAACAACTCACAGGAGCGACCGGTTAACCCGATCCAGTCAATCACCCGTTTGTGACACAACCATCTGTCTGCGGCGTCACATTAATTGCTTTGGGCTCGGCGGCGGGGAAGCACGGTGTCCCGCGCCGCTCCATTATGCCGCCTCGCATTGTGTTGGGCTGCCACGTGGCTGCAGGTTTGCCGCGCCGCCAGATTGACGATGTCAGCCACAAGTGCGAGCCAGAAAACTCGACAATGAGCTCCTCCGGCACCGTCTCAGAGTGTGTGTGTGTGTGTGTGTGTGCAGGTGTTCTCTTGTCAGTAATGCTGACAGCAATCGAAGAGCAGGAACACGGTGGTGCATCTGTCAAATTGTGGGGGGTTGGCAATAATTTAGAGAGGACTCGTATTTGGGGCCTCCTTATCTTTCATTGTTCACTCTGTGCTGCCATCACTGTCATATGAATTGACTGCGTGATCGATGGTGGAGAATGAAAGGTGAGTGCACAGGTTGATGGTTGACGGCGGCGGCAGCAGCAGCAGCCGAGTCTTTTCTCATTTAATGAGATCTGGACTGCGGAGACCGACGCGGGAGACAAAAAATTGGCGTTAAGTGGTTGCGGAGGATTTATGACACTGCGGCTGGCGTGAGGGGGAGGACGGGTTGGGGGAGGAGGAGGAGGAGGAGGAGGGGGGGGGTTGTGTCTAATTTCAGAAGGCGAGTTCTTTCTCTGAAATAAGACGTAAAACTGTCCAAGCAGATCTAGGGTCAGCTAATTCCATCTGAACAGGAGCCGTGATCATGAGGGCCTATGTGTGAAACTGATGTAACGCTGTCTTCGGTAACATGCCACCCAGCTATGTTTCCCAGCATTCATTGGGCCAAAAGAGCACGTCCCTGCCGACCTTTGCCGTTCTACTTCTGCCTCAACGAGAGAACCGCAAGAAGGTGATCTAATTCTAATGCTCCAAATCAGACGATCTCGCAACTCGGATTTGTGCGTTGTGGAGCTGAAGCGAGTCCAGATTGACCACACGTGCGACTGTGCGCCTCGTCATTCAGGAAGTCCTCGCTTAGCACAACGCCGTTAACGCCTGAGGCAACAGCTAGCTCGGGACTGTTGGAACAGCTCGGGACTGTTGCAACAGCCTCCCGTTGTTCATCGGCTGCACCAAATCCAAAACGCTCTCGTCAACGAGCAAGTGAAGAGCACGGAGCTACATCTCAAGGCCAGTCGATGGCATTCGTCTCGACAGCAGCTTTCTCAGCCAACATGAAAGCACACGGCGATATCTCCATGACCTCAGTCCTATTATAAGAGAGCCATCATCTCAGCAGACATTAAACTGACGACTGGAACTTCTGCTCCCACCTGCCTATAAATATCCATCGCATGACACAACATACTCTTCTTTTTTAAATACAAAGATGGGCCAGTGCTCAGTTTGTCTCATTACTAAAAGGAAACAGACGTTTTCGACATGAATGCAACATTTAAGTCCGACACCATGAGGACCCGAGGTGACATTTCTGCAGTATCCTCGTGTGTCATTTGTTGCCGAGCAGGTCACAGAGTTGGCGGCTTTCTGCTTCCTCATAAACAAGACTCCACGTTCCACACCAGCGAGGAGCCTGAAGAGTAATAACTAGAACTGGGACGGTTCAAACTTAAATGGATTTGTTGACGGCACAGATTGTGTTATTTGTTTTCAAAGTTTTTAGTTTGTCTGCAGATGTAACTGTAATGGAACTAACGTCACTGTCAACCCATGCAATTTTCTCCCAACTAATCAGACCTTTTATTCTATTTACAGACCCACAGGACCGCTCTGATCAGATCAAGATGGCCGCCCTCACAGCAGAACCATCAATCATCATTTCTACTTTGCCCCGGTGGACTCAGACTCCGCCGTTGGATCGAGTGTCTGCTCTCGGCATTAAAACACTCGGCGAAGAACTTTTTCCGTCTTCAAAACTGGGTCCCAATCCTCATAAGAACTCGCACAGAAAAACTCTTTCGCGCTAATAAAATACAGTGAATGAGGAAGATTTCTCTCTCTCACACACACACACACACACACACACACACACACACTCCTCAGCCCTTCCTACGGCCTCCCAGGGCTCCTGCACTAAAGCAGTTTATAGAAGCCTCCCTACATGGCCACGGCTTCTGGAATAGCAACTGCTATTTGATCCGACTGCAAGTTCTCTCACCTCTCCACTTACATCTAACCCTGGTACGCCTCCTCTCTGCATGCTGCACACAACACAGATGCAGGCCACTAATCAATGCTATTCTGTTTTTGAAACAATTCACCTGGGATAAACTTTGGGAGGACCACTTAGTCACATCTTACTCATTTCACTTGAGAAAGCAGATGAGTTGCATATATTCGAGGCAGGAGCGCTCGACAAACTGTCTTCTGACTCTTTGTGTCCTTCCAGCCCTGTCTTGTCTTGTTTACAAATGTTCAACATATTAAATAATGAAATCAGAAAATCGCACGTTCCCTTCAAAGAAGTCTGGTCCAGTGACTCATGGGAAGGAATGCCATGTTGCATCTTGGGACGAGGTACTGTGGCCTGAGCAGTGGGCACAAATCAGTGGAAAGATGTCTCTGAGCTGCCTTATAGAAATCTGTGTACTTCCATCCTCTAAAAAAATAACTGAGACCTGAAAACACCCCGTCCCGGAGAAGAGAGCAGCGTACATGCTGCATACCTATGAAACAGCTTGTTCCCTGTGAGGAGAACACAAATGATCAATGGCAACGTGACGTCACTATTGTCAGGTTGTCTGACAGATTGTTGTGTAAGGACCCTAACATTGCCAAAGCAAAGTCTACAAGCAGTCCTACTAATATTAATAGAAAAGCAGAGAACGTTATTAGGCCTCAAGGCAAAAATGTCATGCACGAAGAAGCATTTTCCTGATACGACATGTCCACAGGCTACAAGTACACATATCCATCATTTAGTGAGGAACGTCTGCAAGGCCGTCAATGTGAACCAGCACTGCCCCCCCGTGCTCGCTGACACAGAGCCAGTGTTGTAGTGTTGTCTCAGGAAACATCAGGTAGAGGTTGAGGATCGATGACCCCGTCTGGCTCCTGCACTACTGGCCGAGCTGTTAAAGGTGCAAAATGAGATTAGACGAGAATAGATTTGATTACGCGGCACCTTGAGTTCTCTCCTCGCCCGCACAGAGGGACGTTACATTAGGGTTGAGTGGATAAATATCCCATTACTGAATGTAACTTTATAACACTTGGAGCTGACGGTGATCAGTCTTTTGGCCACTTCATTCTTTTCATGCCCTGTGGAACGCAGCAGAGGGATCGAAGAGAGCAGACTTTCTTACCGTTAATCAGGGGATTAAATGTGGGAATAAACCTGATAAGACTGACTGTCTTTTGCATAATTATTCAATTTACATGATACTTGCTCATGAGGCTGGCTGATAATTCAATATTTCAGCATTTGATTGCACAGCGGCAAGATTCTAATTCTAACGATTAATATGAATAGTATAAAATTGTGTTTTAATTGATGGGATGAACTTATTTTCTATGTTTTCAGTGAATATCACATATTAATCTTGTCACCCATCATTACAAACGAATGGAAAAAAACACTTCCTTAAGACAACCATCAATTTGAACAGAGAAGAGGAGAAGAAGGAAGAAAACATGTAACTTTGTACGCATGTTTGAGGACGTGTCTCAGTCACCATGAGGCTAATAGGTCAGCTGTGCCCATAAGCTTGTTGATAACCCTATGTAACGGGTATTTATAGGTTATTGCTAGCATAAGCTCGGCTAGGCGGCCAGTGATTCACTTAGTAAGCAGCTGAGCTCTTTAACTATGTGAAACAGAAGAGGACTTCAGTCACAGTGGTGAACTTTTTGGTGAATTCAGGGTTTACGGTGCTGTGCATCCATCAGCTGTAACATTCCTAATGAACAGAGCACACGTAGAGTATTACAGCTGGTCTTGTGAGAGCAGTGCTCTGGAGTGAGCTATTGATCCCCCCCCCCCTTTTAAAGAGCACTACTTTGTGTAGACGGGCTCCAGTACGACCGCTCTGAGTCGTCAGCCCAGCATCGTGGGCGAGGCAGACTTCAAAAACGGGTTGGGAGTTCATGGAAACATCTACTTCTGTCCCGAAACTCGCCTGTTGGCTGATTCAAACTGACAACCCAGCCCTGAGGAGTACGGTTGCTTTGAGGACAGAATATCGGGAAAGACGAGATGCGGCCCAATCGCCTCACTCTGTCCTTTCGTATCTCGTTCCACCTGACCCCGTTTGCTAGATGCAATATCTACCGCGGTACATTTCTCTCTCCACCCAACTCCTATTCAAGACATCAATCATTTAGCTCGCGATCGCACAAGAGCTGCTTCACGATATAAATATAAACCAATGTGTCAAGATGTACAACTCAGAGACTCGCACATAAACGTCCCAAGCACACACTATTTCTAAAGTCCGGTGTCAGATTCGGCATCACCGTGTGTTGACAAACACGTAACCACCACATCAAGGGGTGAGCAGCTTTTATCCGCTGAACTTTTTTAAAAGGATGGGAGGAGGGAACAGGTGGCGCTAAGATTTCCTTTCATATTCATTACATCGCGAAATGATGCACCGGCTATATTCATGGCCTGATATCACCTCCTTAAGCTTGATTGTGCATGCCGAGGAGAGCAACGGGGTACGATGACCTCCTCCCCCGGGAGGTTGAGGGGTGAAGACTAAAGCGAGCGGCGCGCTTGGCTGCGCGAGGTCTCTCAAGGCCTATTATATCGTCTTACATTCAAGAGACTGACAGGTGCATGACGAGGCAATGAAAGACTCTTCTAAAAGACAAAAAAATAAACAGGAAAAACATGAGAAAGTGTGCCGTAGAAGCAGATACATAGAAGGGATATATCAAGAACGGTCTCAGGAGGAAGTGTTCGCCCCGACGGGAGAAAAGAGCAGCGAGGGAGGGAGGGAGGGAGCGAGGGAGGGAGGGAGGGAGGGAAGTTGGAGCCGAGCAAGTTGAGGAGTATTTTTAGGAAGATGTTTATTTGAAGGGCTGTGAAACCAACCCGGGGTGTATATCTCCCAGCCTTGCGATCTCACTCTCTCTCTCTCTCTCTCTCTCTCTCTCTGTTACCATCTGTTGAGGTCTCTCAGCCTGTCACGGTGCTCTAGCGCTGTAGGTGGGGGGGGGGGGGGCATTTTGCACAGACGGAACAATTCTGCAGGTTCGGGCAAAGTATCATCTGAACATGCCTGTAAAAAAAGAAAAGAGGCTGTTGCACTGGTCTTATGCTCCACAATAGCCCAGATTAGGTGCTATTAGGTTAGATTAAATGAGATTAGGTGAGAGTAGATTATTCCTATGCGGAAATTTGTATCTCAAAAATAGAATACAGTAAAGAAAAGGGTACATAAATTGGTTTAGATGTATTACAGCATGCTTTTGAACTTTACATAAAATATGTCTGATTATTTTTACTGCTTTGACCCACCGACAGACTGCCCGTTGTGATAAGGAGCATCATCGGCGACATTTGTTTTATTTCTTCACTTGCTCAAATGATCGACAAAATGTATATTCATGCATCATCGGACTGCTGGCCAACATTAAGAGGAACAACATTGGTGCAGTCATACAACAGCATGTAGCTGCCGACTGTTCTGGAGACATTTCTGAAATACTCAAAAATTGAATATTAATATACATTGGTTTCACAATAACAAAGAATCGAACCTGTCTTCCAAACTGTGGCTTTTGTTTAGCCAATAAAAGATGGCAACATAACAGGAAGTGGCTATTTCTACTCGTCAAGTGATCAAAATGAATCTTAATTCATAATATTGTATAGACACACATTGAAAAAGCTGTTTTGAGTTAAATATAGTATTTAAATATTGATATTTAAACAGTTTTATTGCACAAGATGAGTTCCAGCTATGAAGAAGAGTCTTTATGTCTGTGCAAGTGATGTCAAACGACGCTGTTAAGCTTAATTGTGTTTCTTTGCTCTGTGATTCGAATGTAATCTGTGTTAGGTCTACCTGTAAAGATGATGAACAGTGTAAACTGGGCCTTCGGTGATGTGGTAATGTGAACTCAGAAACAGAAATGTAAGATAACGTGGGAATGAAATGTGTACAAGTAGGAGTGCAGAGTTGCAGTTAATCCTAATATCAGAACGTTTGCTTAAAGATGAACACTTATTAATGGTATATCTGAACAACAAGAGACGATGGTGAAGGCGTTGATGATGAAATGATGATCTACCGAACGGCTATTTCGAGCACCGGTATTTTCTGCGGTGGAGGAATGCAACTCGGATCACTTCTAAGAAAAATGGCGACCACAGGCGAAGCAAACATTTGTACTGAGCTCGCTACTTTTGAACAAGGAAGGGCGGTAATACCTTTAGGTTTATTGGACCACGGCGGCGGGTGGAGCGCTTGTGTGCGAGGTGAACATTTACACAAGTGTTGACCTTTGGGGATGTTGTTTCTGTCCCAGTTTTGCGGCGGCAGACGTCGCCCGCGTCACTTGACTTTTAGCTCAGACAGCTAATTAAACGCACCTGTCGAGCTTTGTCCTCCGCGCGACAAGGCCAGGTGGCCAGCATCTCAGTATGGCTGACAATATCCGGTTAAATGATTATATTATTCCAGGAATAATTTGGGGGTTTGTTTTTTAGGTTTACTTGTATTAAGAAACTAATTAAATAGTCAAGTAATTCAATTAAGAAGCAGTAACGTGAGAAAATGCAGGTGTTTGTGTATATTGTTAATTTAACTTACATATAATTAGACCTACTAAGAAATCGCTGAAAAACTGACTTAAATCAAGATGACTGAATGGAAGTTTCTCCATCCCATCACCCATTTAGTGTCGTGATTTAAGCGTAAAACCCTGACAAACTGATGTGTATTTTATAATTCAAATGCAGACGAAATCCTGGAGAGGGTGGTATTATATTTAGACAGTCTTCGCAAGGCAAGGGGTAAGTTCACTGAAAGACAACACTGAGAAAGTTCCGAGGCCTAAAATATCTGCCCGCACAGCTTCCAGCAGGACTGAAGTGCCAGGTGCGAGGGCGGTTAAGGCACACACGCACCCAGTTTCACGTTGCGCCGTTTTAGACTTCAGACTATTCGTGGGGAGGCCGGTGATTCCCGAAACCAAACCACTTGTCACGTTAAAATGTACAAAAAAAGTCACGCGTTAATAGTGTGAGGGCATGGGTCAATTTGTGCGTAATTACGCACGGCGGCACAAGCATACGCCTCTGCTCAGAGCCTCCCAATCCAAACTTACCTTTCTCTGCTGCTTCTCCCACGCAGGGTCCAGCAGCAGGTCCCTGTCCCAGTCGTCCTCTTGGGTCATGTACCGCTCTTCCTCGTTGATCGTGTAGGAGTTGGTGGTGTATGTCATATGGGTTTCAACAGTCGTCATGATGCAGCCTCTGTCAGGACTTCACGTCCCCCTCAGCTTACAGAAAGAAAAAAAATTAATCAGCAATAGACGCCGCCGTGAGGACAAGAACCACCTTGAGACGTGGGGTCTCGCGTTCGGGGGGGAGAGATCGTTCGGGGCTGCTGAGACCAGACTCCACTGGTGCGAGGTGCCTGTGCGGAGGTGGTGCTCCCACTACAAAAAAACCCTGCTGGTCCGGTGCTCCTTTCCTGGTCAAAAGTGTCACACGTGACCGCACCCCAATAAGTATGGGAACTGACAGCATTGGGTATCAGGTTCTGACCCTAAAAAGGTTGAAAAGGCGGGGTGGTCTCTTGCGGGCAGGGTGAACTGGCTCGTGAGTGGTTGGGAGGGTTGTCAATTACGCCCCCCCTCGCGCCAGAGAGGTTTTTATGGCCTGTGCAATGCACCTGTTAGTGACCCTCAATGGCAAACCCGGGTCTCTGTAGTTTCAGCTTCTCTCCCGGAAAACAGGACCAAAGAACATTAGCGTTACCCCCCCCCCCCCCAACATAATAGTCAAACCCTGAAACAAACCATCTTATTCCACAGGCTGCATGTAAAAGCAGTTTATAATAAACTATACTACAATGTCTCCGGCCTATAATTAAATACAAATGTCATAGTTCAAGTACATAAATTACATTCGAACAAAAGAGATTCAGGCACTTTTATGAGAAAAAAAGAATTTATTCATGATTTGCATGCAGACTGAAAAAAATGCCTTAAAACATTCTAAGAAATACAGATCAAAAAGGCATATATATGCATATCACAACCGTACAATATAATTTGTGTTTATATCAGGATTTGTCATTCACAGTAAACATGTTGACACAAAGATTTCATCTGACGTTCATCCACTAAAATCCCAATTGTGTCTTTGTGCTGGAACTGATTTCCTTGAAATGAGCAGATTCATATTGCTATCCTCTCGAGGGTGACACATCATTCTGTCACCCTCGATGAGTCTTTGGAAACTAGAATGATGTATATCATAATTAATCAGGCATATAAAAGTAACCACACTCGGCTTGGTCCATTAACCTACTTGAAGCAACTTAGCTACTGTGACTATTTGTGGTTACCGTCATGTACGTTGCTGTGCCGAGGGAAGTGGATGGGCTGACCCCTGTAAACATAACTGTGGGAGCTTTGATAATAATATGGACCACAAAAAAGAAAAAAAGACAAGACTTGGCCTTCGGTGGCGATAAAAACAGACACGTAAAGTGGTGGACAAAATAACATGAACACTTTAGAACGTGGTGCAAGCCAATACTCATCCATGCACCGCACCCTGCAGCATCGAGAGCAGACAATTCTAACACCGATCAACAGAAATGAAACATTGAGCTTCTTGATGAATGCAGGGATTATTGTATTGAACTGCATTCAGTTCTACAGGTGCTGATGTTGCGTTAATCCCCCGTAGAGGAGGTAATGGCTGAGGTAGGACTCTACTGCTATCGTCTTTATCCGACGACAGGATGAGCAGCACTAGAGGCCGATACCTGTGATTCACATCTGTGCTAGAAGAGCCATGATCACATTGGATAAAACCTACTGAATCTATGTGTTCTATGTGTATGGGCTTCGTGCTCAAACCGAACTGCAGTGTGTTTCCGGACGCACACGCTCGCACATCCCAGCTGATACCTGCTGCAGGAGAACAGATGTGACCTGTGGGATCCCGTCACAACAACACAGTACAGAGATGTGATGCATGAAGCGCAACCTGTGGTTCTGCAGCTGTCCAAACCGCAGAAGGCATGTGAGGGAGCAGCGGGGGAGCGGGTGAGAAAGTGGAAGTACAGGGAGGAGGCTGCAGCGAGCTGTGCTGTGGCTGTACAGTGTGACTGCAGAGCAGGGGGGGGGGGGGGGTGGAGGGTTTAAGAGATGCGTGGCTGCATTCGCCCAAGCACTGGAAGCCCCCGACTCGCAAGCACCCGGAGAAGCCTTTAGTGAGGCGTTGGGAGAAGCCGGAGGAAAAGCGCTGGAGCGCCCTGATCATGGAGGCCGGGGTGGAGAGGAGTCGGCCCTTTATCTACTCCTCGTTCTAAAGCTCAACGCTTTCAGGGTCTTTCTAACAACATTGGGCCTGGAGTTGCATTGATTTTCCAGACTAGAATAATAAAATTACCTCTTTTTTTTTTTACATCTTGGGGTCATAAATGTTGCTACATTTCTACATTTTAGTAAACAAAAAGGTTAAGTGTATCCAAGAAATGGACACCTCAAAGTCAAAGCTGCATTATCAGGATACACTATGGTCAATGTAGAATAGTCAGACCAGAGTCCATCTATCGTGGCAATCAAGAACAGGGTCCTCCAAGATCAGGAAAGGTGAGGTTAGAGAGCAGCTTTGGACAGAGCATCCTTCCACTACCGACTCACCTTGTAATCAACTCATCTATTCATCCCTCTCCTTTGTCTGTCAGGCGGACAGAAGGCAACGGCCTCTTGACTTCATCCCGCAGCTGTCAGAGAAAATGCCGGACAACTCATTTGGCGGCCTGAAAACCTGCGAGTGTGTGTGTGTGTGTGTGTTAAGCTCTCTATCTCGGCACATGGACAATCTTAAACAGGTAAAACAAAAACATAAAAACACACACAAGTCACTCAGAGCACGTACCCAGCCAGTCCAGCTGATCCCAGTATTAAGAGGAATAGAGCTGCCGTACCAGAAAAGTCCTATAGGAACCCTGAGATGGAGAATCTACAGGTCAGACTGGCCTCATACCTAGGCCTATCTTATAGGACGTTTCTGGTTGGCACACAGGCTGTGAGGGACCCAAAGGGAGGAAAATTTCACTTAAGATGTCATGGCGCTAAGTTCTTTTGGCTAACAGGAGTTAAGATCCCTTCCACAGCCATGTGGAGCATAACCCGGCATTCAACAATTAGAGCAAAGCGACTTGTCCCAACATTGAAGTCTCTCTGTGTCATGTTACTGAGTCCGGCGGCGGGCCACCACACATACACTGTCCATTGGCGCGGCCAGGCCTCTACGGTAACAAAGGAGGATGGGGGAGGTTGGGTCAGGTGGGTGGTTCTGGGAAGTTGAGTCCGAGCCAGAGCCACGAACCCAGATCCAAGGGGGGGAGTGGTGGGGCGACGGCGGTGGCGGCGGAAAAAAAAAAAAAAAAAAAAGAAAAAAAGCGCTGTGTGTTTGTGTGTGAACGGCGGAGAGGAGAGGCGCATAGGGACAATAGGGTGGGGTTGAGGAGGAGGGGGGGGGGGGGGGGGGGGGGTAAGGAGGGAGGGGAGGGGGTGAGGGCGGCGAATACGGCGGTGGAGAGGAGTTGACTAGCGGGCAGGGGAGGGGTAAGGGTTTGACCGCATGTGCCAAGCTTCACCAATCAATGAAGCACCCCTCCCAAAAAAAAAAAAGTTCTCCACACATCCATGCTCTTTCTGTTAAACACTCACTCACACACACACACACACACACACACACACACACACACACACACTCACACACCTTTATTCACTAGCTCAGACACCGGCGGGACAGTCTTGTACGCTGATGCGAGACAGGACTTGTGGAAGGGGTCCTAAACCCCTCACCCACCTCACCCACCCCACCCTCCACCCCCCCGCACCGATGGCACTGCCATTGCATCAGAGGAGGAGTTACGGAGTGGGGGTGGGGGGGGGGGGGGGGGGGGGGGGGGGGGGAGGGGGAGGTGGTGATGGCGGAGGAGAGGAAGGTGTGGAGGTGGGAGTGTTGTTGTCAAGGCACAGTCAAAAGGAAGGGGCGGCAGGTGGGGAGAGGAGAGGTCAGTGCTTTTGTTTCGTTATCGTTTACCTTGGGTGGTGAGGAGAGAGCGTTGGCGTCGCGCTTAAAAGTCGTCCCCATGGCTCACGCCGCCACGCTCACGCACGGCTGCACGCTGGCCGTCCCAGGTGGCCCGGTGACCTAATTCAGTTGAGATAGTTAGTTCAGAGCTGGACTGTCGCCGGGGGTATTTAGTTGTTTCTTTTGTGCGGCAGTTACAGATTATCACACATGCAGGTCTGAGTGGACAGAGACACACGGAAGGGGGGAGAATTTGGTGCAGCAGGGAGAGACCAGACCAGACGCCCACACCCATCAACCCCAGAAACAGGACTGCTCCACAGATCAAAATGCACCCAGGCCATTCTATCTGTGCCTCTCCCCAGCTCTCAACATGATGCCAGTTTCTATCATGTCCTTTCTTGATGCAAAAACAAAAAAAATCTATTAAAAAAACCATTCCCAGCTTTTTCTTTGCCAGAATTAAATCCTGATGTGCGTTTGGTCAAGTGCAAACCTCTTCAGAGAAATTTTGGTTTGCACCCAGTTTGAGAGGCTGGAGAGAGAAAGGAGCACCAACCGGCACTTACCCTGACCAAAGAAAGCAAAGCTGGGCCAGCATCTACACCTGCGTGGTCATTTTAACACGAGAGAAACAGATAGTGGAGAAGAACAACATCAACAAGAAGGGGCAATGTCCAAACCCTTTGCTTTCTTTTACCACAGTAGTGAGCCAAACGTTCTTTATTATAATAATTATTATAGTATACATATTCTCAATAAAAAGCATGCCGATTTTTAATTCTGGTTTTGTCTTTTCCTAATAAAAAAAAAATGAAGGCAAAATTAAAGTACTTCTCTAAAAAATACGGTCTCAAACATGGCAAACAAGACATTTCGCAAACCACATAATTCTACAAAGGATGCA
This sequence comes from Lycodopsis pacificus, assembly GCA_028022725.1. NCBI lineage: Eukaryota > Metazoa > Chordata > Actinopteri > Perciformes > Zoarcidae > Lycodopsis > Lycodopsis pacificus. Next base: position 13,101,644 of record CM051710.1, on the reverse strand, counting down.
ACTGGTATGTGTTTGTATAGACAACACAGAAAGATTACACTGTGAGATGCAAAAGTCACTTAACCACTAAAAACCACAGCGGGAGAAAGGATGGGGGGGGGGGAGGGGGGGGAGGGAGGGGACAGCGAGGCAGTAAGGTGAATTCAGAGGATGTCGGTGTGTGCATCAGACCGATGTCAAGCAGTAGCCGCAAAACAAAAGCGACAGTTTTAAGTGATTATTTTAGAACCGAAAGGGCGGAGTTTGCCACTCGGGACGAGCTCGTGAATGTCAAAGGTACCCGTCCTTACAGGTCATCCCGATGCCGAAACCGCCACCAACCGGATCCAACAACCGGATTTAAAACTAGACACTTGAATCTTTTTGCAATTACAATCTGACGCAGGTCTGGTATTAAAAAAAAAAGAAAAGAAAAAAGTCAGATCGTTGGGCATCTGGAAGACACTTCCCCATCTCTCAATTCGTTGGTGCTATCACTGTTCCTGCTTAAAACCAGCAGCTAATTATGAACCCGCGAGGCTCAGTTTGTGGCTTTTCTTCTATAAAAAAAAAACAACTACCATCCAGTTACCCCCCCCCCCCCCTTTAAACGATTAAAAAGCACTTAAAATGGGAGATCCCTCCACGTAATGCACTTCACTCAAAGCTTATAGGCACATAATTGAGCTTGTCACATGTCATGATTCCTAATAGGATGCAGTGTACAGATCCTTTGTAAACAGCTCATTCAGTAGTCACACATGGGGGGGGGGGGGGGGGGGGGGTTCTTTCTCCATTTACATTTCATTACACCCCAGGGTCGACTTGTATTACATGTAAACTACACTAACACAAACAAAAAACGCAAAACACTTGTGTTTTAAAGGCCTCTGGAAATGTAGGAGGACTAAATACAGAATATCTACAAAAGTCAGTCACTGACAATCCACCCCCCCCCCCCCCCTAAAATAAAGACCCTGTACCTTTACAAGGAGCAGGAACTGCTGACTGGGTGAAAAATGTTTAATAGAACAGAAATGTACTGTCAGAGGTAGGCAGCTGTAGTTAGAGAGAGAGAAAGAGAGGTGAAGCCGTGCCTTCCAGTGGTGTAGTTAGAGTACAGGTGGGGGGGGGAGGGGGGGGGTCAAGGAGAGATCCAAACATACATCACAGTACGTCTTATGTGTGCTTTACGTGGGTTTTTTTGTTCTCTTTTCTGCAAGGCGCAGTCTAAGATGCTGCGTTTGTGCGCTGCAAGGTCAGGAGCCCTCTTTCACACAACCCACATCACATTCAGGACACCCCCCCCCCCCCCCCAAATAAAACAAAAACACGTCAACCTTGGTTCTATTGGACACGATGCAATGCAGCCTGGACACAACGTGTGTGTGTTTATCCGGCTTCCCATCCGATTACGTTACAAATCAAAACGCTCCCAACATAAGGCAGAAAAGGTTTCAAATGAGCTGCCCCAACTGATCATCTAGGCCCAAGGAGGATGGCTGATAAAAACCAATGTCTTATCGTAGATTTGGCCGTAGAAAAATCACAACTGGGTTGCGGAAATAAAAGGCATGTGAAACGACCGACTGGGTCGGTCTAATACTGGCACAAGTGTGAGACTGGCACGATAAAGAAAAACAGAAGTAAAACTGAGAAGCACAAAGAATGCCCGAAGAACAGGCGAGAGCCTCGCTGTCATGGCTGCACTGGGTGTATGCAAACAGGACCAAGGTTAGCCGACCGAGTCCCTCGTAAAGCAGGTTAATCAACCAAAGGAGCCCCCAAGTTTCAAACCCCACCCCCCACCCACACCCACACACACACTTAGATCCCACAGACGCACTCACTCACTCACATACAGCTGCTGTATGGTGGTCAAGTTTGGGGGTGGAAGCGGAGATGTGGGATGGGGGTTCAGGGCGAAGAGGGAGAGGGTGTGGGGGTGGAAGGGGCAGAGAGTTGTGTGCGACTATCGGAAGGGGGGCTCAGGCGTGTGAAGGGAGAGTTCGGGGCGGCGGAGGATGGCCTCCTTGCGCGTGGGCGGCGGCAACGGCGGCTCATACACCCTTGGCGCAGCCATGGCGGCTGCCACTGCCGCGGCGGAGGGAACCACTGGCCTGAGGGCGTCCAGCGCGGCGACCGACTGGGCGGACATCGCGGAAACGGTGGGCACCGCCGACACTCCCGGCATGCCTTGGATGGCCGTCATGGCGCTCGGCGGCGGGTAGGCGTACTGGAACTGGGGGTACTGCTGCAGCTGCTGGTAGTACTCCGCGTAGTACCTAAGAGAAGGAGGGAGGGGTTAAGGTAGGGGGGAGAGGAGGGTTCAGGTAGGAGGAGGGGACAGGATGTGGGATGACACAGTGGGAGTAACGGGAAAGCGGTGAAGCGAAAGAGAAGGATGCAATGAAGCATAAAACAACTGTGAGAAATGTGGCAAAAAGATTGTAAACAACCTTGATTCCTAGAGGTAAACAGCTGAAAAGTACAGTAGTAGAGACACAAACTGGACTCTCTCTGGGAATGTTTCATGATGGCCGCATAGCTGCTGGTTAAAGAGGTTTGAAGATCATGTCCTACCTGGCCATGGGGTCCTCTGCAGCCTCCGCTGCCTCTTGGCCGGCTGGCGTTGGGAGCAGGGGCCGGCGCGGCTTGGCTCTCTGGTACATGAACGGCTTCATCACCGGGTCTGGTAGCAGAGGCATCGACCTCCGCAGGGGACTGCGGTCCCTCTCGCCGGACTTTGCGGCAGCCGCCGCCGCGGCGACGGCCGCCTGCTGCTGCTGGTCGGCCATAACCTGCTGGCCCTGGGCAAAGTAATGTGCCTGTCTGGCCGCCTCGAAGATGGCTGTGGTGGGGTCCGCTGCTCCCATGGCGCTTATGTGAGCGTAGGCCTGGGCGCCGCCGCCGTAGATAGCTGGAGATACGGCGTAGGCGGGGTTGACCGCCGCCGCTGCCGTTTGCATTTCTAGTCCATGAGCAGCAGTCAGGTAGACATGGGAGTTGGCCATGGTTGGGGTGTAAACTTGAGGGGAGTAGGCGGCGGCGTTGGCCGCCATCTGGCCGTAGATGTTGGGCGCCATCGAGCTGTACATTTGGGTGGCGCCTGATTGTAGAGCTGCCTGGTTGGCCACCGATCCATAAAGCTGACTGGCAACGTTGGCACCGTACACCTGGCTGGCAAGAGCACCATAAACAGCCGGATTCACGGGGTTTCCGTCGGTGCGCGTGCCCGTGGTGATCCCAGTGAGAGCCGCATATGTGGGATCGAAGGTGGAGGTGTTGTAGACCGAATTGTGCACGCTTTGTTGGACCTGTAGCGGGAGGCCGGCGGCTGCGGCGGCGGCAGCCGCCAGGACCGCCGCCTGACTCTGGTACTGCTCCAGAGAGGGCTTCCCCACGGGGCATTCTCCGGCATAGTGGCCCTGCTTCCCACAGTTAACACAGGGGATCTTTCCCGTAGGCGCCTGCTTGCTGGGCTGGACCTTGGACAGCTCTACGGACAGGGGGCGGCCCTTAAACGAGGTGCCGTGCAGGGCCTCGATGGCCTGGAGCGCGTCTTCCTTGTTTTCCATGTGGACAAAGGCATAGCCTGTGGAAGAGGAATGCCTGGCTGTCATTGAGCGCAGGGACAACAGTTAGGATCACAGTGGCATTGCCACAGGCACTTACTTATTACTGCTACCAAGAAGAATGCATTTCACCAAAGGGAAACAAGGACGTGGGCGCGTCTTGTTCTTTTGCACACAGAGAACTTTGGACTTATGTATCATAATAACACATCACATGGTCTCAAGCGTGTGCAGTAGAGCACAAAATCTCTTTAACTGGAATAAGAACTGTCGGGTGTAATCGCTTACCCGCTCTATGGCACGACTTCAAACACTAGCTCCACAATTTCACACAATACGCGAGAGAGAGAGATGTTACCGGGAGCTTTTAAAACATGTATATATATTAAAAAAAAACAGGCCTTCGCTCACCTTTCACTTTATCACACTCGAGGACTTTCCCGAAGGTCTGGAACAGCTGCTGGAGGTCCTCGGTGGTGCACATCCCACTCAGGTTACCCACGAACACCTTGGTGGAGTGCAACGGCCTCCCCCGCGACTCCTCCACCACCAGATTGCGCCCGCGAAACTCCCGGCCGTTGAGCTCCCGGATGGCTTGCTCGGCGGCGTTCTCGCCCTGCAGGTGGACGAAGGCGAACTGCCGCAGCACGCTGCAGCTGACCACCTGGCCGTAGGGCTCGAAGATGGCCGACAGCTCCTCCTGGGTGGTGTCCAACGCCAGGTTGCCCACGAAGAGCTTCACCGTGTTGCTCTTGTCCATGGCGCTGCAGAGGGGAACAGAGGAGGGATGTACTTGGTTAGAGATAAGAGAGGAAGGAGGAGGGCGTTAACTACACAGTGCGACAAGTGAGAACAACGTGCGACGAGGAGAAGGAAGTCGCGGAGTGTGATTATCTGAATACAGGGCTGGGCTGCAGTATGCAGGGACATCGCTGACCCAGCTATTTAGTTAGTTTTTCAGGGCTGAAAAAGATCTGTGAGGGAGGGGGTTGCTGCTGACTTTGAATAAACAAAAAGACTTAACACCTGCTGCCATTCTCCAACGGGAAACTTCTGCTTACTATCCAGAGATTAGGCAAATAAAAGACTGAGCACACCAATAAGTGAATTCATACGTGCACTCTCGATAGAGAAACCTCGGCGCGTGATTGAGCCGCCAGATTAACATTCAAATATCTGACCCCACAATTGCCTGTGTGTTCAGATAAAAGATTATGCAAAACAGAGCAGGGTTTCCCCCCCCACAGGAGCCGCATTATGTCAGCGAGTAATAAGCGAAATATCTCCAATAGTCGTCGTGGAGCAGAGGCAGACTGAAGGAGGACCTCATTAAATATCTCAGTCTTACTTTAGAGGAGGCTGTAATTACACGGACCGCTGTGAGTCAGGCTCTTACACAGGGGACAGCCGGGGTTTTACACCATTACCTTCAAAGTAAGAGCGCTGCGGATCAACACACGTGGCATTTTCAGTGATCTTTAAGACTCGGGGGACACAGAAAGGCCCCATTGTGTCGCCTTTTTTCCCCTCCCTTCTAAATCACACTGTAGGAGTGTTTTTCTACAGGTTGGTCGACACCTTTTTGCCTTCCTCTTGAGCAACCTTCACGACTGGCTGTAAATGAAAAGGGCAATTTTTGTTTAGGCTCCAGTCAGACTGAACTGCGCCTCTTGCGCTGCTCACGCGAAAAAAGAAAATGTATTAAAGGAGATGCAAGCTTCGGGGTTTCTGTGCTGTGGGGCCTCCACGTGTGAGTGCACCCTTCGGTTACATATGGCTGCTGCATGAACACGGAGCCCATGCGAGGTATAACTACAGAGAGAGGAGGGAGGAGGAGGGGGGAGCTGGTTTTCTGATGACGCAGCGCGACGCTGAGTCAACACATTTTCACAAGCTCGCGTCTTTAAAAAAAAAAAAAAAAAGCGAAATAAAACTCGATAAGACGGAAGTTAAGTTCTTTAGACGCGTTGGACAGATTTGTATTGTACGTGTAAGAAATGTGAATGAGGCGGGATGCTTGGTTTTCTTGCTCGTGTGCAAAGCAAACAAACCCTAAAAGCGAAAAATAAATATATTTTTAAAAACATGTATTTTACGCAACAATGTAAACCACAAAACGGCAGATTGTAACAGCGGGAACCCGAACGCAGATCGATACAATGTAACAACAGACATGTTGTTCTTCGCTCCCCCCGCACAGGAATGAATACAGTGGAACACCGAGTGATTTCCGTGCAACAACACGGTTTAACGGACTCCCACGCGACAACACGCACGTGGAAAACGCTCGAGCCAAAAGACGAATTTAGATGTAATCGCCTCCGATGAGAATAATACGGCAGAAAACGGCGATTCAAATAAAAAGGAACTACCATCTTACCTAGGCGGTGCTGCGTTTCAAAATGGTAGCGCCTGCTTCCGTTTGCATGTCGGGCATTCTGCTGGAGAAGGGCTGCAGGAGGGGGAGGGCTGCTGCTGCTGCTGCACCCAGAGGATGCTGAGTCCTCACAAATATAGGACAACACACACAATAGTGCACGTACACGAGGCCAAGTATGAGCCTGTTTTATTTCATCAGTGCCACCAGAAGAAGAAGAATTAAAAGCTGCTTTAAAGCCGCAGGGTTCTGCTCCGAAGGGGGAGACAGGAAACAAGCGAGTTCAATTAGAGGGCGCATTATGTTCCATGAAAGAAATATGACACATTTGCTCAGCCACAGAGGACAGATGAAGTGCAGCATTAATACTAATGCAGGCTGTGTGTGTGTGTGTGTGTGACAATGATTCGTGCAGATTGTCAAACATTCAAGCAGAAAATTTAATCAGCAAAACATTTTATATTTATCAAGCAAAAACATTTTCTTTTACATTTTCTGGTTCCAGCTTCTCACCGATTCACATCACTGATTTGATTAATTGTCAGAGACCAAAATGCCTATTTAAAGACAAACATATCGATTGAAAAACAAATCTATAATATAAAACAAACGCCGGTTGCAGTCCTACATTCAAGTGGCGTTCACAGCCCTCGGACACAAATGGAAAAAGGGACGCCGACTGAACATTTGAGGGGGAAAATTCAATAAGCGTATTCAGGCTTCACCGGGACAAGACAGATGCTCAATTTGGACAATCGATACTGAACTTGCAACGCCGATACGGAGCACACCACTCCGTCACAATATTGGAGATGTGCGTCAACAGAAATCAATAAGTGTGACGAGGTAGAAGTTTTGTACATCATTAGATTATACTTCAATCAACACGTATATATATTTTTTTTTTTAGCAGGATGGATGAAGGAGCCGAGCACACAATCCTTCAAGGAACCCCACTGAAACTTTTAACCCGCCTTTCCCTCTGGGATTTGACTCTCTCCTCCGAGCTCTTTCAAAATCTCTCTTAACCAAGTCACTCACACAACCTGGTGGATTTTAAATGAACACACTAATGGAGGAGCTGCAGATAAACAGTGGAACAGAACGTGTACTGTGCAGTCGGACTAATGCAGCTGGAAAGCTTTGCGACAGTAAATATCCTAAGTATAAGCCTCACTCCATTTTGTAAACCCACGTGTGTGTTGACTTTCCTGCTAAACTCAACGAATCATTTCTACCACTGTTTTTTTTTTAGGAGGCTTGCATCATCAGCTTAGACACTTTAATTAAATTGATCTGAGCCATGAATGTTATTCATTTAGACGGCGATGAGACAGATCGTGTCGGACGCGGCTGTTTATACAAACACGCAACAGTATTAACGGACATCGAGCTAATCAAAGGTGGCTTTCACAAAGCCTCAGGTTTAAACTGCTACAGTGCTTTTAAAATCCTCAGAGGACAGTAAACTGACTGCAAGAGGATTTGATTTCAAGACAATAAGGCCGTTTTTCTTTGGTCATCCGTCCAGCTGTGTGTAAACGTATTCCTCAGAGCTCCGACCCTTTTCTGTTCAAACGGATAAGGCTCTGTGTTTTGTGTCCGGGGTTCAGAGGTGTGCCGCCGGCGTCTCCGTGCCGGCCTTGCTCCGACCTTTCCCGGCTATCGGCCGGTCTCTCTCCTCCCACAGCGTGACCCCGTCACAGGCGCAAATCTTTTTGGGGTTCTGGAAAAGACCAGCGGATCGGGCGATGATCCCACAGGCCAGTCTGTAGAGGAAAAGACGCAGTGTCATCATTATCAAATCGGAACCTTGGAGCTGGTAGTTTGACAAAACAATCCCAACTCAAGGTCCATTTACAAACCAGTGCCGTTGACCCACCTTTCCCCAGAGTTCCCAGTCCGTTTGGAGAGCGGCCGATCTCCTCGGCCCAGGTCGTCCTCGCCGGCATCCACCACCAACGACCGGCCGATCACGTCCCAAACCTGCAGCGTGAGCATCAAGGAGTCAATGGAGAGGAAAAGAAAAGCCCTCATTCAGAGCTTTCCCCCCCATTTCCCACTTTGTACAGCCTCAATTCCTTCACCCTCGCCTCACGTTTTAGACCCGCCCACAGGAGATACAAGGAGAGAGGAGACGAGGGTATTTAACAACGTGAGATATCACTGCATCGGAACAGAGGGTCAATTAAATACAACGTGGGGTCGAGCTGCATCGCCTCATTAGCCGTCACTGGAAAACACTTCCACCAAGGACACACCGGCGCCTCCTTGCTTATAGCTCCTCCGGCAAGCCTCGGCGCTCCTCGTGATGGGTCACAAGCCAGAGGAGCAAGGAGACGAGGAGGCACAACACTGGGAAATAAGATGGGCATCTGGTGTTGCTTTGGAAATTAAATGTTTGTATGAAACATATTTGATTCCTAAAGCTAAATATGTTGCAGTTACCTGCTTTTCTACCAGTGCCTGTGTGTGTGTGTGTGTGTGTGTGTGTGTGTGTGTGTGTGTGTGTGTGTGTGTGCGTTACCTTTAGCTGACTGTCCTCTTGTCGAAATGAAGCTCGGCCATCTGGTCCCGCAACAATATTTCCCAGATCACCCACATGCTGCACGGCAACAACACACAGAGCGCCCACATAAATAACACAGAACCATCGAGAGACTACACGAGAGCGAGCAGCATTTCAAAGTTAGCGAACACCGCCTTAAGACGCGTGGCCCCGACTGTCACACACTTAATTGAAAATGTGGCCCCTGAAGCGGAACCGCTTCAAAACGGCTCCTGCGGGAAACGTTTTGGCAATCGGAGACGGGAATCACGTCTCACATTTGGCTCACGCTGAAATATTTATTAAATCTCGAGCAGAGATTTTGTCAGAATTTATGAGGAGAGGATCCATTATTTACTAACTCCTACGGCTAAACATTCTGGCACGAATGAACCCCGGCACGGAGCAAGTATAGTCTCTAAAAACGATGAACGACGAACGATTATGCAGGAAGTTAAGGAGCAGATCTACCCTTTCAGAGTCCCCTGGGCCGCCGTGTTGTCTTCCGAAGGGGTTGTAGTGCTCTCCACAACTGTGAAAAGACGAAAGAAGAAGAATTTGAAACCGTGTGGTTGCGGTCCACCATTAACGAGGCCAAGACACCGTACGACGTCCTACCTGAGGCAGTCCCGCGTGAGGTCCCCCAGGGTGTGGACGTGGAGGCCGTGGGGTCCGGGCTCCAACCCGTCAATGGTCCCGTCAATCAAGCAGCGCTGCTCGGACAGCTGCAGGAAACGCACCACCCCCTGGATCCTCCCCCCACCGGCCAGCATGGCCACAGCTGAACCCAGGTCTGTCATGGAAATACATACATATACGAGAATACATTTTCATGACTTAAAGCCACGGCCTCACTCCGGTCCCGTTGTTTTCTCACCGTGCTCCGACCCTCCGATGCCTTTCAGCACCGCCCTGCGTCCCGTGCTCTCTATCAGAGCCTGCACCTCTGCACTGGTCAGCGCCGACTCCACCAGCACCTGCTCCTTACCCACATCCACACTGACGGACGACACTCCTGCAGACACGTTCGAACCATCAAGTGATAGATACACAAATGCAGGAAATTAAAAATGAACGGTGTAAACAAGTGACGAACAAACGCTTCAATCTTTCAAACGTGAGGATTTTCAGCTTTTTTGCATCACTCTGTTATTCTAATAAACTGTGCTAAGATGAAGAGCAGTTGTTGAATTCCCTTGAAGTAAACATTCATTGATCATATTCATTGATCATTAACCTGTCATACGTGTAGCATTGCATGCTTGCCTGCAGACATATTGCACATGTTTTTGCATGATCAGCTGCGCACTTACTTAAAGGTTTCTAGGTTACAGACGTTTAGCATTCAATCTAGATGAATTCGTTTGACGTGTAACAGCAGTTGTCTCTATGTAGTAGTAATAAACTCCTTTCACAGTGCTGGTAAACAAACCGTTCAGTGCTCTCTTACCTGGTTTGCCTTCCAGCGCAGCTCTGACTTTAACTGCGCAGCTCTCACACGTCATCTGCACCGCAAACTCCAGCTGTGGAGCAGTAAACAAACATGAAACACCTGTACTGTAGATAACACAATGTAAGGTTAAGCACATTATCATATCGGCAGTAGTAGCACGTGAGCTTAGCACACTATGTAACTGCGCAGCGACACAGGAGCGGCGCACGAGCTGTCACATCACGCAAGCGGCACAAAAAGGCATGTTTTTGACGTTATTTTAATAATATCGTGACTCAGCAAAACACGACACGCGTTACTGTCGAACCTTGGCTGGCCCCGCAGAGTCCATTTCGTCACCGCGCGGCGCCGCCTGGGCGATGAAAACTGAATTAAACAGACAACTTCCCACTTTTCTGGAAAAGGAAGCGAGCCAGCTGCGCCTGATAGCGGGCGCCGCCATGTTGGTGAGGTCACGGTGACGTCGGCGCTCGATACCGCCGCCACGTGGCCGACTACCCGTCAATTCAGTCATTATGGAGACGAATGAAGCCTTTTTACTCGGTTGAAATAAATAAATAAATAAATAAATAAATAAATAAATAAATAAATAAATAAATAAATAAATAAATAAATAAATAAATAAAATTACCAAAACAAAATGTTTGAATGAAATCTCCTAGTGTTATATTTATATATAATAATTGTTACATTATAATTATGTAGTTTCTCTAAATGCACATGTAGTAATATTTATATAATATTGATTTTTTTAATATATTTTTTTAATGTATTTAGGTTTGATGTGGCAGAAAATTTGAACTACTCAACTACACTTAAATACAGTAGTTCAGTAAATGTACTTGCTAGCAGCTGTACTTCATCATGCTAATATTATAGTAGGCCAGTAGTAGTAGTATGCAGAAAACTGAATGTGTATATATAGCTTTGTTTTAAGTTTGGTGACAGTAGATTTATAAATATTCTTAATGGTTTGAAAGTTTTCAAGGAGAATAAAAGTGAGAGAATCTTGTACATTTTTCGTCTTATCTAAAAAAGACTTCCCAAACGTTAGATGTGTGGTTTTCACCAATGTTGGAAGTCAATATAGCAGTCAAGACGTTTCAAATCAATCTGCACACATGATGCAAAAATAGCATTTTCCAAAATGAGCAGTAGCCATGTGTATTGTGATGGATTACGGGCAGTTGATTAAAATAGCTATAGGAATGTATTCTGTGGTAGAATCTGTCTAAAAAAAAGACCAAAATAATCAAGGCATTTCATGAAATTGATCCAAAAATCAAATGTTGCCACGAAGCAGTCCTCTGAGACAAATTTATATCATCTTATGATATATATATACCACCCATGTTTAAAATATCTCACTTTTTTCCCCACAGTGAATAGAAACCAATGTTTGACTTGAGGTTGTGAAAACACGTTCATGTAAAGTGCGCTTATAAACGGGCCAAATCATGCAATCTAATATAACGACGTGATCAGATCAGGGTCAGAGGAAGAGGAAGAGGAAGAGGAGGGGTTTATCTGGACACAGGAGATTGCAGCGTTTGGATGAACCAACGGTTTGACGCAGTAATAGTGATTGCTTCCTGCAGCGTGTGGCGGCCTCCAGTTCAATTTCATAATGTGTATAGATTATTGTTGCAGATTAAAGCGTTCGGTATGGGACAAACCACCACTAAGCTGATGACTGCTTCTCCGAGGAGACCAGTGTATGTGTGTGTGTGTGTTATCCATACATTCCTACCACATCTCCTTTCATCTTCTTTGATAGTGGAGCTAAGCCACATGGAGGAAGCAGATGACCGTGATGTGGCATAAATAAAAAGATAATCTGGGTCGTGAGTCGAAAATAAAAGCTTCTAAAATCAAACCTAAATTTGGGATGATGCGTTTAGAGAGCGACACACATATACGCTCGTGCATGCCGGGTGTCGATCCAGAAATGTGTAAGCAACACCGAGAGGCCGATGTTTTACATAGAAGGAAGCCAGAGTGGCAGCTCGGTTAGAACACAGCTCCTTGTGTATGTGGTGACTCATTGGCTTTAACCTCTGACCCCCGCGTCAGTAACATGACCACAGGCTGTAAGAGGGCTGAGCCACTGTGCACCAGGCTCAAAACACTGCCTTGTGTGCGTGTGTGCTGAGAAGTCTTTTTCTCTCAGTCTCACGCACACACACACACACACACACACACACACACACACACACACACACACACACACACACACACACATGCACACAGCAGCAGTTAATTCATTCAGTACATGGGAAACTGTCTAAAACCTTTCGCCCTCATGTTGATCCTCGGCGCTGAGCTCTCCGTTCAAAGGAGTGGAGGGAGAGCTGCTGTGACACCTGAGCCCAGGGGAGGAGGGGTGATTTCACCAACACACACACACACACACACACAGACACACACACACACACATATATAAGCACAGAAACACACACAAGAGAGACCACAGGGCAGAGAGAAAGCAGGGACGGATGGAACGGCAGAGGAGGAAGAGGCATGAAGAAGCAGAAGAAAGTGGTTGACAAAGAGAAGGGTGTGTGTGTGTGTGTGTGTGTGTGCAGCCGTGCTGACAGGAAGTGTTGACAGCCCTGTTTGGAACAGTAGAGATATTATCTGTGAACTAAACGAGGCACTATCCCCGCCCCTCTTTTACCTCTCCACCCTGTTAGCACTGACCTGAAGTCTGTTTTGTTCTTATTAAAAAAAAACTTCAAAAAGGTCAAGGAAGTCAAACTATATTTTTAGAGCGAGGACGAAACAATGATCTTCAAACATGAAGTCAAAAGGACTGGAATGCAGTGTACTAAAGCTCATCAAATGCTCATGCCTCCAGTATTGAAGCAGCTATTGCACCATAAAAACAATGTTTAATTTAACCCTTGCTGTAACCACAGATTTTGGATAAGCAGGGCAGAGAAATAGGCCAGGTGCTGCTGTGAGGAATTCTAGAGTGCTGCAGGAACGAGTCCTAAAACCCGGACATGAGTTTGCATTTTATTGCACTTCTGGTTCCCTCGTCGCGAAGTCAGTGGGTTCTTTTCAAATGGGTTTTTTGGCTAGATGCCTGAAAACAGGTCTGTGATCAACACAAGCTTAAGAGATTTAAACGTTTCGTTCCACGACATAAAATACGCCAGTAAAAACTCCTCTTGGTTGCATTCGCGCTTCAAAACTCGTGAAAGTGGCGGTCGCAGGCGACGATTATCTCAAGAAAACGTGTACGTCTCACAGGCGTTTGTTGGCCGCAGAGCTTATTTTCTGCAATAATACAACATCTAATGGGAAAATCCCATTGGGTTTTAGTCGAGAGTGCAGCACTCTTTGAACCTTCAGATTAAAAATTCATTCAGTAGTGACAGTAGTTCAAAGTTATTGCTGTAAACATTTACAAATGTCCAAGTGGAGCTTGTACTTTCATTGTTTTGTGAAGTACTAGAACTCTCTCCGAGGTCATGAGTGAACTTTGACACTCAGCTTACGTTAGTGACCATGAAGGTGTTAAGAAAAATGTAAATGTCAAACATATACAATTCTATGACAGCTGTGCAAAACTCTGTCGTGTAATATGACCAAAAACTCCTGAATCAACAGGTGTGTCATGAATGGGCTCTTTCTTGTTAAAAGTCTGGCTGTGGCATTTGTTAACAGTTGTCTTCCTGCATTCTTTTGAGGGATTAGTCAAACTAACAGGAACACATTTTAGATGAAAGAAGGAAGTTATAAAATGTTGGCGAGGTTCAGAATCATCACATTTCTGACCTGTGTGGTTCAGTCCAGGGACACTGAGGCTCAAATCGCAAATATTTCGAGTCTTAACGTGAGACTTATCGTGCACTCGTTAAGTTGCAGGAAACTGTATGAATCTTTATTTACGCATTAAACACATTAACCTTTCACAACGTTTGATGGAAAATGACAATTTAAAATCATGTATATATACTGTTGTTGTCATTGAGGGATTTGCATTACAGAGTTTTGCACGGTAACTGTGATTTACACCGCAATATAGATCAAACAACGGCACAAAAACACTTTAAATGATTTAAGAATCAGTTAAAATCACAGACTTCCTCTAACACATCAAACATAAACATTTGTTCCCGATCGACAAACGGGCGACGTGTTGTTTGTTGACAGATCGTTGAACCGATTGTGCAGAAAATCAAGATTTTTCACATTTTTCTTGTTCAGGTTAAAACTGCATATCTCTCCCGTGAAATGGAGTTTTGTTGTGGCTGTGCTTTAAAGAGGTTTTACAAGCCCTAATTAGCAGTGTTCAGTAACTTTGTCAACCCACACAAGAGCATCCGATCCATCAAAGAATGTCAAAACATGACAACACAAGTAGAAAAAAAGTTTATTTTGCAAGAATATCCAAAAAAAAGTTCAATAAAAATGCCTTTGCTGGAGCCTGGCAGATTGCAGAGAGGCCAATAAAATAAAATAGAAATATTTATAAACACACAGTGTGCAATGACGCACAGTGAGCCTCGCAGAGCAAACTGTTTACAGCTTGACTGATCCCAAAGGGAATCAAACATCCGCCCTGGCCGCTGCGCTTTACGCCGTCCACAACCTCATGACGCTGAATTATTCAGCTCCCGGAGAGAGGAGGGGCCCTGAGGCCTGTTGGCGGTGCGAGGGACCCCGCAGAGGCCAGAGGCATGTCACAGCCCAGCCAGAGCGCCCTCCACGTCTGCTGATTGCACCCTGACAGCTCAAATGGAGGATGAAGCCAAGCGTGTCCAGGGGACGGCATCTAACAACGGAGCCCCCCCCCTTCCCCTCGCCAACCGCCCACCCAAGCCTTCTGCAGGCGTCCGGGGAGCAGGGGGCCATGTTTTAGAGATCACAGGTCTGTGACAAGACGATGGACGTTTCCAGGAGAGCAAGAAGCCTTTAAATCAAAACTCCGGGCAAAGTAGGAGAAAAGTGATCATAAAACACTTGCAAAAAATAATGAAGCTCATCTTGCAGATATAGCTCATATGTAACCACAAACGTCCGGATAAGACACATAACTGAAAGTCCAAAACAAACACAGTTCATCATGTTTCCACATCTTCCATCATGTCATTTTTTGCCGGATTGCTGTGTGGATAGTCAATAAAAGTAATCATAGAGAGTTGGGGTCGTGGATCTCAACATATTTTGTGTTTTCAAGCGCATGCAGTGACTTATTAAGAGCTGTCTTTAAAACGACATTGCAAACATCTCTCCCTAAAATCAATCTCAGGCCATGACAACAACAAACCAACCGATCCATCCAGTCGATCAGAAAGAAAAAGCCCCTCAAACAAATATTGTCCACTCAGCACAGTGGGGTCAGGCGTTATTGCTGACCCACAAACAAGCTGAAAACAATAAATTACAATGCCACTGGGGTGTTTAACAAGCTGTGGACAAACTCTACAGCTCATCACAGGGAGGATCGATAGGAAGAAGGGACAGCATTGCCTAATCAAAGTCTCCTGTTCCTCCCTGGAATAATGACCCAGAGTCCCGATCATCGCTCAAACAACCTGCCACGATCCAGAAAGTATCTCCCGATCTAACAGAGGGGAACTGATACAACAGCAAAAAGTGGGATTTAATAGGAGGTAAAAGCAAGAAAGCACAATAAGGTCGCCAGCAATAAGTTGTCTTCCAAGTCGTGGCTCATTATGAGTCTCTACTGGAGCTGTGTAAGAAAACTGTGATAATGAAACCACACAAAGTTCAATAAAGTGTTTAAAAACTCGCCATTGAGTCGCAGTAGCTCGCTTTAGGAAAGATATACAGAAAGGCATTTAAAGGGGTCGATATAAATGTAGATGAGTGGCTAATAATATTGCAGCAGAGATAAAATACATTACATTTAAATGGGTATGCATGGACACTGTTTGTCATTAAACTGTGTGTGAGCATCAAAGAATGTACCATCAACATAATGGACCTTTTTCAAGTATTTTTGCCTTTGATTAGACAGTGTGCAGTATAGGGCTGTCTGACATAAAGGGAGAGAGATAGGGAAACGTCCTCAGCCCGGCTTGGAGCAGGAAAGCTGCGATAGTGTTTTAAACATCTAAGACACCAGGGTACCCGTGGAAGATCCATTAAAGGGGCACTCGAGCAAATTAGCATCGCGTTACCATAAAGTTGGAGGACTTATGAAAGTCAGCATGAGAGGTAGAGCTTTCCTGGCTTGTATCGGCCAAGCTATAAAAAGAAACACTGGAACCTACATTTCCCATATCATCAACGTTCCTCTGACCCTCCCCGATAACAGATTTATACCGTTAAATGCCGGTTTTCTGTCACGACTTTAAAGTCTCACGCCCGAACCGGGATGACCCCGGTGACATCATGGAAGTGGGATTTGAACCGACCAGTACCGTTCGAAGGAGCAGTACTTACCCAAAACCTGAACCAAGTATTCGTGCCTTACAGCTTGGTCATGAAACGGAGTCACCGTTACGGATTTCTTCACAGTTTTGTGAAGGCAGACTAAAGATGCTGAGATCAGGAAGGGCTTACCTTTGTTATGCTGAATCGCATGTTACGAACCAATTTGGAGGGCATTTTGGTTTTCACAAGCTCCCAAGTACTCCCAAGGATAAGCCAACGGCTCCTCGCCGTGTTTCATCACTTTCAGAGGATACAAATACCGACACCTTTGGCGCAGGGGGCAGGAACGGAGATAAATGCCTGCACACATAACAATGAGCATCCTCAGGAATAACAATAACATTCTCTGTAGGAAAAGGCTGAGAATAATGCATAAGGGTCGGGGGGGGGCTCTTTCCTGGTTTTGCCTCGGGCCCACTAATCATTAAAGGAGCCCCTGGTCTGCTGTAAATTTACATCAGCCAGCTATTAAGTTCCAGTTCACATTCAAATTAACTTTTTTTGCATGACAGACGCTTTTCACATGAAGCTCAACACAGTTAAAGAACACAAGCAGTATGAGAAGAAGTATTACAAGTATTTGATAGGCACAGTATATCCATATATAGGATTGTCCATGCATGCTAATGTGCACGTGTGTGTGTGTGTGTGTGTGTGTGTGTGTGTGTGTGTGTGTGTGTGTGTGTGTGTGTGTGTGTGTGTGTGTGAGAGAGAGGACCTTATGTGCGTGCTGAGTGCATGCCTGAGCGCATGCCAACCCCCCAGCCCAGCAGTACTCATCCCCGCATCACAGGCACAAACGCGCGCGCATTGGCTGCGAGAGAGAGAGCGAGAGAGAGAGAGAGAGAGAGAGACCGACTCCCGTTTTGTTGCACGAGGAAAGGAGTCGCGAGGAGCCTCTGATGACAGACAGACAGCAGATCTGCTGACTGCGACACCTGAACAATCACCAAACAGATGAAGGAGAGCCAACTGTAGGCGAGGAGGAGGAGGAGGAGGACCGGAGGCTTTCCTAAAAATAATAATAAAGAAGAAGAGGAGGAGAGGAAAGCGGGGGCAGGCAGCAGTCAGCCGGCTGGCCGGGACACGGAGCCCGAGCAGGGGGGAGAAATCCACCGCCACGACCGTCACATCACATCACAGCTCCGGGATGACAAAGGTGGGTGACCGTGTGTTCCCGTTCTGTAACATCAGCATCCCTGTCCTACATGGCGCCTTTAATCCCCACAGTAGACGAGTAGACGTGTCTGGTGTCCCGTTTACATATTAAAAAAGGAAACCGGGGCCGGTGTGGCAGCTTCATTCAGACTCGTTTACGTGCGTTTCTGTTTGTGCCAGCGCTCCGCTCCGCTCCGTTCTCCGCTCTCTGCCTCCTCGCGCCCCGGTGCGGACTGTTACGCGCCAACAGCCGCGCCGTTTTGTAATAAAAAAGCGGATTCATGGCTAAGCGGATGACACTTTGTCTTCAGGAGAATGCATTCGCGGCACCGACATGTGTGCCATTTGGAGATGCGCCGCCGGCGGAGTGATCTCACGCAGCACGCCCCCCCACACAAAGAAAATCTATTCTGATCTGGCCCACATTACGCGGTGTGAGACCTCTTGATGAGATTTTATTGTTTTGTTTATGTCCTGTTACAAGCTTCGGGTGTGTGTGTGTGTGTTGAGGAGGATGGTGATGGAAGATGGAGGGGGGGGGGGTATCGTGATTGCGCCCGAGGCTTGTCTGAAATAATTGATTTCGCCTGTTCATTCAGATTATGAGTGTGTAAACACCTTTAGCCGGCACATTAATTAAATTTATCAAATATTATCAAAGCAAATGTTATCAGCGTGAACTCCTTTTTTTTTGTGCACCCTGGAGGAACAATTAATGACAAACTATTAATATCTGGAGCTTTGCTGGATGAGGTGGCCCCAATTGTTGCATGTGTGCTCAATATTTTCCATAACGCAGATTTGATCCATTAGTTGATTGGTTTAGTGTTGGATGCAAGTTGGCTGAAGTTTTTTTTTTTTCCATCTGCCCTGTTTGATGTTCCAACATCAATTCGATTTGTGGTCAATACGTCATCGGTTTGTATTCAAAGCAGCTGAAGGCTGAATGTGGCAGCATTGCTGATGAAGAGCTACAGCACCATGCAGGGGGAAGAGAAGCTTGTTTGGTCAAATATTCAGGATAGTACGCATAGATTTGACGATGGACAAGAAATTTATCTAGCACAAAAATCACAAGTGCATCTGCATTCAGGATATTTTTAGACACTCAGTTTGGATAAAGAGACCCCCCCCCCCCCCCCCCCCATGAACCCCCATGAATGCCAGGAAGAGCAACAGAGGAGGGGTCCTTCTTCCAGCACAGACAGACAACACAAGATAATCAACGAAAGAGTCCTTTATGAAACAGAACAAAAAAGCTAATCAGTATTTCTGCAGCTTCTCAAATGCGAAAGACTTTCTTCTCTGTTTTGCGTCACTATAAATTAAATATATATCAGGTTTTTTTTTTTTACTGTCAGTCTGACAAAGAGACATGGGGAAGCTGTGATGGCACTTTTCTCTGTCGTGGACAAATCGGCAGGGGGCACACAGACACACATTCATACATTCTTTGCAGGTGATGGGCACACTGATATATCTCCCTAATTATTCTCTGGTTTTACCAAATAAGCCGGACTACAGACAAATGTGCTCTGTTCCCGCTCCTGTCCTGTCCTGTCTGTCTGTCCGTCTCCCTCGCCTTGTGTCTGTCCCTTCTCCTCCTCTGTGTCTTCAGTAAGTAGGTTAGGAGAAGGACGGGAGGTGACTCAATAAACCCTTTTTTTTGTGCGGCAGGTCATTTACAATCACGGACCTGAAAAGGTTCCTTTTTTCTTTCCTCCCCAGCATGTCCGCAAGAAAGGCACAAGACCGAGTGATGAATGTGTGCTCTGTTTGGAGAATAGCAACGCAGGGAATAACAATGGAGACAAAGGGGGGGGGGGGGGGGGGGGGGGGGGTTAGAACAGTGACACACCTCTGATAAATGCATACACACACGCGCACACAAAGTGTCTGGAAAGAAAGCCAATATGATAAAGCGCTGACTAAGACTCGCTGCATCGGTGTGTTAAACCTCATCAGAAGAGTCTTCTGAGACCAAGGGCGCCCTTTAAAGGCCGGAGCTCGGTGAAAGGAGTTTATTTATACAATGTGGACTGTGATCTACGGCTGCTTTGCTGCACAGCGCAGCGTCCTCGAAGACGGTCGGGCCCCGAGCCAAAAGAGCAGCTCTGTTTTACAGCCCCCCCCCCCCCCGGGAGCAAAAAGGTCTCAGAAATGTTGGTATGTCACATAAATCCCTCCATTTGTCCGAGTCTCTGACAGGCTGTTTGCACGTGTTGCCTTCAATTTGGATGCTTGAAGGTTCAGAGAGCCAGCATGGGGAAACGCCTGAGTGCCTTTGAGCAACAGAATCCGAACCCTAAGATGAATAGGAGCATGCTTAAAGCCAAGTCGCAAAATCAGCACAATAACGAAAGGTTACAACTTACTTCTTAGATCGATAGATACTTAAATGATCATTTTTCGCCATTTATCAAGTACAAAGTTCAAACCTTTGATAGTGGCGGCAAACCTGCCATGCAGGGCGGCTTCCGCAACCGTCTCAGAAGCCGTCAGTGGGATCTGTTTGGTGATTAGATGAACCGTCAATCAAATGCCGAAGCCATTCGGGAGAAGAGCGAAAACATCTGCTCCATTAAGAAAAGCCAGCAGCGTCGTTCTTCGCTCTTTTAGTAATGAATCTCTCCAGTTCTGATATAACGGATGCGACAGCAGCATCTTCGCTAATCGCCATTATCGTTTTGAACAAAACGCCTCTCCGTGTCATCTCGCACACATCTAAAGCATTGCAGCTCCTCACAGGACACCTTGCGTGATCTCGTGACATCGCGTGAATCCACCTGCCGTGCAAAGCGACAGTCGCAGCCGCTGCAATTTACAATTATTTCTGCCATTAATGGACTTACCGTTACTGATATGACCAGAAGTCGTGCAAAACGGCCAATTCTTCAGAAATCAAATCGCTTGTTTTGTCAACCAGCAGTCCAAACCCCAAATACATTTGAATTTACAGTCATGTCCATCCAATCCTCACGCTGAGAGTCTGCAAGATAAATGACTTAAATGTTCTGTCAGTCAACTAAACAAGTTATCAATTAATAGTTTTTAGCGAAAGGTCAAGTAAGAAGTTTATTGATCTGTATTTTACAGGATAAAGTCGTAATTTTCGGTAGAATCAGATCCAGAGTCATTTAATTCATCTTGAAGCGTTATTTAAACTTTATGTAACCCAGTGAGCCCACTAAGATGTCGCTGTTACGACGTCTTGAGAAGAAAAGCCCTCCTGATGGTGGTTTGGGGAGAATAAGGGGAGCAGAAAAAAAAGAAACGCACCAGCGGCAGCAAAGCTTTAAAGGAACGGTAAAGCAGCGCCGAGCTGCAGGGTCTCGTGAGAATGTGCACACATGAAAACAACAACAACAAACAGACAAGCAGACAATCTTACAGAAGGGGAGCGCAGAGAAGAGACATGTCGTCTTTCTTCTCGGCACAGACGGGTAGCGCTGGTGATCAGCAGGTCCTCTTAGTGGGTATTAGTGGAGGTTCAGAGCTGGTGTTTAAGATGGACCTGAGTGATTAGAGAGCTTAAAAATGTACTTGTGGGCATCTCAGCTCGCCGCAGAGAACTGAGGGAATGTGTGTATGTGTGTGTGTGTGTGTGTGTGTTTCCATTTATCTTGCAACATGCATGTGAGCCCAAGCAAGATTAATGGTGCATGTTAACAAACCTCTTGGTTTGACCCTGGCTGGCCCTGGCAAAAAACACACATCCACACACACCATTTCACCACTTCATCCCCCTGTTGGGTTAATGCCGGCCCTCTTTGCAGAAGCACACACACACACACACACACACACACACACAAACAAAACATTGAACACCGGCCAACTTTCAGCCACTTTGATGCATTAGTGCAAAGGTGCTTTTTTTTTTTGTCTCGTTGTGGCTTGGGACCAAATTGAGTTTGATGTGCAGGCGCGCCCGTGCATGCACACACGAAAATGCTACCTTATTTCAGATTCGAGGTGAGATTAGAGGGAGTGTGCGAAGTTCAAAATGACCTCTCACCCCGCACTCGCTGTCGCTTATTATTGAGTCACATGGCCCCTAGAGAGCCCATCAAACCCCCCAGCTGAATGAGAGGAAGACACGTTCTCAAATGTTCACATGGAGGCTTCAAAAATCTTTCTCAAATGATGAAAAATTGAGTCTGAAGTGCTCTTTATCCCAGGTCAAAATATTTAAAAAGGCTTTTATTGTGGCACCTGTCAGCCGCGGTTCTGACTGCGGCCGCCGGCGCCAGATGGAGACAGATGGACGAGGGTTTTGTCGGGGTCTGGGCCCGGTTCCAGGGAGCTGCCCTTGACGCGAAGGTTTTCATCTACTTGTAGATGTCCGACAGCCAGATGCCAGCACACCCTGGATTAAAATGGTCTGGGCAGGAAGATTATGGGAGCAAAACCCTGTATCTGGACGGCCCTGCTGTTCGGCACACAACACGGAATGCATTATTTATTATTATGACTTAGAGCATCTCAGTTTGGTTGTTGTTGCTGAAACTTCCCTGGTGTCGTCCCTGGTGAACGGACAAAATTCAGAGTTTGACCGGGATTATTTTAGGACTGTGATTATCTGACCTTCAGTGTTTTGAGAAACCAAAGCCTACATACATGTAGTAAATCTGAAATCATTCAACGTAATACTTTTTTCGTGGTTTCTTTGTCTTATTTTTGACTGGGGTTCAGTTCAAGCATCTTTTTAGGACAATATTTACTGTAAAAAAGTGAAATCACAGAAACCTTTTTTCAACCTGGAGTACTTTCAGCAGATTTTTCTTTCAGGCTGCATACTGCCCCAAAAACATCCAGCACTAAGGTAGGCAGCCTGTATGTAGCCTGAAAGGCAAGACTCAGGGCAAATAAATACACCCTAAAATTCAGGACTCAAGCAGTTATATAGAAAAACACTCATGAAAACTATGATTTAACTTTTTTTTCTTGAAATTTGGAATCTCCTGGCGAGGTCCATTTAGTAGATGTTCTGGAGCTTTCAATCACACCACGTAATCTTCAGCAGCAGATTCAAAGTGCTCACTGAGAATGGACATGTGAACGTTTAGAATACCACATCAACGGGGCGGACTAGGAAGATCATGTGATATGATCGAAAGCTCCGGAAGAGCTACTAAATGGACCTTGTACAGTGAGATTGATTGAGTACGAATGTTGCCATTTGTGCCATCCAAATCTATGATCATAACACTTATTCTGATTTAGATAATCCGATTATTTTGACATAACTGTTGACATAATAAGATTATTGTTTTAAATGGGATGAGAGTGAATTACCAGATGTCATGTTCATTGTTTTTTCTGACTTTATCCCGCCTGAACCCTGAAGTGAAACAAGGACACGTACAATTGGCGGATGGTGTGGATCACAGTTGTGATTGGAAAAGTCGGGGCGTTGCCCTCTTATGCTGGTGCTGTTCACATGAACCTTGAGGAAACACAAACCCTTCTGAGAAGAGAAAGACGTAGGTTCATAACGGCATAGAAAGCCACATCACACAAAGCTTAATCCAGGAGAACAAAATAGACTGGGCCGGCGAGGACACACCGTGTCGGCTCTCAACTCCAAGGCTCTGCGTCAGCGAGCCACTCGATACGTTATCTATAGAACCCGTCGCACAAAATAACCCAGAAACCAGAGACTCCGAAGTGAATATCACTTTTCAGCGCCTGTGTCCAGCGAAGGGCTTCATCAGGAAGATTTGGGTTCGACAAAATGCACGACACCGCTGCCTTTGAAAAAGAAGTGCAGTAGATATGATAAGGAACTGTAGCTTTATGGCTGTCTTCAAATTGAGCTTCCTCTTTTATTGCAACACGTCATATCACTTCTTATTCGACAGCCGGCAAGGTGAACGCTGAATCGCTTGGACGGGGATTAATACGGGTGACCTTCAAGGGCTGAACAGTGCTGACAAATGAATTGCTGTTTTTTTATTGGACATTGTAATCTTTTGATTCATTTTCCCATAAATACAGACACGTCCATTTTTACGCCTCATTTCTCAGGGTTTCAGAAAGCTGATTGATTTGAAAGGGAATAAGGTTTGCTCAGAGGATTTTACCTCAAAGCCTTTGTGTTGTTTATTTTACTTTAAATCAATACACCAGAATAGCTTATGTTAAGATACCTGAATCCTTTTCTTTTTTGTACTCCGTTAAAGACTAACTATGATAAAAGGGCTGCACAAACACAATTGACTCATGCTGGTGAATTACATTCTTCTCCCGTTTCCTTTTTGATTTATCTTCCTCGGTTTGCCCCGCACGCTTTTTCATCCTGAAACGATACGTTTGGTCTAATAAACGAGAGGAACTTAATGAGTGTGTTGAGCTGCCCAGGCAGGCGAGTAAAAAGCCTCCGTTAAGTGCTAAAGGTGTTTCCTCTGGAGTCGTACAAACGCTGCCAGCTATGTTAGAGAAGGATTTAAACCCGCCGGGACAGACAGGAACGTTTTGACCCGCACACTGTGTGTGTGTGTGTGTGTGTGTGTGTGTGTGTTCCCGGGGCATGCTTACCTGTGTGTAAGTTTATGAGGCTATGCATGTGCACATGCGCTTTATTTATTCACACCGGTGTCTGTGTGTTTGGCGGAGGGGAGGTGCACAGGGCACCCTCCCCCGGGGGTTCCAGTCTGGCCCCTTAATTAATCCTTTTTATGGCCGGAGGGTCTCTGTTATCGGGCCATTACAGCGAGCCTGCGTCCTATAACAGCACGAGACACAGGTACACACACTGAAACACACGGTTGCACTTGGGAGGGCACTCATTGGAGCTAATCCATAATTTATATCACCTAAAAACCATATCCTTAAAGAATGATTCACTGCCTCACACCACTTCAGGGCAAGAAACAAGATGATCAAACTAGCATCGTTTAGTTTAGTTTGAATAGGAGATTTGTCTCATATACAGCCTGATTGATTATCTGACCACTCATGCTTTTTGCCCCAGTAGACTTTGTTAAAAAATAGAAATGATGGATAAAACTGTAAAAATACAAAACTTCAGCCAAATTAACCAGAATTTGTCCTGTAACCTGTAAGTACACGTCTAACCCCATTACTCTGTGATTTGGTCACATTGTGCAAACTTTAGGGGGGAAATCAAGTAGTTTCTTTGGTCTTCAAAGGTATTTTTTGTAATCTCACAGATGTCAATTTTCCACCCAACATGATGAAATGAATCCAGAATAGATTGTGCAATTCCGCTTTCATCTTCTTTACTGGGATGTGTGTTAAATCAGTGGCCGGTGGTATCAGATCTCAAACAGGGCTAAGCTTGACCTAACCTAAATTCAAGCTTAACCCTAAAAAACAAGTTACTTACTACTTATGTCTCTTGTTTGTTCGTTTGCACCATCCACTCTGCTGCTGTAATCCTGCAAATTTCCCCGCTGTGGGACTAATAAAGGATTATCCTATCTTATCGTATCTTAAAAGGACACTCACGTTCACACAAACAAAAGCAAGCATGGCAGAGAGACACAGTAAACACAGGTGTGCAAGCAGTCGGACACATTGGCATACCCACACACAAACACAAACACCGCATGCACAAAAACACAGTCATTCACAGGCTTCGGCCAACGGACTGCAATGGAGTCTGGGTGTTTGGTTGAGATGTGCGAGCAGCGTGTGAAATCTGATTACAGTTTTAAACAGCTTCCTTCAGGCGATCACATTCATTTTATCTCTGTGGGTCTCTCTGTGCATCAATACACTGTATAAACAGGCGTGCCCTTTCGTGGTGGATTCTCATGTAGCTGAGAGGTCATATGATGAAACAGCCAAGTAGTAGTTAAATAATATGTTCTTCATTCCAGGCAAAAGTTGACAAAAACAGGCGTTACGTTTTTTAGCTGGTGACCACCCAATCTGTGGGCTGAAATGACTTCTGTCACTGCTACTGCAGCTAGCTAACGTTAGACTATTAAGCTAACGTTATTGTTAGAAAAATTCATTCATTAATCATTGGACATTTATTCTTGCAAGAAGGAACAGAGTTGAAACACAAACAGGTTATGCATCAAGGCTGCTCAGAGGTCTGCCCCTGAGCTCTAAGCATTTATACTTGGAAACAATAAAAAGGAATGTCACAAGTCAAAAGTTATGATAAGACATCTGTCACTAAGGAAAACACTCCCACAAACATTGTGCTCAAATCACAAAGTGTGGTTGAACAGTTTGTTCCAGCCTTAGGGTCACTCTCTCGTAATCAGGAAGTCTTGGTAGCAAATCGACAAGGCGTAAGTGTTGACGCCTTCACAGATTTATTATGGGTAAACCGCTTGAGATGTTCTTTCGGCCGACAACGGCTTCATGATAGCTTTAACTTTTGCTACGTGACCTAGTGTCAGTGAAGGTTCCCACAAGCACAGAGTTTTAACACTAACAGAGGACATGAGTCTCTATTTAAATGCAGACATTCACTGATTATTAAAATGCATAAGAGTCATTTGGATTTTTTTTCCCCAACAGTTATGAATTTTCTAAGTAAGCTAACGTATGGGTTTGCTGTTCAAGCTAACGTATGGGTTTGCTGTTTAAGTTTATGTATCAATTTTCTAATGAGGTAATGTTAGAGCTTCCTAATTTGACATATTTAGGATAAATTTGCTGTTTAGGATGTATGAATTTGTCAATTACGCTAACATGGGAGTTGGTTGAAAACGCTGTCTGGCTAACTTGTTTTTGTTTCACGCTAATGAGATAGTTATTCAGATAAGCTAATGTTTGCAGCTCAAGTTACAGCAGAGAAACACACTGTGTTTTTTGGAGTGCGCCTAAAAAGAAACCACCATCTTCTCTAACGTGCGGAGAACGACATGCGCGCCACTTTACCATGGGAAGAAATGTGAAGCCTGCCATGCTAAGTAGCGATGAGCTGGCAATTAATTGAAGTACAAGATGACAGGAAAGCAAAGCAATTTAAATATTTTTGCAATCACTTTTCCCCGTGGTCCTGGTCTGAGCAACATGGTTTTATTTGAACCTCACTGAGTTACATTACACAACTTCCACATTTGTGCAGTCGCTGAGGGAGGCGAGCGAATTACTTCAACTTAAATGTAGAAGACGTTTAACCATGGTAATGAACAGATAGACACGAGATCACCCGTCACACAGCAGTAGGCGTATTTGTTCTCAAACAGACAAGAGAAAGTAAACCATGTGGACTGGCATATTTGTTTCACATCGGGTGTGTATGCAACTTTCAACGACCTATTTTCTCGCAGTTCAACACATTCTCTCTCTCTTCCCTCTGTGTTCGTCTGTGAATATCTCTGTTTTTCCACCTGCTTTTTGTGCCTCCATCACTGTCCTATTCCCTGTCTTCAGTGATGCAGTGATACAACAACACATACACTATCACCTCCAGCATGATCCAAAAACTGTAAATAGAAGCAAAGACGGCTTTATTCCCTTTGCAGTTTTATACTTGTGACTCAGTTTGGTCTCACCTAATTTTTGCATCCATTTTAAGGAATCTCAAATAAAAAGTGGGCCTGGCACTCATCTTCATCTTCCTGCTCCTGCCACAAAAAATAAAACACTTTGACTTGAATTTTTTATCTTGCCGTCCTTTCCTTTGTTATGATCTGCCCATTCTCGCCTCTCTCTCCGCTCTAGCCAAAGGTTTTGCCGCAGGCAGCGCGCCATCTGCTTTTGACATTTTCAGAATGGGGAGAACTTGTGAGAACAGCGTGTTTATTATTCCACCGTGGTGAATTATTCAGAACCCGGCTCTCGGTTAAGAGCGGTCGGCTATCGGGAGGCTTCGCCCCGACACAAAGCAGGACTGACACTCTGTGAAGAATCCGGGATTTGGAATCCATCGTTCCCCATTCCGATCTGATACCAGAATGAGAAGCTCCTATAGTCCAGTCTAGTGGTAACCTTTCATCTGTCTGCTACGCCAAACGCCAGTACAGCCACATGGGTGTAAGTGACATATTCACATAAGGACATCTTGCCTGTCGTATTTACAGCAAAGGGTCACTTTGTCAGCGGCCATTAAAGGGTGCACATGCGATGCTCCACCAGCCACAAAGCTTAATTTAGAGTCAGACAGCTCATCCAATTATTTGAGTATTATCCAAGTGAAATGTTTTGTCTTTGGTGAATTTTCACCATCAAAAACCTCAATTTGCCAAGTCTGATCAGAACCAATCACTCCGGAAGTTATCCCCAAACACCGACCACATATCATGGCTTATTTGCTTTTTAATTTCCCAATCATCACCCTGCAGACTCACCCAGAATTAACAAAGGTCGTCTCTTCTATCGGTATGATAAGCGGTGTGATTCACTTGCCTCGACGATAATCAACAAACCAGACAACCAATTAAGCCCATTTGACCCAATCATAATTGGGTACGAACGAGGACGCCGCCTTCTCGGGCACTATCTAATTGCTTGCAGGATTTCCACAATCCGAGCGATGTTACATTGATCGAGTGTGAATTGATCTTGCTTATTGCCGCTCGCGTGGGGGCTTATCGGCTCATTAGCCTATGTTGTGGTTGCAAATGCAGCAATGCGGGCGTAAAGCCAGCAAGGGTTAAGGTTCAGCGTCCGCTTTTTGTTTCCCCGCCATTGTGGTCAATATTGTTTTTCCACACAAAAGCACCGTAACATGCCATTAACGCAATCATATGCATAGCAGTACGAATCAAAATCTGGCACCTTTAGGTCTCTGTTCCCGGTTTATTGGTTTCCTTCACCTTGTGGCTGTCCCGGTGTGAATATCCTAACAGCATGAATCTGATCATCAAAAATAAGAATGCATTAACAGTTGTAAATGCATTTAATGTCTTAACCTTTACTGCTGCTATCAAGCGTACGCTGCAATGAGATCCGGGGGCATAGTGAGGAAATAGTGTCATTAAGTACCCAAGGCCCCAACATCTGGAGAGCCGTCCAGATGCTGCTGGGGGAGGACCTCAGCTGAAGCAAACATGTCATTTAAGAAAAAAGTGTTTTGAGTAATTTTACTGATGCTGCTGAACCTTCAGCAGCATCAGAGGGCTTTATTAACAGCAGCTCCTAATCCGGTGTTTGAAGTGTCTGAAGTTGTATTCTGCTACTTCAGAGGGGGTTCGCACTTATGTGCTAACTATCTGTAATAAAGAAATCCTTTCTCAGTGAAGGGCCCAGAGAAAGATGGCTTTCCACTTTTGGTTATAATGAAGACCTTAAAAAGCGTAATAGCGAGAGCTTCACACAGAGAAGAGGGCTGAACTGTGCAGAGATTTCAGATTGTGCAGAATCTCACCAAATTGAGCATGAATGACACGACAATTTGTAGGTAATATTGCGTGCAATAAGAATGCCTTTCTTGCTTTTTGTGTGTCATTTACGCAATGTATGTCTATGTATTTGCACATGGGCAGGCCAGCTGTGGTAGGTTTTATTATATTTATATGATGGGGTGATTAGTGCAACCTTAATTGCTGTGTCACCGATCAAGCACCAGCCTCGTCCCCCGGCTCACATGCCTCTGCAGCCACTGTGTGGGTCTTTTAATACTAATCACCGCAGACCACCCTGTCCGTCTGTCCACCTCGGGAGCATTTGCATCTCGCTGATGAAAGCCGACACGCTTTTTCATACGAGCGTGTACGTATTCCAGTGTGGTGCTGAGGAGCGTTTAATGTTTCCTCTGTCTCCAATCGTGACAGCATCTCTGCTTCATTGCTGCGCGCAGGCAGCTCGTTTCGTTTTCTGCTCTGTTGCTGGCTCTCCGGGCTGAGTTACTCCTGGTGTTTTTTTTTAAGAGTTTACTGCTAAAAAACATACAGTAAGTCTTCGAGAAGCTGGCTTGACTAGATGAATGAATCTTGCTCATTTGGCATGCTGATGAAGTGAGGCCTTCTCTTTTATCTTTAGCGGGAAGGGTAAAAAATACCAACTGCTGCAGAATAAACTGCCATCCAATGAAACAACACAGAATAGGCTGTGGTCCAAACCAACCTGCTGGATGGCTCAGCTCCCTCGGCTCTGCGCTAGTAATTGGCGGCGAGCTTAAGCGCAGAGCGGCGGCACAGGGGGCTTTGTGGGAAACCCACAATTACGTTTCTGTAACAGGAGAAACAAACGCAAACGCGTGTGCGACGCCCTGGTCAGCTCAGCGGATGTGAACTCTGCAGGTCGAGACAGTCGGAACGGCAGGAAGATGTGACTTCGCCTGGTGGAGGTGCGTTAGAACTCGGGGGATCAAATGAACTTGGCGAGGGAGGAAGCCTGCGTCGTATGTAAATGAACTGCTGAGTTGCAAAAGCACATTGAGTTCCCTGAGCAGAATATGAATGCAGATAAATAAAGAGGAGGGAGTGGTATTTTGAAAGAGTGCTTCCCCCGGAATGTAAACACACACACACACACACATCAGCCCCCCGCTGGATTGAGCTGTACACATAAACACACACACACACACACACCACACTCATCCAAACGAAGAAGTGCAACAGCAACCTTTTGAGTGTTATGGAGTGCTTATGATCCAAATTGCTTTTTTTTATTTTTCAGCCGCGATTGTGGCGTTCTGTAGTCGCTCGCATGAATGGCAACGTGTAGCGGCCTAAGAAGGATGAGTGCGGCGCTCTTGATTGTTCATTTCTGGCTGAGGCCCGGGGAAAATTGAAGTGGTCGCCTCTGTTGTTTAAAAATGATTACGGTGCTTCGATATGGAATTGATTTTCTCTTGCAGAAAAAGAAGCTTCTCGACTTCCACAATGAAATATTTAGTCCAGGTACCGCAAAAGCTAGCGTTGTTTAAATTATTGGATGGATTGACATTCGTGGTCCCCAGAGGATAAAACCTACCGACTTTGGTTGATGTCTCCTCATACAGCGGTTTGTGTCATATCTCGCGAAAAGTAATTCCTAATTTCGGTGCATTTTCTTACGAATGCCCAGCAACACGTGTCAATTCCTGCTTGTTAGATGCACACAGCTTTAAAAAAAATAAAAAATCTGTCTTCACAGGAAACAACTTTGTTAGGTTTAGGCAACAAAACTACTTGGTTAGGTCAAAGAAAATATTGCGGTTTGAGTTAAAAAGATAACTAACCCTGCGAGTTGTTTGTCGCTCTTTGTACTTCCTTGTTCGTGATTATTGCCATGAAATTTGCTACAGATATTCAATTCCCCAGCTGGCTTTGGTGATCCCCTGACCTTTACTCCTGCGCCACCATGAGGTTGACATATTTGTATTTTTATTGAAATATCTCAGCAACTAAAGGAAGGATTGCTGTGAAATTTTGTCTAACATGTATTCAGCAATTTGATATCTGATTAAAATACATGCAGAACTAATGATATTCCCATCTGTCTCAGGTGTACTTTGTGTTAATGCTAATTGGTAAATGTTGGCATGCTCACAAAGTCGGAAAGTAAAAGCACTTGAAGCGCACTGGCAGCTGTAGTCTGTCTGTCGTTATCATTCTTTTAGAGCAGTGACTAGCTTTCCTTCAGCCGCTGTAATCTTCAGACATAATCGCGAAAATGTTGTTGATGCAAAACACAGTACGTCCCCGTGTTAAGCCGTGGATACAGCTGTATTAAGCTGCAGGATGAGGAGGAGTGTGTTTTTCATGCAAAGAGAAAGAACAGAAGATGTTCTTGTCATTTGACTTCGCCAAAGGGAACATCGTCTCGCTGATGTTTTCCGTCTCTTCCTCCGTGTTCTCCCTGGATTTGGCTTAAGGCGCTTGCCGGTAAGAAATGATCTAAAAGGCTTTCATCAATAAGCACACCGGTACAAGGCCAGATGTTGATTCTGCCCGCTCAATCACTCTCAGGCCTCTTTCATGTTCTCTTTCCACGTTCTCTGCTTGTCTTTTGTCAAATCCCATCTTTCCCTCAGTTCTGGACCTCTCATCCTCCTCCCGCCCTGGCCTTCCCTTACCCCATTCTCTCCCCCTGTTCTCCCCCTCTCTCTGGGGGGTCATTTAGGGCGAGACAAAGCCTGTATCTGTGGGTCCACAGGGAGTCTACCCTGCAGACAAGTAATGATCCAGACGCACTCTCGGGCAGCACAAACACACACACACACACACACATGCGTGCAAAGACAACATGCATGTTGGAGTGCAGACATACGCTCATTGCTTCTCTCGCTACGTCTCTAACAGGTCCAGGAACAGGGTGGGGCAGATGCTTAAAAAGCCACCATAGGGACACTGGCCAGAGAACAGGAACAGGGTGGGGCAGATGCTTAAAAAGCACCATAGGGACACTGGCCAGAGAACAGGAACAGGGTGGGGCAGATGCTTAAAAAGCACCATAGGGACACTGGCCAGAGAGCCCGGACTATTTTTACTGTAAAGATAAAGGGCTGGAAGATAGAGAGATGGAGAGGGGGAAGGCCCAGCGGAGAGGAGGGGGAGTCAGTGAGGTGCAGTTCAGATTAAAGTAACGAGGACTGGAGGGAGACTGTGGGGAGAGAGCGATAAGAGAAAGAATCTTTGCGCAGGAAGCTGTGATGTTCTTCGGCTCAAGGCTCCTACAAAAATATGCCGATTATCATCCTGAAAGAGA
Source organism: Lycodopsis pacificus (assembly GCA_028022725.1). NCBI lineage: Eukaryota > Metazoa > Chordata > Actinopteri > Perciformes > Zoarcidae > Lycodopsis > Lycodopsis pacificus. Next base: position 13,069,581 of record CM051710.1, on the reverse strand, counting down.
GAAAGACAGCAAACAGGACACAGACCCCTAGTGGAAGGGAAGGGTCGTCACATGAGGAACAACAAACTGGACCACGTAGCAAAATTCATAATATTTAAGATCAGGAAGCTGCTTTGTGCTGCAGAGATGGAGAAAAAAAAGCATCGTACAGCGTTTTGAAGCACATTGAATGCTAATGCCACTATTTTTGTGTTCACTGTTCAAAGAGGCAAAGACAAGGATGACAAGTAGAATAAATCGAGTGATTTCATTAAATCTAATTCTAAATAAAGTACGCTGCTTCATGGAAGGTTATTATTATTATTATTTATTATTTATTAGTAGTATTTGCTCAGGCTTTCCTCTCTCTTCAGTTTTAAATATGCACACTCTCCTGTGTGCCCTACGTAACCACCCTTAGAAATAATGACTGCTTTGCATATTTATAATAACAGTAATATATTTGAATAAATGTTTCATTTAACGACAACAACAAAAAAGTATATGAGCACAGAACACTGGCGAGAAAAGAAAGGATCCAGGAAGAGTTTGGACACTGCACATGATTTTATAACTCTGAACACGAGGTAAAAATTAGGGGTGTGGGGGGGAATCGATACAGCATAGTATCGCGTTATTTTGCGTGGCGATATTATATCGGACGCCAAGTATCGATACTTTATTATATAAACTATTCAAAAAAAAAAAAAAAAAAAATTGCTTTTTCAGTCCACTAGATGGTGCTGAGTGGTTTTCTGGTGAGGTCGGCAGAGGTGCCGGGTCTGCGTGCGTGATTGGTAGGAAGTTGGTCGAAACAAAGATGGAGACATCAGAGAAAGCACTCGGATAAAACATGTTGTTGACACACTTTTCCTTTGGGGACATAATTTGAAGTTGAAAAAAGTAATAAATCGCAATATATGTTATCACAATACTCAGAATATCGCAGTATCGTGAAAGTATCGCGATAATATCGAAGTATCGCGATAATATCGTATCGCGAGATCTCTGGCGATTCCCACCCCTAGTAAAAATGCGATCACGTTACAAAATAATCTACTTTAGTACACGTATGTCACTGGGCAACGCGGCGAGTTGCCAGATGATTTGGTTCAATGTTTTTCGCTGCAGCAACTCTGCTTGTTTCTGTCAGAGACGTCTCTGCTGTGCCAAAGCAGCGTCGCTTTGAAATGGCTGCCTTTTTAAGCAGCTGTTACAAACACTTGCATTTATATGTGATTGGATGACAAGTCATATGAGAAACTGCTCTTTATAGCACTTTAAAAGAAAGTCTTAAATACTCTGTAAGTATCTCCATGTCATTAAATATTTGTGACTCACCAAACACAACAGTGTGTTCATAGAACACTGAAAAACAGGCTTTCAGGGCTTTTAACTCTGGGATACACTCAACACTGCACCGACTCCATTTATGCTGCTACCTCTATGTTGTTGGCCGTGGACGACATGACTTCCCGATATTGCCTTGATGTACCCATCGAGTATGAAATACATTTTTAATACATCTCTGCTCTTGGGGATGTCTGGCTTCACCAAATGGCATAAAAATAAATGGAAGGGCGGAGCAGCTGAGGGGCGGGCGAGGAGGCACAATGGTGGAAAATTATTTCAAGCCTCATATCTCAGATTGAGGATTTCGGAGATAAAGCCTCAGATGTAAGCAAACAGCACTCCCTGGAAAAGGAACAGATTCCTAAGATCGCCCAGAACAGCCTTTGAGGATTTCTTAGAACTTAAAAACGGTCTTATTTTAAATTCCCGCTCCCCAAACACACCCCTCATACGGTAACTCTCCACCATGTGTTTCATAGTTCAGAACAAAGTCTCAGCATTTCGCTGTCCCACTCTTGAGTAAACCCTCCAGTCGTTAAGTCTTTGTCCTTGAGCTGTGACACATTGGCAGCTGCAGATGTTACATTTCTGCATTGGACTGCAGCTGTTACCAGCACAGCGTCGACTCCACCGCCTGTACATTTTTGCGACTTCTTTATATGTTTTTCTCCAACGAGGTCACCTCAATTCTACGCCTTTCAAACAAAGTCAAACCAGAGTCACGTGCACCTTGTGCATAGCAATAATCAGACGGTAGACCTATTGATCCCTGCCGGGTGGAACAGGGGCTTTCCTGTTTACGGTCAGCTCTGTGCGTTGTACACAAACCAACTATAGCCAATAGTTTGCAAAGCTGGAAAAAACAAATCCATCTGCATGGCCAGCTGCCACCAGAGGTAGTAGTTTGTGTGAACTGACCCTTTAACGCATGCTTCTCACTGTTAATATTGGAAATGTGAGTATATTTTTGCTTTTGTTAGCTTACACAGCCTGTTACCCCAGATTCACAGAAACTAGCATCTTCCACATTGCGGTTGAAGGGCAGCGCTAATGCTAATTTACCCCTCAGGTCTGACTGTGTGTGTGTGTGTGTGTGTGTGTGTGTGTGTGTGTGTGTGTGTGTGTGTGTGTGTGTCTGTTCACAGTGTTAGATGGTACATCGGGCTTTGCCCTTGGTTTCCCGCAGCAACACTCATCCAGTTACTGATGGCCGGACTATGGGTCATCTCCCTGGTGGCTGGTCCCTGAACAGCTGTGTGTGTGTGTGTGTGTGTGTGTGTGTGTGTGTGTGTGTGTGTGTGTGTGTGTGTGTGTGTGTGTGTGTGTGTGTGTTTAAGAGGGAAAATGGGGGACAAGCTGACATATGTGCATAAGCTATCATGCACATGCTTGGTATGTTGGCTCGTTTGGAGGCACAAGAATACACCGTACGATCACAAAGATGGGAATATACTTTCACTTTGAGATGATTTGAGGTATAAAAGCCCCTTAGGAGAGGTCACAGGTTATCACACGGGATCAGTTGCAGATGACAGGATCAGCGAGCGAAGCAGCTGCTGTTGCCCCCGGAGGACTGAGCATGAAGCTACCATCATATACGCTCATTAGGTTCCTCTAGCTGTGTGTGTGTGTGTGTGTGTGTGTGTGTCGAGGGGGAGTAGGTGTGTGTGTGGTGAGCATGTGTTTGTGCAAGGACTGGAGTTGTTATTTTTGTTCCTGCATCATGTAGCGCATGCCGGGTTTCTCTCCATTGTTTTGTGTATTACATGTCTTTGAATTGTACTTCTCTATTTGTTTGCCTCGCTGCTGTGTTGCTGCAGAGCCACTGTGACACTCACCCGGTGTTCAAACTTAGCAGGTGACTAAACTCTTTCAAAACTTCCCCCATTGATTCGTAACACCAGACATTTTGGAGATGCCACGTTTCCACACGGAGGCAGCAGCAGACACGTAAGAAGACCTCTGGGAGAGATGGAGGCGAACTGACTGAGAGATCGAGACAGAAGGAAAATAAGTGCAGACAGGAAATAAAGTTTGAATCACCTGCGGGGAGAATTTAAGGGAGGTGTGAGAACAATTCCTTCACACAGCCTCCATCTGAATTCACGTTGTGTTTGCAAGCAGACGAAGCCACACACAGTCACACAAATATAGATCCAGTGCTCTGGCATTAACGAAACAAATATCAGATCTTTCGTATTCTCAAATATTGATATCAGCCTCAAAAATCCAGTGTTTTTTTGGTCTTAAACTCTTAGATGCAGATGAGCTCTGGCTCGGTTTTAATCATCATCCTACACTATGTCGGTAACCATGTAGGAGCGACGTCATTTTGCCTCCTATAACCTTTTACCTCGAAGTCTAAAACATTCAAGAATAAACCATTTAATGCGCTTGTAACACGGATAATCCACTCTTGAGAGGCGCGTTAAAGGATTAGATCTCGCTTCTTTACCTTCACCTCATGTGTCGAAATCCTTCACTGCACACACACCTCCTCGAGGATCATCCCCTCATTTAATCATTTAATCAATACACAAATAAGATGAGCTATCTTTCCTCCTGTCCATCTCCTTTGTCTGAATCGTTGTCCGTTAACGGGGAGGGGGGGGATCAGGTGTCTTCTCGCTGCGTTTCATATCGTATCGTAAGAGAAACCTAATCAGCACTTTTTAATTAAAGAGGCCATAGTGTTGGTGGGGAAGGAGGAGACGATGGCAGCAGATGAATGAGGGTGGGTGAAGAGAGGAGAGGCCGAGCCCGTCTGCTGAAAGCCACTTAAATCCCTTTCTTATTAACTCTCTGTGACACATGATCTACCTCCGTCCCCTCACACACACACACACACACACACACACACACACACACACACACACTCAGGGCTACCAACCAGCTCCTCTTACCACAAGGAACAGCCCCCTGCATGGCTTCATTTTACTGCATCCCACCACTCCCTCTCCGAATCAGTGCTTCGTTTCATTCATGCCTCGTTCCGAGCAGGTATCACGGTGACATTTTCCGATGCAGATGGGGACCGAACCTCGAGCCGAGAATGCCGGTGTGACGAAATGTAATTGAGCGACCCGGAGAAGGTGACATTTCTTCGGACTGTAGTAAAAAGTTCATCTCTGTTCCGCTTCATGCAAGTGTTTTTAATGAGAGGACGGACGTTTTATTACAATGTGGGTCTTTTAAAAAAATAATAGATTTAGCCATCATATCCGTGGAATATTTAGTTGCAGCATTGTACTCACCAATAATGATAATAATACAATTAAAATAAGAGCATTCACAATGTTGGTAATGGTCCTTCATTGATGAGGAAAAGTAGTCTATAGCCTCAAAGTGCTGTTGTTGTTTAGAAGTTACGTTAGCTACGTTTGTGACGTGTTTTCCTGTTATGTTTACGTATTTTAAGCAAAACCATGATGTTTTTCCGGAACCTAACGGCGACCGTTTAACGGTAACACTGTGGCATTAAACGTGACGTGAAAAGCCTAACATCATGTCTTGCTATTCGTGAAGATCAGGTTGAAGCAACAAAGGCAATAAAACAAATCCTTGCTTAATTCAACACACTCATGAAGTTTGCTGATATGACCGGTAGTTCATGGTGTCAAAAGGTAGCAAATGTATTTGGGTATGAAATCAACAATCCTGAGTCAGTTTGCTGACTCATGCATTTTTTCAGTTCTTCGTTAACATGTACTCGATGGATTGGCACAACGTTTTCGTATAGACTTTCATGGTTCCCAGAGGATGAATCCTAACAACTTTGTGGAGATGCTCAGATTTTTCCTCTAGCACCACCATCAGTGCACAGTTACTAATAACATTACCGTCAGTCTCAGTTATACTTTGTGTTTTGTGCTAATTAGCAAACGTTAGCATGCTAACATGCTAAGCTAAGATGGTAAACCTTATAACTGCTGTCAGCCTCGCTATCGAGCTGCTAGCTTGATTGCAGACTCTTTAATCCCTTTAACTGGACAAAAAAAACCACTAACATCTGATAACATCTGGCTTTTGTCTTCCGTGGAAAAGCTGACAGTCATCACTAATCTCAGAACACATGACTCTGCAGTAGTTTCAGGTATTTTCCCGTGTTTAAAACCATCAGTTTCTTCGATTAGAGTCCTACATCTTCTGTACGGGCCCAATTCTCACACAGATTGTGGCCCAGCAGTGAATTTCCCTTTTGTTTGTTCACGATCACGCCACCTCTCATACTCTCTCCAGTCTGAACCCACCTTTAGGGCTTTCTTTGCTGTTTATAAAATCCAAACTGCTGCATCCCTCGCTTAATACAAAGGGATCTGGCAGTAAAGTCTCCGAGGTCCGTGTCAGGTGATGAACAATAAGGGGAGGTTGACGTGACGAGGGCACAGATATGAAAACACTCGACTCGGGGGCGGCGCAAAAAGAAATAAAACAGGAGCCCCCGCAGACTCGCATTAAAACTTCATGTTTAATGCGATGGATTATCCAGCTCGGGCACTTTTCAAGTCACCGGAGGTTGTTTTTCATGCTGTACGAGATATAATGGCTTCTACTGAAAAGAGGAAAACACAAATATCTCCCACTACTCGGGCTGTGTTCAGACAAAACCGGAGTCGTGTAAAGGGGAGAGGAAACACGTTTTTAAGAAAGAACCTTTTATTTATTAAAGAGTACGAAGGAACCTTCTTCCAACATTGAAAGTGCTGCGAGTTGTTTTGTGCTGCATCTTGTCTCTAAAAGCTTGTGTGTACTTGTAGCGGGAAACAATTTTGGCTGCATTTGAAAGGAAACGTTGGAAGGAGAACTAAGCCCTGCACTTAGAGGCAAACTGTACTTTTCAAGGGCTTGCTGGGTGAACTATTCACTGAAGTTAAATCAATTTGAAATGTGATGGACAATTGGTCGTATTGCCTCTTGGATAACTCTGAATTTCCTGTTTCTTGTGCTGATATCTCGTCACTGGTGATTCCAGTTTGCAAATGAATGACATGAGAATACTTAAAAGATTCATCAATTGCTATTTCCCTGATGATTGACGAATTATTTAAGTGATTTAACAAGTATAAATACCAAACAAAGCTTCTCAAATGTGAGGATTGGCTGATGATTTTAGCTTTTTTGTCATCGCAGATGATTAAAATATCTTTATGTTTTGGACAATTTGGATAAAATGAAAACAATTGAATGGAGTCTACTAAAAATAGAAAGCAAATTCTGCATCTTCCTGAGTCTTTGCATCCCTCAGTCTTTCATCACTGTGGACGATATCAACTCAACGGACTGTCGCTGAAAACAGAGTAAAAAAGTATAGATTTAAGCTGCAGTTGTGGTCAGATTACTGGGCCGTGAGTAGGGCAGAGGACATGGACACAGGATTAACCAAAACAAAACTGTGTCTACAACAATCTGTGCAATCAATTACAGTGAGAGCATTAGTGCCTGTTTTATAACAGCGTGGGTTTAGTGTTTTTGTGCATTTGTGTGTGACGGCACATATGTGTTTGTGCCGAGTCCAACCGCCGAAGCTGTTTTTCGAATTGAAAGAAAAAAGGAAATGTCAGTTCTTGCGTTCGTCTCTCTTAATCTTCTCCAAACTCATCAGGTCAGCTGTCACATTTTCGCTGAATGCTTAATCAATATTCGGGAAACATATTTGGATTTTTATTCAGAACCTGGGGATCACTTTTCTTCACCAGTTGTTTATTTTGCACATGAAATGATGTCCCATCTCATGCCGATTTATGAGCGTTGTGTGCTGCACAGCGGGGTGACTCTTTGTTGTGTGTTTTTTGACAGTTAGTTTAGAATATAAATGCAAAAATGTGCTGAAATGAGGTTTCAGCCATCTATTTAGATAATTGCTGTTTTATCTCTGTTTTATGAAATGAAAACGTTATTTTTATCGTCACATAAAGTTTGAGCACAGCGTAGGGAAATTGGTCGAAGAAAACAAGCAGTTTGAAAACGTCATCTTAGACTCTGGGAGGTTTAATAGACCAAATGGTAAATCGATTGATCAGAAAATGACGGATTATAATAATATGATAATAATTATGCTGCCCTAAGGAAAATAAATGCTACAGCTCTTTGAACGGAGGCTGCATGAATCTGAATCAAAACACCAGTATGTTTGGGCAGATTTAACGCTTTTTAATCCTTTAGCAAAACAGTGCAACAAGACCCCTGAATGATCCCATTTATTTGAGTGGGTGGCACTAACACCGCCACGGGGCCAGCCATGCTTAAAATCTATGCACTCTCGCTCCTCCGCCGCGCTTCGGATAAAAGCATCCGCCGAATGGAGTATACGTGGTGCGAAAAGCCGCTGCTTTGCGAAACGTGAGCTGTCCTTTTCCTGACCGCTGGCATGTGTGTGTGTGTGTGTGTGTGTGGACGCCAACGGGACGGTGTAATCAAGGAGAGAGACGTCGGCCATTGTCATGCAAGCGAGATGCCGTCGAGAGAGGCTTGGACTCTTTCCCAGGTTCCATTGCTGTCGTGGCGGGGTTTTTTTTTGGCGGGTACATACACATGTCCCTCGTTACTGACAGGACCTAATGTAGGAGGCCGTCTGTCCTGTTTGAGCCAACAGTGAGTGTGACTCTTCCAGCTGTGGAAGGTAATGAAGGTATCATTCACCGTGTTATTACAGAGGGACAAAAGCCAAGCCTCACTAGCCTCTGCCGCTAATGGATCCCCGACCATTATTTGCTGAGTGAATCCTTCTCACCGTGTTCGTCTCTTCCTCCTGCTTCGCTCTCCCTTCATCCTTTTTCTTCCTTCCTCGTTTCTGCTTCCTTTCAACCCCCCCTCCCCCCCCTCTCGTTTCCCCCCAATTCCTCCGTCGGCCACTTTCCTCGTTCCGCCTCATCCTCATTTTCGCTTCCTCATTACACCTCCACCTGCCCTCGTTCTCGCGCTCTCCTGCTCTACCTTTTACTTGTGTGCTCTCTCTCTGTTTCACTCTCGCTCTCCTTCTCTACCTCCCGCAGGCCCAGTGAAGCGGGAGAGAGCGAGCGAGATGTCGCAGAAGAAGATATTTCTGGTCTTAGTCACCATCAGCACTGTCAGTCTCCTGCTGCACCATGGGGGCCACTTGAGCTGGTGAGTGATTGACACACGCCCACACTTATGCAAACCCATACATTACCCACCCTCTATATCTTTATGAGTTCACGTGGTGCTAATTACTATGAAGACGTCCGTCTTTTCTTTCTTCTTTTCAAGTCAAATTAATAGCGGGACTGGCTCGTTATAGATATGAAGACGTTGAATGCAGATGCTCTGCCAAAGCGGCCGAGGGACCAATTATGAAAGCAGAGGGATCGTAGATCGTTGACAGCCCCGTATTCTGTTCTCGTACCCTTTTCAACTTAACGGTTTGCTCATAAAACCGTTTCCACATTCCCGTCTTTAATGTCTCCGTTATTGCTCTGCCCTTCGTCTCCCTTCTTTTCCTTTCACACCTTTTAGATATCTGACCCTCTAGTTCGGTCTGCAGTGAATATGCTGAAATACTGCAGAGTATTAAAAACAATACTCCGGATGCAAATTGGAAACTATAAGATTCAAAGAATAAAGTTTTATGTTAGGCCCTAGGGTGACCTGTTTTACATTTTCAAACAGCACAATGGACGTGCAAAAAATGCTTAGTGTTAGTATGGAAATTAAATCATGATGTTTACAATACATGGAAACACAGGAAAGAAATGTAAGGCACAGATCAAAAAGTCAATGTTTTTGAAAAGGATGACAAATTAAGTTCATATCATCACACAGTGAGTGCACTGAACGTCAATAAATTATAATATTGATTTATCACCCAGCCACATATGCAGTACAAACACCTTGTAATTATTCTGAACTCTCTGATCCTCCTTCCTCTGGTGGCTTTATCCTACGTCTGCCCTCTTTCCTCTGTCTCCTCATTTCAATTCCCCACATGTACACTGATGTCTACTTCCCCGCTGTACCTCTGTCCTGTCCTACACCTCAGTCTCTTCCATTATCTGTCTAGAGGCTGTGCAATTATGTCTCTAATGTCACCAAATGATTTGGAGTAGCTGCTCCTTTTTTTCTGGAGCTAATGGAGTTTCAAATAAATTAATGCATTTTCTTTTTTCTTTTTCTCCAGGACCATGGAGGCCTTCCACCTCGGTTGTCCGGCCCTCCGTTCCCACCCTGCCCCGGGCCTGAAACCTAAGCACACCAATGTGGCCTTCCTCAAGACCCACAAAACGGCCAGCACCACCATGCAAAACCTGCTTTTCCGCTTCGCAGAGCGCAACAACCTCACGGTGGCGTTGCCCGTGCAGGCCTGCGGTCACCAGTTCTGCTACCCGCGCTCCTTCACTACTCACTTCGTCCACCCGCACACGCTGCCACCGAACATTGTCACCAGCCACATGCGCTTCAACAAGGCAGAGACGCGGCGCCTGATGCCCAACGACACGATTTATATCACAATCCTGAGAGAGCCGGGCTCCATGTTTGAATCCTTGTTCAGTTACTACAACCAGTACTGCCAGAGCTTCAAGAGGGTCCCCAATGGCTCCTTGGAGGTTTTCTTAGAGGAGCCATGGCGCTACTACCGACCCGACGAGAAGGACTCCATGTACGCACGCAACACCTTGACCTTTGATTTGGGCGGAGACAAGGACCGCCCAGCAGCAGATGTGGCGTACGCACGAGGCTTTCTGGCTGAGGTGGACAGAGTTTTCTCCCTGGTGATGATTGCCGAGTACTTTGATGAGTCGCTGGTTCTCCTTCGCCATCTCCTCTCTTGGGATCTGGATGACATCCTGTATGTTAAACTCAACATGCGGACGCCAAGCTCAAAGAGGAGCCTATCACCGGGCCTTCCCGCAAAGATCCGTGCCTGGAATTCCTTAGACGCGCGTCTCTACGACCACTTCAATGCCTCCTTGTGGCGCCAGCTGTCCGCTCTGGGTCCAGCTTGCGTGGCAAGGGAGGTGAAACTCCTTCGACAAGCCCAGGAGAGGCTGGTGAAAAGCTGCTTCGGTGGGCGGATGCCGCTTCTACGATCAGCCGCGCAGATCAAAAACAAGGATCTCCGCCCCTGGCAGCCCAGTGGAAAGGTTGACATTGTGGGCTACGACCTCCCGGTGAATCTCAGCCGTGGCTTCTCCAGCCAGGCCCAGGAGCTCTGCCTCAAGCTCATCATGCCTGAAGTCCAGTACACACAGGTGCTCCTACGTACCCAATCACTGCACTACCGCCGAGGCTACCAGCTTCGCCCGGGGCAGCAGTCACATCCCCTCCAACAGCCCATACGCACAGCCCTGCCTCGGCATCTTCAAGTGCAACGCAGCCAACTGCCCCCTGCAGCCCCGGGCCCTGCATCAGGGACAGGGTCCACCTCCACCCCAAAGCCTGCTGCAGGAACTCAAGTTCGGACCACAAAGTTAGGGCCGAAGTCCTCACAGACCCAGGCCTCACTGACTCAAAAGTAGACACTGGAATATATTCTGAGTGCCCAAAAGACTGCATTGTCCTTCCCATCCTGCCCCTCGAGACATTGGTGTTTGGTTGGTGGTGGGTGCTGGAAACAAGGGTGTCCTTGGGAAAGAGTCTGGGTTGTGTTTGAATCAATGTCTCCCCTATCCTTTCCTGACAGAGTTTGGAATCAAAATAAACGAGGGGAAAAGGAGGTAAAGGGGGTTAGACGTATCTGGACTTGAACTTGAATCTCTCCCCGCTCTGATCTGTGAAACAGCATCAGGGTTGGCCGACACAAGGGCGGGAGAAACCTACACCGGGACTCGGCTCGATTGCACACCTCCGCACGCCCGACAACAGCGGATGGGAGAGGGTTTTCGGTGAAAGTGGTGCTTTGAAGCAAATCTGTTATGTGCGCCCGGGACTCAATAGGGAAGTGGCGATATCGGGGTCTATTGTGAGGCACAGAGTAGGCATTGTGTGTATCACACTGGTATAGTATCATGTTACTTGCTTTCATTCTCTGTTTCTACAGCCCTCTCTCGCTCCCTTACATATGCCACTTTAAATCCTTGAGAGAGACATAATGACATTGAGGGATCAGCTGTCAGGCGTCCAAAGAGCCTCCTAAGAGGCCAGACAGACATTGAGATCACCTCCGACCATTACTACAACAGCACAATCAACAACTCTTCTCTTCTTCTTCTGCTCTCACAAAGCCGAAAGCAATGGAGGTTTAAAAAGGCCGTATACAGAGTGAAAGCCTAAAGACTGGATGCTCAGCTTGGCCAACCATTATAGCTATGACTCACACATCAAGCCTGTCTCTTCAGCTTTTCGACCTCTCTGGCTTCCTCCTATGCATCCATCTCTCCATCCCTCATCCCCGCTGCTACCCTCTGGTCCGGCTCTGAAACCAAAGAGCAGCACTGACGTCTTGTTTTCTTCAATCCCGGTTCATCTTTGATTTCAGTCTCCCTCCGACCACCGGCTGAGATCGCAACTTGCAGCTTTCTAGACTTTCTAGGTTTCGGCATGTGGGGGTTTTGTCTTTCATCTTATTGCAATAAGATCACCAGGCCTGCGTTATACTTGAAAGGCATGGATTTAGTAACCTACCAGCAACACCACACTGCCCACACTGGCACAAACAATAAGGTAAAACAACTTGACAGGACAAAGACTTGGCCTGTGGGTCGCGTTATTTGAATATTTAATCGTCTCCCCTCACGGCGCTCCTCACGGCCCGTGTTCTTAGGTTACATTTTCATTAAGAATACACGGAGCGGACGAAAGCTGCTCATTCTTAACGCGAAAACACAGGAGAACGAAGCAGAAGCATCGGTTGTGACCGGTGGTTTGGCTGTGATCTTAAAATATCACCACTTATCTCAGCTGTGATCCATTTTTAATCCATTCTGCTCATATTTAATGTGTCATTTATGTTATTTTATTCCTCCAGTGATCAGCAGGACACTGCTGAGTAACTGCGGGGGGGGCGGAGGAAGGATGTCTGTGTGTGTGTGTGTGTGTGTGTGTGTGTGTGAGAGAGAGCCAGGAAGCGTCCCTCTCTGCTTCATGTTGTATTTTTCTCCCAAGGCCAGCCAAGTTGGCATGGCAACAAAAGAAAATAATGTGCGTGCGGGTTATTAAAACGATGTATTATTTATTATCGGGGTTTTACAGAGTCCCATTACTGTATTTGAAATGCTTTTTTTCATGAATACACTGGATAGAAAAGCTTCATATGCTCAGCGTGGCGGCGATATTAAATATGAATTCCACACATGCTTTACATAATGCAAAACTACAACGACCACTTCTGAAAACCGCACATTGTAACAAGTGTCGTCGCTTGAAAATTCATCTTTCACTCGGCAGCGCTTAAGTGCTCAACCACACAAAGCTTTTGTGGTCGGAGTCTGTCGCACTGTAGGTTAGAATAATGGCAAACACACAAACCGCTGCTGCTCTGACAGGACTACAGAGTGCAGCGGGTGGAAAGCCGACGTGAGTGAAGGATAAACAGCTTCATGAAGTGGCTGTGAATATTTGAATATTTGAATTCAAAGTGTGCTTATCTTACCGCAGAACCTCAGCGTTGAAAGCTGGAGATGCACAGCAGATTTTTATTCATTTACAGGTTTTGAAATGTGTTCAGCTACGTGTAATATTCTTCAAGGTACATACACTGCACAAACTCACTCAAAGGATGAAACTGGAGTTTTTCTGTATTTTTCATACAAATCCCACGAAAAGACAAACAATGTGAGTCCACCCTTCCTGTGGCACACAGCTTCAAGTGTATTGGTTCTTGCTGTAAATCTTTAAAAACACTCACAAAAATGTGTTTTTGTGTTTTCAAAAGGCTCAATAACTCTCTTAAACAGCTGGGCTCTAGTTTTTAGCAGCTGTGACTCAAACAGAAGAAACGGGGCATTTGTTTGGGACTGTTTTCAGCTGTGGATGAATACACATTTAATGCAACAATGACAGCAGGACGGTGTGTTTAGGATTGACTCAGAATAAACTACGGTGCCCCGGTTCGTCGTAATGATGGAACATGTAACCAAGTGCACCGCTGTGACACATTCATGTGTTTTTAATAGCTTTTTGGAGATGGATTCTTGGGATTCAATGTTGGTTTTGGTCGATTCATGGGATTTGTTGATGACAGGATAAATACAGAATATCACCAGCCTTATACTTTGAATCAGTTTGAATTCAGCTGCTACGTGTAAAAGAAAGCATTTTGGCTTCGAGTTAAAGTCCTGCTGTAAAATAACAATAAAACACTGAATATGTGTTTGTTACTAATTAAGAATCGACGGAGATAATTTATGATAATTTATTTCAAAATGTCTATATTCATTTAAGTTTGTACGCCTTGGATCCCCAGACGCATTGGCACAACACTTGATTTTTAAGCTTACGGTTGAGGAAAGGAAAATAAATGATCAAAATGGGATTTTTGAAAATGCATTTCCTCCCATGTCTGTGTGTGAATGGCAGCCAGCTGAAGAATATGTTGTTATTTTCCCTCAAATATTCATTTATGCCCCATCTCTCCGTGGCTGTGAATCTCTCTAAGTGCTGTTTTGATTGTACGAGTGGTCCGCCCGGCTGTTCTGCTTCTTGGGAGGCTTTCAGTAATGGTCATGCTGCCGCGTCGAAAATGTCTGTGCTTTTTCTTTGAAAATGAGGAGCTGTGAAAAACAGAATGCTAAAATCTCACCATGTTCACATTAGCTGCTCCTTCTTTATTTTTTTTTAAGAGCGACGTCGCAAAAGCTGGGCTGTTTTTCTCCGTTAAACTGGGAAATAAAACTTCTTCTTGTGGTGTCAGGTACATTTATCTGGACTCTGCTGAGCCATCTGCAGCATCTGCTGATGTTGCAGGAAAGTGAAAGAGACAGGTTCATTGACATCGGGTGAAAGTGGTGCGCTCGCTGGTTATCTGACTGTATTTTCCATCATTGCCTCTTTTGATTTCCGTCTTCTGTTTAAGAACTTAACTGTGAGCTGTGAAGAACGAGACAGGTGGATATTTCTCCCCCTATTTTTGTGATTGGGTGTGAAGGTTTGGGTGGGTGACGGGGCTCTGAACAAATGGCTAACGACAATCAGAGCTAGGGGCCCCAAAAGCTTTGTAATGATGGACGGTGAACGTGACGAATAAAGTTTGATTGATTTGGACCCGTTTTTTGTCTCTGCCATTTCTCTCCTCAATGCAGATTTATTCAGATATATGCACTCACTTGAATTATTCAGTATATTAGATCAATGCACACACACACACACGCGCTTCTTCAGCAGCGATACATAACACCCAGCGACAGTTGCTCAATTAAGATTCTGATTCTAAACGGTTTCTATTTCCCCGAAGACCAAAACCAGACTTTTCATCCTGCAATCAGTCGTTTGAAATTACCTCCATGATAAATGAGGGAACAAATTGCTTTTCACAGGGACAAAGACAAAGATGCAAAGCAGTGTGTTTGATATGACTGTGATTGAGGCAATCATGATGCTGCGTCGCCCCCCCGCCTGTCTGTCATTGTGGCCTGGTGTTGCCATCGTGGCCTCCGGACCGGCTGCCTCCGCACCTTTCTGTGTTTCCTCTCACGCCTTCGCTGCCTCTCTCTTTTCGTCGTCCTTACTTTTCACATAGCTGTAATCATAACAATCATTATAATAACTACAGTAGCTGAAAATAACATGACGGCAACAGCAATAAAGAGAAACAAACAAACAAAACACTTGAAGTTTAATTTACTTTGTGTCATGTTTCTCTTGAAGCAAACACGACTTCATGTATCTGTGAGTCTTCAGAGCACAAAGGTGCGAATACGATAACAATGAAGAGAAAATTGAAGATACAATTGGTTCCCACTGCTCTTCTTCCACACTGATATCTCTTCTTACCTGAGCACCTTGCATCTGTGACATGAAATTCACATAAGAATGTACGTAAATGTCTGGACTCTTTACATTCATTTAACATCGACTCGATCATTAGTTATTGACTTTTTAGCCCCGTTAGTGTCGTGGCTCTGGGGACGGCAATGTGGGTCTGTCGGTCAGTCCACTACTTTGGTCTCGACGGAAATACCTCAACAAATATTTAATCGATTGTCCTGACATTTGGTTCGCACATTCATGTCCCCCTAATAAAATGAATCCCTGATGTTTCCTCTGACGCCATGAGTCCAGTTTAAGACAAAATACCAGCGAAACTAATGGCATTCCCATCCGCCACGCTGCACCGTGTGTTTGGGCTAATTGGCAAAATGTTAGCATCCTCGCGAGCTAAACTAAAATGGAGAACATTTTTAAACATACCTGATTAGTCTGATCAGACTTGGCGTTATAATAGAAGTCTAAAAGCAACTAACAAAGTTCCTTATTCAAGATAAGTAAACCCTAATTCAATTAAAATTCATAGACGCCCATTTTTTTTTCTGACCCCAATATGACAAGTTTGCATATTAAAGAAATGTAGAACAAGATTTGAAGTCGGTGTCGGTGTAATCGCTGTGTTGAGTTGTTTTGTGGTTGCTGTCCGTCCTGCAGCACATGGACGAACCATTAGCGAGAAAGTGAACCCTCCCTACACAGAAAGCAGCTAACAAGATTGTCAGAGAGAATAATAGGGTTTGCAACAAAAAGGCCACTCATCGGGATATCAGGCTACGTGCACTCACAGGACCACATTGAACTCCCTCACAACACGTAAACAAACACACGACTGTGCATCATGCACTCAAACGCATCAGATCTCTCCTTAATGCATAAATAGGCTCTTACACACGCACATAAACAGACACAAACAAACCCACGATGCCAAAACAAATGAAATGCAACAAACACAAAAGAATGGATTTCGTTAATTCCATAACCGTGCGTTTATGTGTCGTGCACATGCTGTTCTGCGGAGCAACGTTCTAGGATTAGGCCTTTGAAAGTGCACAAGTGGGTGAATGGCCGTAGCTTAACTCAAGTGCTTTGCCCTGATTGCACTGTGATTGGGCCTAAAATGTCAAGCGCCTTGTCATCACCGAGGAGGAGGAAGGGCATTCCAGGTCTTTATGTATTCCAGGTCTGTGACTCACGTTGTTATCACGAAGGGAGTTTGGTCCACTTCGTGACTCTTTTGAGTCACTAAACAGACATTTTAGACGACTTTTTGAAAAGGACGTCACACATTGCTTGACACTAAACGACGTGACTTTGTTGCAGCAAAGTGCTGTCCCATTCCTAATTACACCATTTCAAGCCGTCACAGTCTCTCACACTCAACCACTTACCAGGTGGCGTCAGTAAGTCCTTCAGGGTTCAGGGGGGGGGGGCACTGGGATTGGCCCATAGCCCGTCTCCTCTTCAAGCCGCCTTCCACTGCAGAATGCCGGTGTTTATAGCTGCAGGATATGCTTCCATTCTCAGTCGTGACAATACCGAGAGCTGCTTGAGCACTGAAGGAAACTGATCGTCGTTGTTTAGTTTCACAGACGGGGCCTTTTGGCACCGATTGCAAGAGGGTCATTGTTTTTCAAAAACAATTTTCCTGTTATTGAGCCAGTGGAATATATTTCAGACAATACCAGGAAGGACACATTTGTATACGTCCCCCATTTTAAGTTACTCAATAGAAATGATATTTTAGAAAAAGCAATAATTGACGAATCAATTACAACGCAGTCTGGTCATTTTAAAACCTTTCGTGACGGCTTATTCTTCAAATACAATCTTGTGTATTGGGTTATAGCCAATTTGCCTATCAAATATTGGTCATCTCTACAATCTATCTTGCAGTGCTGTGTAACAGTCATGATGTTGGAACATTTGGCTATGGGAAAATTCTTCAGCCACTTTAAACACGGTTTAAAACGTTAACCAATACTCCTCACCGTTTCCCTTGAAACATAAAGAGTGCGGTTTAGTTGAATGGGAACGTTATGTTGTTGGCGACGGGGTTGACGTCAGTTACGCAGAAAAGAATATATTGCAATCTCATGAAACATGGAGTCTAAAACAGATTTTCAAGTAATTTCCTGACATGCACTCATGAACTAAAATGAAACCTGCCACTGATTCTCAAGTCTCAAATTCCTCTTCATATCATATAATGCGTCTCTTCATACTATTTAGAATGTCTACCTGTTGTCAATCCCTCTTTCTATGCACCGCTTTAACATTGCAGCTTCAGCACCAGCAGGAGGAGGATGTGCGCAGCTCCTTCGTCACACTGTGTTGGCGACGGATGTTGCGGGCTAAATGTAGTCTTGTGAGTCACAGAGAGCAAGGAGGCACAGCAGCACCGAAGGTTTCCATGTATTTTCTTTTTGTTTTAGTTTTTTTGCCTTTTGTGAGTCAGAGCGTGTTGGAACAATGCAGGCGCGCAGGTTGCCGGCTGGGTGGGCTGGTAGAGCAGCTCATCCCGTCTGAGTAACCACTCCGCTGGGCTCAGAGGTGGCACCGACGTCGGAAATCTACCAGATGTTCCTCGCTTCTGCTCCCTCGTCTGCAGAGGAGGAATTTATAGTTTTACACGTCTTTCTCCAAAGGCGGGAGTTATATAATTGAAGCGATTTAAACCTCAGCTGGTGAGAAATAAAAGCAAAAAGTCATAAACTTCTGATTGAAAAGAGGAGGTAGCTGAAGTTTTCTGACTCTTGGACTTCAGCTGAGCCACTCTGGTCTGCAGCTGTCTGGCTGAGCTGAATGTTGGTCATGAGGGAACATTTGACCCACTTCTTCTTTGCCATGCATGTACCAGGTACTAAACAACTTAGATTATTACTCCTGTTCCATTGAAATATGAAAAAAAAAAAGGCGTAAATGTGTGTTTCAGGGAAATCAAGAGAACAAATGAACAAACTAGTGTTTCATTTGGTGAAACACTGTAGTTTCTCAATAAAACAAAATAACTTTTTACTTAAATCTAAGTCTTTGTCAGTAAGACAGTATAAGACAGTATAAGACTGCTCTGAGGCAATACAGCTGAGATGAAAGCAGGGTGTCTGAAACAGATTACGCAAGTAGGCAAAAATCCCTAAAAGGCTGAATATAGAAAGCTTGAATGTCACTGTTAGCTGTGCTGTTGTCCCGTTCCCCTTAGCTCTGCTCAGGTGTGCTGCATTGCTAAACGAGGTGCACCTGGCCGGGTCAGGTTGAAAGCTCCTGAGCCAGCAACAAGAAGAAAGAGCCAACTGGCTGTTGTCTTGTTCATGTTGATAAATCCCATGGATTTGATTGTCTTAAAGGTGTCTTCTGTGGTTGATTTTGGGTCAATATGGAGCGTTGTTTCCCCCCCGAAAGGTCGCCCAAGTGTGGGGCGTACCAACAGACAAACTATCTGGCAATGAACAACAGCTTAAGGACTCGTATGACGCGTTCTCGTCCCAACTCGCAACAAACCCACTTAGTTCGATTCATGAAAAACATGGTTGGGCTTTAAATAAGTCTGTAAACTAAGAGGTGACAAGAGGAGACAATGATTCGTTCATTTGGATTTGATTATGGATAATTTGGAGTTTCACAGAATTGTTCAACGTGGTCCTTTGGAAGCAATAAACATTGCAATCATAAACGTTCGCCGTGGAGAAAAAGATGAATTCACATAATTCAAAATAACAACAAAGAACCTCATTTGCACAACACATGCAGCACAAAGTGCTTTATGAAAAGGGAAAATAGATGAAGTGAACATCAAAAGAGAAAAAATAAGGTAGAAAATATTAATAAAACAAGACACAAAAAAAGATTAAAGAGAATATAATACATAACATAAGATGGAATATAAAACCCACTGGCACACCTCTAGAGCACTCCTCTACTTTCTCCATCAGTGGCTGGAGTTTTACATTTTTAAGACTCGAGACACTCGAGACGCCGCGAGTGCACCCTCGACCGAACTCCATCGGTGTCTCGAAGTTGAAGCACCTCTCAAAGACATCACGCAGAGTTATTTCATTTGTTAAAACTTGAATCTGAAACTAATGTCGTGCCCTCAGACCTATCTGTCTCTGGACGTGGTGCAGCCCTTCACACAGATGTGGACGGATGAGTGAACGAAGGGATGGAGCGATTTGGGGATTAGAGGAGAGCCGAGTGGACTTCTGTCAGCTCTGATGGCCCACAGCCGGGACCGTGATCAAGTTTTGGCTGCGTTGTTGTTTCTGTTCACACGAGCCACTGAGGCGATGGAGGTTAGGCCTCATTTCTGTGACCGACTTAATTAATTAGTCCCTCCCTCCCTCCCTCCCTCTCCAGTGTGTGTGTGTGTGTGTGTGTGTGATTGGAATGTGGAGGCATGCCTGCGGGGAAAAAGAGAGGAACTAGATCAGCTCTGCATCAACATGAAACAGGCAAATACTTCAGCAACGAGAACGCACTCGCAAAGCCGGAAATGACAAAAGAGGAAGCCGAGTGGAGGTCCACTATGTTTCCCAAAACGTCACAAGATATTCCTCTGATGTCTTATTTCACACGACTTCACGACGTCAGCCCGAAGATGTATCACAGCTTTTGGATCTTCGGTTCAGAGGTGGATCAGCACTACGTGCGACGCCTGGTGGACGGGTATAGCCTGTAACAATAGGAACTTTACTGCATGTGTTGCAAATGGATGTCAAGGCACATCTCTGAAAACTAGGACGCTATTTGGATAAACTCCCCACATATTGGGAGTCTAAACTGTTTCTTTCTCGCTTGAAAACATATTAAAACTGAATGAAGTGACAGCTTTTATTCTGGCTCGAAAATCTGACGGCCGGGACGCAGTTTCAAGGCACCTCGCCAGCGGCCCTGAGGCTTTGGAGACCTCATCGGGGATTCCGAAAGATCGTGTAGCGTGTGATCAGTCATGTTGTGTGAAAACCACAACTTAAAAAGACAAGACAAGCAAGTTGCGTAGTGTGAATTGTGCAGCGATCTCACGACTTTTGAAGGTTTGTTTGGCGTGAACTTGGCTTTAAAGTATCAAGAACCACAACGCAAGCAGCGGAAAACCAAAAAGGGTAAAAAAAGACGACGTAAACTGATGATTGTGAAGGATGAGTTCCAGGGAGGAGATCAGAAACGAGAGGAAACACATCTATCAAAGTCATCCCCTTCTTTTTTAACTGGACAGACGAAAGATTACACTTTGATGCAGTTGCATCCCACATTCACAGAATTATTAGCCAGAAAAACACATTCAGAAAACACACACACACACACAACCCCCTCGTCTTTACCCGCCTGCAGCGGTTTCCGGCGGCGGCTGAATCCACCGCAGACCCACCTACGGCCCAGTTGTTTACCGAGACTCCCGTGATCCGCGGTTCAAATCCCGCCTCGTGCTTCCCCCTCTGCAGTGCACCGCCGCTCTGACCCCGCGCCCACACAGGAGCTGGAATAAAACAAACACATGCTTTGTTTTCTGCAGAGTGAAGCCTCGCTCGATATCGAAAAGAGAGAGGGGGGAGGAGTGGGAACCTCCCGGGGACACGTGCGTTTCTTTCGGCGTGTGCGTCAGAGGCTCGAAGCATGTGTGTTCGTGTGCTGATATGATGTGAGTGAAGGCAAATGTACATTTTGTCATCTACAGCGAGCTGTCGCGGTTATGTGGCTGGTAGTGGAAGCGCCCCCGTTAACATTCGTTAGCTCCAAAACATCAAGCGGGAAAGCGAGATCACGTGCAGCTGCGAACTGAGTGCGTAGGCGTGCGCGTGCTACAAAGAGCATACGAGATGCCGCAGGCAGAAGAGAACTTCTCTGTTCTTCTTCTAACGCACCAGCAGGGAGATTGTTAGCGGCATGAGACATGCCAACTCGTCGGTGAACCATATTAGATGTGGTTTAATTAACAGGATAACAGATTTGAGCCTTGTGAAGGAGACAGACGTGGAGAGACATGAATACAGACATGAATAATCCGACAATGATTGAGTTTGTTGTCGATCTCACCCACGTTTGTTTGTCGTTACTCCCTCCTTTAAATCGGACCCATTTTCTATGTCCTCCTGGGTAATTTAAGGGTCTCTTCACACACGGACGAATGAGGTTCAAGCTGCTCAGCAATTTACTTTTTTTAGCAGTGAAATTGGGTAATGAGTCGAGCAACCGCAGCAAAAAATCTACATATTTCCGAGGGCTTCCTGCTGCGTCTAAAAACTTTTCCCGCCCAGCGACTTCCTCGCCAAAACAACATTAGCGGCACACCGCAGACCGAGTTGTGTGGGTTTTTTTCCCCTCATTATGTCAGCAGGTGACATTGATTGTTGCGTAACAGCCTGCGGGCAGAATGTTAAATTCTTCAGGGCTAAAGTGCCGTCAAAACCCAGTCGGCCGCCGACGCAGGTGTTTCCACTCATCTCGCTTGATTAGACCTCTTCTGTAGGCGTGAACACACTGTGCTTCATTAACTTCTGTACTCTCGTGGTGGCTCTGTTACACCTGGTAGGAGTGAGACAAATTATACCTTCAGCTTTCTTCATTAGTGCGGTCCGTCTGATGATTGATTTCCAGCGTAAATGCACCAAAATGAAATCCTCGTTTTTTTTGGGGGGGGGGGGGGGGGATATGAACTGGGACAGTTGTAAGCAGTTGGTCGGTCCACCGCTTTGGTCCTGATTAGAATACATGTCAACAACTATTTTTATTTGATTATTTATTATTTACACCAGGTGGGGAGATCATGCGTTCCGACACGTGTGCGTGAGTGTGTGTGTCCGTCCGTCCACGGCTGAACTTGCTTACTCCTGGATCCATCAGCCTGATATTTTTGGGAATATGTTAGCTGGGAGAAGGAGACACACCTGGATCTGCATGTACTTTTCTGTCCATAATCCTAAACCACCTGCATGTTTTCACTTATCGTGTAGCATGTCGCGTAGCATGTCAACATGGCCGAAAAAGTGATGACTTCCATGTGATGTACCTTAACGTCTTTGGTGATCCTCTGACTCTTCCTGCAGCGCCACCTTCAGGTGAAAGTTTCAGTTTGTGCCAAAATGAGTTAACTTCCAAACCAATGACAAAAACAATGTTTAATGTTAAACGCACTCTGGTGAACATGTTAAACAATATGCGACAGCATGTTAGCATTGTTATTGTGTTTAGCATTTAGCTCTGTGAAGCTGACAAAGTACTTTAATTTTAAAAGTAACAACTAAGTTCCTTTAAATCAGCCTTTCTCATTCTTTAGTGGTATTTCTCTCTTTGCATACACTGACTGTTGCTCACCAAATGACTAATGGTGGAACGGAGCAGATTTACATGTTTTGTACGGTCTATGAGTACTTTACCTTGATTGATTCCACACTACGCCCACGGCCCCGGCACAGAAGACCTTTTTTGTTTTTGTGCCTTTTTTTGCTATAATAGGGTAACGAGACGGAGACAGCAGGCGGTGTCACTTTCATTAAACCTCACACAGACCTGTCTTCGCCCGCAGATGAAAGAGCAGAAGAGGAAGACGGGAGGATAATTGGAAGAGAAAAATGCAAATATTGAGCCATTTAGAAGGGATTCGGGGGATGTTTGTGCGGCGCAGTGGTGGGTGGTGAGGCTGGTGTGGGTTTGTGGGAGTGGGTTTCAATGGAAGGTTTTTTTTTGTTGTTTTCTTTTTTTCGTCTGTGTGTCTCTTCTCCCCAAGCGGTTGATGTCACTCAGTAGCCGAGCGGAGGAGCGTCTCCGGTTTCCCGAGCTCACAAAGAAAATAACGGCCCCTCTGTTGCACCAGAGGCCTGGTGGGCCTGACAGACCCCCACTGTTCCTCTTCTCCATCCCACTTGTTCTCCCTTCACCCGCACTTAGCTTCTCTCGACTCCTCCGACAGAATTTCTGTTGCCAAAGATGCTCAAAAACGATTACAAATTTTGGCAAAAAGTAAATCATCAAAGGATGACATTAGCAAAGATCAAAGTGTAGATGCATCACCTTTTTCCCCTTCGCACCATCTCGCGTCTTCTTCCCGGGATCTCTCTCTGACACCTTCCGACTGAAGAATCGTGATTCATGTGTTGCCGGCTGCGTGTGAGAGGAGGGGGGCTCGCTCTTCTGTGGCCTTGTTTCAATAATACAGCAGTCTCAAGCAGCCATCCATCATTCAGAGGACTCAACTCCTCTCTGCTCTTCGCCGATACTTCCTGAACTCAGCCCTGCAAAACTCGGAAACGATGCTGAAACAGCTCTCTTGTTTTCTACTGGTTTTCGCTGAAAACACACCGGTTTCACATCGTTTGGAATGATTTTCACTTTGATTTTATGACCCCAAGCATCTACAAGTTGGTTTGTTTCTTGTTGCAGGAACATGCTCATCCCTGTGGTTTACAGTTAAGGCCTACTAGGCGTGGATAAAGGGGACAAGGGGTTCAGGGGTTCTGTTAGCGGGGGCTTTAGCGTTAGGGGCCTTTTAGGCGTCTGTTCCTCTTTTACCAAGATCAGCTCAGAAAATCAGATCAAGTGCAAATGAACTGCAGATTAAGATTCTGATCTGAACAGCAACAGTGTTTGTTGTTTATGTATTATTTAAAATCCAATTACACATTTTAAAGATTCTAGTTTTATTCATTTTTGAATACAAACAGATAAATTCACTGTTTTCTTTAATAAACACACTGACTTGTTTCTCTTTTGAGTCTTTCTCTGTCATCTTCAGGATCCCAAAAGCATGAAACTTGATCCTCAGATAAAAGCACTTTATATCGGGTTATCGAACAGAGGGACAGGGAGCTGGTGGTGGAGGAGGAGACCGAGGAGGGTGGGGTGAGGGTGGGGTGGGGTGGGGGGGGTCTTCACTGTCCGCCGTGGCCCCCGAAGGAGGGAGTCATGGATTTAAAAAACAAATGAACGGTTACAAGAGGCGGGAGAAGAGGGGAGTCACCTGACCCCTCTGTGGCTTTGCATTCACATTAAAGAACTACTCTCTGCTACTTTTACACCCCCACACCCCCCAGACCCCCAGTCTGAACACACACACACACACACACACACACACACACACACACACGCACCCCCCCCCTGCTGAAAGACAGCTTTCAGAATTGGATTACCAGCTCTGAATGGGGTCGGTTCCCCTCCGCTGGGTTTCGTCTCCATCCCCTGCCGGGACTAGTGGTCCATACACACAGACACACACGCACACACACACACACACACACACACACACACACACACACACACACACACACACACACACTCACAGCATGGTGCGCTCTTTCTATCCGCATTCAAAGAGGGAGTCTTTGGGGAGAGACAATAGCAGCGCATGCATATATTTGGACATGTAATGAGGGCACATCCCACCAATTAAGGAGGACTGGTGTGTGTGTGTGTGTGTGTGTGTGTGTGTGAGCATAGTTATCCCAGCTGCAGATGTGTCCTTGATGGCACAGAACTTGAATGTCAATATGACCCTACTGTGGGCGGGGGGGGGGGGTCGGAGTCAAAGCTTCATACCGTCTCTGGGGACACCCTGAGCACTCGTCTCACACACACACACACACACACACACACACACACACACACACACACACACACACACACACTCACACACACACACACACACCTACATGCAGGTGAGCTCAGTGGGAGTTCGAGGGAGATCTGGAGTCTTGTTATCTGCTTCAGGCTGTTGCTCTCTCTGCTTGTCGCTGATAAATGCCTCCGAATAATTACCATAAAATATTCAAACACAAGTGAGTAAACGTGTCGAACCGCTTCAGCAAGAAAACACAATTATCTTGCATCCAAACCGCAAGCGGTGGCTTTGAGGGAACCCTACAACAATGCATGTGCTTATTCTGGTAATGAAAAACGACTGTTTCCTGCTGAAAATATTATAATATGAAGACAGGAGACAGGAAGCCTTATGATTGGCAGGCCTTCGCAGCTGTCAATAGATGCCAAAAAGCACTTTACATACTTTATTTTCTCAACATCGTACACTTTATAAAGAAACTAAATGTAACTGTTCACTCTTGTGAAAACGTTTCACTCAAGACATGTAAGTAAGTCCATCGCTTTCTTGGTGGTTTGTTAAAATTCATGGATATATTGAAATGATTACTTCATCATCTGTGTACGGCAGTAATATGTCCGTGATGTCTTTTCTTCTGTCGCCGTGGAGGCATGCAAGAGCTTTCTTCAAGAACTCTAACAATCAATAATGGATTTACAAATGGTCGTGCTTTTAGAAGGGAAATGAATACAGGGTGAGACGCCGACGTGTCACCTCTCACATCTCCTCTGAACAAAGTGGAAATCACATTTAAAAATACTTTGCAAAATGGGTTCAGATCTTTTTTAAGTGCTGCGGGGAAAGTCATCACACTTATACTGTCGGCTTGTTAAAGTGCACACAAAGTGTTGATTTGCTCCGAAAACATCTTCCAGACTTCTTCGGTTTTCATTTTTCCATTTTGTCAGATGTCCATGTGCACAGAAACACCTTCCAGTGCATGAGGAAATTAACCATTTTTTTTTTTGTTCTTCCATTTCCTGCATGCATCCGTCAATCATCCGGGCCTGTCAGCGTTTAACAGTCTAATCTGCCGATGGAGGAGGAGGGATTAGTCAGCCAGAGGTGTGATCGTCACACCTGTCATCTCTCACTTCACCCCCCCCCCCCCCCACCCTCAATAAGAAAGACACTTAACCATATTCTCCTTCACATTCTCGCCTACACACACACACACACACACACACACACACATCCCCATCACTCCCTCCCCACTTTCACACTCTCGCTCATTTCCTCCGTCTACCTGTCTGGAGGTTTTCCTGCAGGATGACCCGCTGTTCCTTTATGTAACACGCAGACGAAGAGCAGAGGAGTGGAGGTGGAGTGTTTATGTGCATGTGTGTGCAGACACGTTGTGTGTGTGTGTGGGATGTTAATGTGTGTTCCTCTGTCTGTGCTGAGGATTGTTGCAGAGGACAACACCTGACTGAGTGGGGAACAAGTGAACAGCAAACAAAGAGCTTTGCTCTCGTTTCAGTGCTCGAATGTGCAAAAAATATGATAAATAAGTAATGCAAGTAATGCATGGGCTCCTTTCTGCACAGTTGTGTGGTTTCACACATTTTACATATATTTCATACCAAGCACAGATTATATTAAAACTCAATTTCTCATTAACACCAAAAAGGAATGCATTACATAATGTATCTTTTCATACAAAAGGTTTCATTCTTGACAGTTTACATTCAGTCCACACACACACACACACACACACACTGCTGGACTCTGCAGGGGGAGGGACACCAGCTGTGACACCTGAGCAGATTTTCAGGTGCAGGGAGTTTGGATTGTGTGGTTTCACCTCCGTCGCAGCGTCTTGAGCTCCGTGATGACAGTGTGGCGAGCGAGACGACAGCTGCAGGAGATTCCGGAGACGTCGGCTGACGCGGGGCATCTCGAAGCAGATGTTGGTGTCAAAACATTTTTTTTCTTTTCATGAAGTGTCTGTTCCGGTGGTTTGGCTCTGATCCCCATCTACTCGTTCTCCTTCTGTCTTTGTTTAAACGCGACACACACGTGTAGACACACACACACACACACACACACACACACACGCACACACAGAATGCATGTTGGCATTTAAATAAAACTAAACTTTTAATTAATGACATTATTTATGAGCATATTCAGTTTATTTTCTGTTTCCCTCTAAAAGAGAAATTAGGCCTCTGAAACTGCTTTCATGCCATCTGGAAGCATCAAACAGCATCGCTTAATAACTTTACTTTTGGGTTTGTGGCTTTTTTTAATCGAAGCGTACTGTAATTGGCTGAATGAGATGAATAATTGAAGAATCCACGACCCTTTTTAAAGCTCTTTTTGCCCTGACCTGATGCAAATGGCCGCCTGAAAGAAGGAAATCGATCTAAAAACGTATGGATTTGCTCTG
This sequence comes from Lycodopsis pacificus, assembly GCA_028022725.1. Classification (NCBI taxonomy): domain Eukaryota; kingdom Metazoa; phylum Chordata; class Actinopteri; order Perciformes; family Zoarcidae; genus Lycodopsis; species Lycodopsis pacificus. The sequence goes on along the minus strand of CM051710.1, from coordinate 13,042,393 downwards.
ACACAGTTCCCAGTGATGGTGAAAATACAGTATCCATAGAGTACAGTGTCTATAGAGTACAGACCTCCTGCAATAATCATCTAATCTGACCTTAGGTGCTGATATTTCTGACCTTATAGTCTGATTTTGCAAGAGGGTTACATGTGTTTTATTCAAAGTGCAATTCGCTTTTAAACTCTAAAAACTGACCTGCAAAACCTCTTCTGCATGATGTTTGTGTCTTTTCTACTATTTCATGCAGAGCTGATGCTCAATCTATTCATTGATTTTCCAACATTAACTTACACACCATGTGTTTGTATCGTCAGTGACTGATCCATGCAAAGTGTATTCTGTTTTATTTCCAGTTGCTGTAGAAACTTATTTTATTCCATTTATCATGAATTATTAAATATTCCTGTGTTAATCAGCCAGAAACTACAAATGCAGTTTTCCCGTGAGAGTCGGATGCATTGATAAAAACATGTCCACATGTCCATATCTCCCTGAGATAAACATCATTTTCTACCCTGATGGACAATAAAATGATTGTGCCGTGTTTCACAGTCTATGCAGGTCACATTCCTCGTGTACGGCGTCCGCTTGGCAAACAGCCTCACTTCTCCCTCCGAACAGCAGATGCATGCTGCTCTCTGACTACTGAAGATTCACTGATTATCAAATTCAACCCGGTGTAACTCTTTCAGCCCTCCCCTGTCCACTGTGTCCCCGCATCTTGTTTGACCCGACTCTGTGACTCAGCTGTCAGCTTCTTATATCCAGGAGATGCGAACGAGGCGTCAACTCGACTGCGTCACTGAGGCCGTGCAGAGGAGGACTGATCTGTGATGAAGGGAGGCGAACAGACAAGACAGCGGAAGAAAGAGGGTGCAGACCGAGTCGTCATACGCTGCCTGGGCCCCCGGGGCATTGTGGGAAATGTGCATGTGAGAGGGTTGGCATCGTATGTGAGTGGATGCCGTCTCCGATGTCTGACTTCTTTTCATTGTTTGAGCACCCTCTTTGCTTTATTTTTGGGAATATCATCTTATTCCCTATACTGTCACACATATTCTAGATGTCTTGAGCATCATGTTTTACACATTTCTCCAAAATTCAGCCTCACTGGTATGAAAACTGAAGCCAATGTGCAAGTGCCCTAAACGTGCATTCTTTCTAATGGCCAGCAGGGGGCGACTCCTTCGATTGTATAGAAGTCTATGAGAAAATTCCCCTACTTCTCACTTGATTAATTACCTTAGTAAACACCGTAAACATGAGTTTATGGTCTCAATCTCTAGTTTCTTCAATACAGCATGATGTTCATTTAGTACATTATGGTCCATTTAGAGTCAAATAGACCAGAAAGTATGCTTTAGGGCGGGGCTACCCTGTGACTGAAAGTTAATTGCAACATTTTGGTTGCCTAAACAATGTCTCATTCAGCGTTCGGTTTAACTTAGCTCGACACTCTCGCGTTGGAAAAAACCAAGATGGCGACAGCCAAAATCAAACTCGAGGCTTCAAAATTGTAACCAGTGGGCGACATCGCGTCCACTTCTTTATATACAGTCTAATTTCCTAAATATGTCCTTTGAACAATGTTTGCGCTTGTATTGAACGACTCATCGGTGCGTCAGCAAGAGCTTAAAAGTTCCGTCACGCAGCAAACATGCTGCTGCAGAGCAACTTAGACACGATAGCGACATTATCACACATCCTGCATCTCATCTGTGGGACAAATGTGAATTTGCATGCATTGACGGAAGCCTTTTTAATTAAGATTCCTTCTTGATCTCAGATGAGTCGATCAAATGTCACCACTTCGGCCAGTCTGCATGCAGCTCAAGCGTCCCGCTGAGGTCGCGATCAGTAAAAGTGGAGGGCGTCTTTAATCCTCGACTGCATCGAAGGCGGAAGTTTAAAAATGGATGGGCACGCGCTCACGTACAGACTCTCCTGAAGACGACCTGTCGTCCAGCCGTCATCTCACCTTGAGTAAGCTGACACGGAGAGGTCTGAACAGCAACACACTCGCCTGTCTCCATGACCACCCCACAGCATATGATATGAGCCTACACACAGTTTCTGACATGATGACACCCTCCACACACACATACACACACACTCACACACACACACACTCACTGACAGTATCTTACATGAGCAGTGTCCGTGTCTCTGCTCATTTCTCTCTCTGTGAGTCAGAGATGCTTTTTGCACACCACAACACATCACTTCCATTTTAGTTCACACTCTGAAAGGCTGTGGGCGGCGTGTGTGTGTGTGTGTGTGTGTGTGTGTGTGTGTCTGTGTGTGTGTGTGCAGAGAGAGAGAGAGAGAGAGAGCAAGAGGGCAGAAAGGGAATGTGTGTGTGTGTTCCAATTAATTAGCATTAGCTCGACGCTGCTGGTTTCCGAGTGGCTGCAGATTGCCACACTAGTGATTTTTCCACTCGGTGGACAGGGGAGCTGTCCACCGGCCGGGAATGAAACACTGACAGCCACACAACATCTGAAGCAGAGTCTCATACTCTCTGTATGCATGTCATTTCGAGCCTATATCATTTTGTAATTTAGCCCCAAAAATACAGTCAATATCATCAGGGCTGATTCCACCAGTGGGGACACTGAGGTCACGTCTGTATTGAAGGCGTTGCTCTATCGGCGGTCTGCTGGTCCATGGGTGAAATATCTCAGCTACTATTTGATGGATTGCCGTGAAATCTTGTACAGACATTCGTGTTCCCCAGAGGATGAATCCAGAGGATTAAAATGTGCCCAATACTTTGGTTTAACCCTAAAGTTTACACTATACAGTGAGTGTGTGTGTGTGTACTTTAAGACTCATATCTGTTTCATTTTTGGACAATAAAAACATACAAATAAACAAATAAATAGATTAATAAGTCAGCATTTCTTTACCAGAATGGTACTCTGGCAGCATGGGCACGGCTTTGAAAACAGCCTTTACACTTGTGTGTGAGTAAATAGCCCAAACACAAGGTCCGTTTAACAGCTTTCTTCTCACCCACTCACACGGTTTTGTTTTTTAATCGGCATTTCACGCTTCATTTTATGGGGCTCTGATTTCCGAGAAAGTTCCTGTAAAGAATGATGTAATCCTGTAATACAGCACTGCAGGGGAAATAGAGACAAAGCACTCGTTTTGTTCAAGTTCAGCCACTTGCGTGTAGTTCTCGGTCGCCTGAGGAATTACCCTGACAGAACTGCTGGGTTTAAAGGGACAGTGTATTTGGTGGCATCTAGTGGTGAGGGTGCAGATTGTAACCAAGTGAATAATCGTCCCCTCGCCCCTCCCTTTTCAAGACTGCATAACATGAGCTGCCAATTGGGAAACCATAATACCATTTGCTTTGCATGTTGGTCAGTCATATCATAATAACACTTTCGGAGGAAGAAGGCCTGCGGGTAACATAAAAACACAAAAGGCTCTTTCTAGAGCCAGTGGCTGGGTTTGTCCATTGTGGGCTACCGTAGAAACATGGCGGTCTCCTTTAAGAGAAGCCCGCTCCCTATGCAGATATGAAGGGCTCATTCTAAGCTAATTAAAACACAATGATTCTCAGTTTTTCATATTATATTCCAGTTCTGCTAATTGATTCCTCAAAATGCACACTGGCCCTTTAAATATACATATGAGCAGTTATTGAATGACTTAAATATAAAAAAGACTTTCTGTTTGACTCATGACGTCAGTATTTGTTCAACAAATGTTAATATTAGGGTTCTGTGCCCAAACCAAGGGCAGACAGAGAGCAACAAAGAGCAGACATCTGCTACACATTATGGAGGAAGACATTCAAAACACTCACTCACTCACTCATGCTCTCAGTTTGTAAGTGTCATTGTCATCCTCTCCAAAATGGCAGGATTTCACTGGTACACTCATCTGCAAGGATGAGTCCAGAGAGGCATGAAGATGCCAAGAAATCAAGTCTTTCTGGGAACCAAAAAAACAACAAACCCGATTGAATCGAAGAGGAGCGATTGTGCTCATAAGATGCACGGCAGAGGCCCAGACAATAATGATCCACTGCCAGATGCCAAACAACATCTGGAGCTGGCAGAGCACCAACAAACACTGCAATTAGACTCAAACAACTAATGAGGAATGTGTGTAAGTAGGCCCATTATCACGTTTCAAACTTCATGTTGATTCATAGGAGTTTAAGTCTGAATCACAATAACTACACGGCCAAACGTATGTGGACAAACCAACTGTGCATCATTTGTGAGTGTTGAACTGTGCCGTTTGAGCTGCTGCTGCAGCAGGACTTCCACAGGATCTACAATGCTGACGTCAGGAACTTCTTTCCATACACTGCACTGGAAGACAAGGAAGAGAAGTCGAGCAGAAGTATCACTATATTTATATATATATATATATATATATAAGTATATTTGTATCAGTTGAAAGTTTATATCCGAGTCGACAAAGAAGACCAGTGATATTCTGGGAAACTGTTTGTGTTTGTTGCTTTGTTTGTTTGGGCATGTTGGAACAGGAAAGGGTTGATACTAAAGTCAAAGAGCACTAGTGTCAAAACATATCATTGTAAGCATTAAGAGCCCTTTGTTGGAACCAAAAGGCCAAGACTAAACCACAAAGAGAGCTACACAAAAATATCATGTGTCCACCTGTGTTTGCCCGTATAAGCATGATGCAGAGAGGACTGTAACGTGGCCGATGCCTTAACTTAAAACTATATACAAACTTCATTTCTTGGAGACAGAGTTGGTATTTTTGTGTGTATTAATGCGTTTTGTGTTTTTGTTGCTTCTGTTTGACAGTTTTACTGGAGCTCAGGTTCGTGCAAATGAGACCTTGAAACTAAAGTTCATTCAAACTCACACACAGCTCCTCAACCTTCCGTTGTTGAACCTTTAGTCCTTTATATTGAGCCACACTCTTGTTCTGCCTCTCGTGGAGTTATTCGCGGCCTGTGGCGCCCTCCAGTGGACAGAAGCGGAACCACAAATCCTCACCTGTAAAAAGAAAATAATAAATGATGGATGCAGCAGTCCACAAATAGCTCTCACAAAAAAAAATTAATAAATAAATAATAAAAAAACCACACCATGCGTCAAAGTCCAGTTCCGGTTACATGACGCGTTTAACAGCTTATTTCACGGTCAAAGTGTGAGAGGATTGTCATATTTATAATTAACATGACTCCCCAGATGGATACATAATGATTCAATTAGCATTTTCAGACCCTTAGCTGTGTTTTCCCTCCTTGACAGAGCTGTAGCCTGTAGAAGTATTTCATGTAATGGAGGATATGTGGACACAATGGGATGAAGATGAGTTTTTAGTGGCATTAAAACACATTTTCATGACATCTTTATCATGTTTAAACAGTTTTTTGCGATATTAAATTGCTGTATTTGTTTAAAATATGTATTTGATGCAATTTTCCTCATCTTCATTGTGTTAGTTACTTATGGAGTGTTTATACTTCATCAATTTGCTTATGGGACTTATGTTCTCACAGGATTGATAAACCGGAAACGCCCTCTTATAGTATTATGTTTTATTATTATGAGACAAAAGTGGTCCTATACTGTCAAAATGATATATCTATTTTTATGATCTTGTGTGTGTGTGTGTGTGTGTATGTGTGTATGTTTCAGAGTCAGGGAGGCGGGAGGTGGTGGGGGGTACACACACTCACACACTCACACTCACACACAGTGTGTCTGCTCTGCTGTGACTGTGTATCACTTCAGATGCTCAGACAGAATTAAAAATGCGCTCCTCCGCCTTGTCACCAGCGTTGTGCGCATTTTCTTGACAAGCTCGATGTTCCCACAGCATGGTGCTCGGACTCCGCGCGGCTCGGCACCGTCTTCATACATAACCATTAAAAACTCTCCCTCGGACGCCTAATTAGGCAGCAGAACACGCACAGCGCCGCGCAGCACCTGTTCCCACCTTCAGAGAGAAGGTAAGTTATTATTGAGAGCGGAATTTGTGTTAAAATCAGAAAAAAAGGGAGAGAGAGAGAGAGATGAGGGAGACAGGAGTGCGGGTGGTTGTCATGCTTAAAAAATAGACTCCGGGAGTTCCTGGAGAGTTGGCACATGCAGCAGCATCCGCATTCATGTGTTCTCCTCCCTTTGAAGGTCTCTTCTCAATTCTCCAGGTTCAAAGCGCGTTGGCGGGTGTTGTTTAACGTGGTTTCCGGTCGACAGGGGACGTCTTGGTAAACAATGCCGCAGTGAATCATGCATATGAAGCTTCGAGCGCTGCCAATTAATCAATTAGTGATCAGGGGGGGGGGGTCGTTGCCGGGGTGTGTGTATATATATATGGCGGTGGTGTCGCACAGCTCAAACTGTGACTTGGTTTAATGATAAGAGAGGTTTTCAGCCTTCAGAAAGGATAAAAGAGTTTTTTTCTGATTGCTTCAGACTGTTGGAGACGCACAGTGTGCTGCAGGTTCATGCTCAGGTTGGGAACGGAGCTGTTTTTAAAGTTTCTTAAAGTTTGATTCCTTACGCTCGTGCAGAAGTGCAGTTCCCTGCATGCTGATGTCTGAACCTGAATCCAGCAACTGAAATATGCTCCTTTTCTTTGCAGTTTTAGATGTGAACCAATCACAATAAGTCATTTATGCACCTGTGTTTTGCCAGAGCCCGTGTTTCAATTAGCCGCTCAGACTCTTTCCTGTTCTGTTTTTTGGAGTGTCTTGATGCATTGTCTCCCCTCTGAGGGCAAAGTGAATGTAATCTCACGCCATCGGACTGTTGCATAACTTTAAAAACTGAAGTGCCATCCTGCCCGCGTGGGAGTGGATGTTCCCACTTCCTTGCTGTTGTTGTGCTCGTTAAAATCCGAGAGGCACATTCCTGCAAGTGGCGTTCTTGTGACTTAACGTGCTGATTTTGGGGGATGGGGGCGGGGGTCTTATGCAGATGAGGCCCTGAGCAGGACTGATTGCTTCAAAAGTCCTCATTTTTGCATGTGGACTGGCATGTTCATTTTGACCGTGTGTGTGTGTGTGTGTGTGCGTGTAGGGGGGGCTGCGTTCGGCCCTGTGTTGTGTAGGAGGGGTGTGATCGCAGTGACGCTCAGAGCTGCTGGACAGAGTTCAGTTCCTCTGCGGAGCAGTCTGTCCTCTTGTGCGCTGGAAGTGGTGCGCAGACAGACACGTTACAGTGACTCGTGTGTGTGTGTGTGTGTGTGTGGCAGGCTTCCCCCAACTCTGCCCAGGAACTGTGTCGTCGTCGTGCAACACGCAGGATCCAGAGAAAATGAGTCCTGAAGCAGTTGGCCACCATTTTGAAAAAAAAAAAAAAAAAAACCCTGGCAGCTCTACCTCGTGCAGAACGATGGCTGGCATGCGAGAAAAACTCATAACTGTGAAGTGTTTCAGTTGTTTTTCACTTCAGATGAACGCACTTTCATGAATCTGTGGTTTCTATTGTTAATGTTACATCATCTAATTATAAGATATCATATCAAGTAATAGTATAAAAGCACTCAACTTCTTTAAAATATTTTAATTAATATTTCAATGGGGTAACACTCTATTTCAAGGGTTCATTTCCTCATTTCCAAGGCTTTTTTCCAATAATTTGCTAGTATATAACTGTTTAGTCTTAAAGCATTTCCTGTAAACAGGTTGTGTAGTTTTGGTAGAAATGGAGACATTGTTTTCCAGTTGAGAATACTTTGTCATTATAGAGTTTTTAAGAGGGAACGTATGTGCTGATGTGCAGTTTCGACACGCATTCAAGTGTTCAGTGTGTTTGTGGATTACAGATAAGCAACTAAGCACATCAAGTTACCAAGTGGACCCTCAGTCAGTTAAAGGATTTTAAGAATCTCAGTTATTGGGTTTTTGCTGCTTGTGAAACCCAAACAATGTGTGGACAAATTACATAAAGTTTAAGGTTAAATAGTCTTTTTTACCATATTGTTGTGTTCAGATATCCTCATCCCTTATTTACAGCCTTTTAAGTTTTATTTTTCAAAGTATTACATATTCTTCCCTTTTTTAAACACTTATTTTCATATATTTCTGGTGGACAAATGCTCCAATGTGGACGTTATGATTGGAGTCAGACAATCCGTCCCTGAAAAGATTTGATAAAAGGGCAGGACTTGAAAAGGAAGGGATCTGACTTGGCAACCCCACCCCCCCCCCCCCCTCCCCGGGCCGCTTCAGAGAGAGTCCAGTATATTAATGCAGGCTTTTGTCCTCTTGTGGTCACTCTAACACAATCTGAAAATGGAGGATGAAAGTCTTTCCTCATTGTCATTGTCAAGACTGTACGCTCAGGAGATTTGCACGAGGGTGTAGAAAAGTCTTGAGAGGCGTGGAAAATGGAATAAGTTCCAAATGTTAAGGCGGATAGAAAGATACACAAAACGGTGAAAGTCTTATGAGCAAAATAAGAGTGTACTACACCTTAAAATGCTACCTTTATTTGTCTGTTTTCCCATTGTCATGTCATGTTTTGTATTGGTTTAGTTTGTAGGTGACCTTTCCTGATATAGAGGCAATAAACCCATGACCAAAGATATTAAACTAATCCTCGAAAAGTGGAAATCAACGCAATGTCTTGGACACCTGTGCAGCCCCTGATTATGTCAAATACTTTAAACATCCCCAACAAAACTTTAAAAAGCACTCCTTTTTTTATTTATTTTTTACGAGGTATTATTCACACTCAAGGAAAATCTCTGATATTACCTAACAGTCCTTTACAAAAATATGATTTTGTGTGAAGTGCTCCTCATGCCGACCCGTCATCCGTCGCACTGTGAATCACACAAACATCTGGAGGTCAAAACAGACTGAAGGCAGGATGTGTGATGTTAAAAAAGAACTTTTAAAGTGCATAAATTAATTATTTCTAAGCTTTCAGCACCAATAATTATTCAGTCTGTCAGGTTTTTTTTCCTAAAAAATGTGATTGTTTTCCCAAACACTGGAGGCTGCTATCCATTCTTGTTTTTATTGAAATATGTGTGAAAACTCTTGACAGCATGGCGACACTATTGCAGTTGTTTTTGTCTTTTGAGTAGTGACAGTAACAAGTGACAGCATCTTGGAAAAAGTTTTGTTTTTTTTCCCACAGGAGACAAGTAGATAGATCGGAACTAGATTGTTAGTCTGGCGAGTTTCCCCGGCTTATTGTGAGAAAAATTTCAGAACTCAATGCTAGATTGGATGACCTGTTCAGATGAACGGATATGGCATTACAAGCCAAGTGAAGCCTTCGTCCAAATAAGAAAGCTCGAAAACAAGGTGAGAAAAACAGGACACTGTGATAAATGTTCAGAAGTTATCAGTCAGTCAAAGTAACAAAACACAAATCAGTTAAAACTTTTTTCAATCACCATGAAAACATGACTATTATGCACTAGTATCCTGTTTTAGTACCAACTAAGTATTTAAACTGTTTTAATGGCCCACTAAAATAAAATAAATTGACCAAATCAAACGTGATATATATTTGACGGGCCTACCGGTAGTGTCCTTCATATAAGAACTTGTATGCATTGTGTTGCCTGCATTAAGTGATTATGGCCACTTGGGGGCAGCAGAAACAAGCTGTAAACACAACATAGAGTCGATATGGCTAACGTGTTAGCTAAAACTTCCTTATTTATACATCCAGCAGTTACGGAGCAACATTAACCCGTTAAAAAGATGCTAAAACACCTTGAAGAGCTGCGCTAGCTAACGCTAACTGTCAGATGATACTTCTCTGTGGGCGCGTTACTTCCTTGATTAACGTAGCTATTTGATCCATTGTTAAAATACAAATATTTACGATAGCAAGTTGAATAAATGTTGATGTGATAATAGCATCTTTCACATTATTCTAAATGCATAAGCTTTTGTTGACAGGAAAAGGTGAACACTCCCAGTTGTCAAAATGTCGATAGTACCACTAGGTGGCGCCACACATACATACATGTTTAAATTATACTGTCATTTCATTCCGATTGTAAAACTAAAATAGAAAGAATGAGAAACAGGCTAATCGCCAAGTAGGTTTTCACACACAAATAATTTGTCTTGGCACGTTGGTGCATAACGAAAAAAACAAGTTCTGCAGAAGACGAGTGTCATGAATGGGAAATAGAAAAGGTATATCAGTTTTTAAAGTCAAAAGAGACGGAAAGGGAGTGAAGCAAAGTAAGAAGCAAAGGTCCTCGGCCGCTAGATTCGAACCGGTGACTTTGACGTTACAAGGCTCATGTCTTAGACCCCCCCCCCCTAAAGGCCTCACACTTTTAATTTGCAAGCTGAGCATGTAAAAGAAAATATATTATGACATCATGATAGTTAGCTGGTTAGCTTCTCTCTGTGTCTTTTACACACACACACACACACACACACCCCTGGTCTGACAGAACTATTTGTGATAATGCCCCTTCTGAATCACCAGTTAACTGATATATGCTTCTAAAATTATGAATATTCACAGTTATGCTAACGGGCTATCTTCTCTCCTGCAGTCCCAGTGTTACTTCTGACTCACACGAATGCCTTTGTACAACTTCGTCACACACACACACACACACTCGGTAACACACAGCTCTCACTTCCTTGTCACTGGCCCGGAGTGCCATCGCTACGGCGCTTTTTGCAGCAGGCATCAGAACGGGCACCTGTCATCAGTCAGCAGGCCCCTGTGCCCACTGTTGCCCCCTGTGGATACTTATAGCCCACTGCAATTATGTTGTTCCATTAGTCATCCCACGCATGCACTGATGGGCTGCTGGCTATACTTAGCCAACGTCATGGTCACTCGTTATGCAAAATGAGAGATTTACAGTCTGACGCTTGTGGCTTTGGCGTCAAAAAGAGATGAATAACAAAGTACACAGGTGTTGACTTGCTGTGTTTAAGACAAAGTTTGTTTGCGAGGAAACAACCGCTGGTCATTAATGCGTGGTCAACTGTTACTGTGCATGTTTGTTATGTCAGAGAAAGTTGCTTCACAAGGTTAAAGCTGCTATCTCCTGTTGGATTTAGAGAGTGTACAGTTTACCCATCAGCCCAGTGCCGTGTGGCATCTCTGCTGGTTGCCTATCAATGCACAGCGACAACATAACTACAGGAAGTTAGTTACGCGATGTCAAATTACGCAATAAACGCATTGCAAAAGACTGCGATATTGCACTCAGAGATGTTTGTAGTTAAATGAGAGTATCAGCAGAAAACTGCACTTTAAAATGTAACTGCATTTTGTTTAGATGAATGTTCAGTTTGTGATTAAAAACAAGGGTTCCTTTCATGTCTTTAAGCAACAAGGAATTTGTTGTATTTAGGAAGTACTAAAAGCAGCAGAAAGGCAGAATTGAGTACACTTTAATATCTGATTCACTAGCTAGGGCCCCACCTCGGCCGGCGACGTGGTTGGTCGGAGTGTTTTAGGGATGGTTGGCGGAGGGTAGCCTAGGTGAAGCGGTTTGGGGAAAGGCTAGGTTGAGGGTCCACTGCGGCTCCCGGGCCTTGCAGACCCCCCTGTCCATGTGGGACAGTGGTGACTGGGTGGAAGGTGCCTCCAGGGAGTGGTTTTAAAGAGGGAGGGAGGGTGGGGTGCGAAAGGCGTGGCAGGCCGAGCTATAGTGGCCGTGGGTATTTGTAGGGTGTGGCCGGAAGTGGCCCCGAGGAGGTGTGGCCCTGATCCTGAAATTCAGCTAAGGTCTTATCTCCAATTCACTAGCTAGGGCCCCACCTCGGCCGGCGACGTGGTTGGTCGGAGTGTTTTAGGGATGGTTGGCGGAGGGTAGCCTAGGTGAAGCGGTTTGGGGAAAGGCTAGGTTGAGGGTCCACTGCGGCTCCCGGGCCTTGCAGACCCCCAAAAGCCTGCCTACGGGAGCAGCGCTGCCTGCCCGTTGCGCATGTCGGTGGCGCTGTGGCGGGTATAAAGTTGGTAGGTGTGGGAGGACCAGCGGCCTAGGGCTTTGATGAGGTGATCGGGGACTCCTCTGATCACCTGCTGGGATCAGAGGGAAAATGGTGGGACCGGGTTTGGGTCCTCCTCCGCGTCTGGCGCTAAGGTCCTGAAGGTGGAATTCGGTGGGCCATTTGGCTGAGAACCATCGTCTGCCATGGTACCCCCCAAAACCGGCGGAAGGGGCTGCGTCGGTGAAGCGCTGGATGTCTTCTGGGTTGGAGAGGTGGTCGTCGTAGAAAAAGGTGATGCCGTTCCAGTTGGACAGGAGATGCTGCCACATCTGCATCTCTGCTCTGGAGGGTTTGTCCATGGGGACTAGGCCGGTGAGTGAGGGTGTGGATGATTTCTTTTGGGCTGGTATGGAGGGGGGAGGGATCGCTGATGCCAGGCAGCACTGCTGGGTGTGTTGTTGGTACTGGGGGATGAATTGTTGGTACTGGGGGACCTGGGGGAGGGGCCTAGCGTCCCTGGGCGTGAAGCGGCTGGTTTCCATGTGGCGGCTGGTTTGGAAGAGGATGGGATAGTTGGAGAGAAGGAAAGGAGAAGTAGGAACTGGCATCCCGGTGCCAGGAAACTGTGTGGTGAAAAAAGGGGGGGGGGGGGGGGGGGAGGACTGAGGCGAGGGACCCTGGCAGCCCGGTGCCAGGTGCCTGCGTGGCGGGAGCATGCGTGGTATGGAAAGTGGGATAGGGGGGGGGGGGGGGGACGGAGGCGAGGGACCCTGGCAGCCCGGTGCCGGGAACCTGCGTTGTAGGGAAGGCAGACGTAGTCGGAAAAGTGGGATAGGGGGGGGGGAACAGAGGAGAAGGAACCTGGCAGCCCGGTGCCAGGGCAGGGGGCAGAGGAAGTGTGGTGAGGGGGAATAGTGACAGTACAGGCAGAAGGATCCAAGCTGGAGAGTGCAGTAGGATCCTGCGGAAGTAGGGAAAAAGAGAGAGTTGGCTTTCCTTTTTCTGAGGGTGATCCCGAGGAACTCCCAGGAGCGTGACGGCCCTTCTGTCTTCCTATGGAGAGGGGGACGCCGAGCTGAGCGAAGACTGATGTAATCGTCGACAGGCCGTGGGCTGGAGGTGCTGACTGGGGGGAAATGACTAGGAAGTCGTCGAGCAGGTGGACCAGGTGGGGGATTTTTATGGTTATTAGTGAGGATCCAGCATGGGGCCTCTGACAGTGAGTCGAATAGTTTGGGGCTGCTTTTACATCCGAATGCGAGTCTCACGGCGAAGTAGTAAGCGCCCTTCCAGCGAATGCCGAAGAGGTGCCAGCAGTCCGGGTGGATGGGGAGGATCTGAAAGGCATCTTTTGGAAGAGGATGGGATAGTTTGAGAGAAGGAAAGGAGAAGGTAGGAACTGGCATCCCGGTGCCAGGAAACTGTGTGGTGAAAAAAGGGGGGTAGGGGGAAGGACTGAGGCGAGGGACCCTGGCAGCCCGGTGCCAGGTGCCTGCGTGGCGGGAGCATGCGTGGTATGGAAAGTGGGATAGGGGGGGGGGGGACGGAGGCGAGGGACCCTGGCAGCCCGGTGCCGGGAACCTGCGTTGTAGGGAAGGCAGACGTAGTGGGAAAAGTGGGATAGGGGGGGGAACAGAGGAGAAGGAACCTGGCAGCCCGGTGCCAGGGCAGGGGGCAGAGGAAGTGTGGTGAGGGGGAATAGTGACAGTACAAGCAGGAGGATCCAAGCTGGAGAGTGCAGTAGGATCCTGCGGAAGTAGGGAAAAAGAGAGAGTTGGCCTCCAGAGCTGCTATGAAAAGGGGGGTTTGCTTGGGATGGTTAGTTTGCTTGGGATGATTGAGGGGGACGCTGTGAACCTGGCAACCTGGAACGGTGTGGCCGGCGGGGCGGGGCTTGGTGGTGCGTGGCTGCGTCACTGACGGCGCACCGGTGTGTTTTTGCCGGAGAGCGGGTTGCTGCGTGGCGAGGTGCCGTGGCGGCCGAGAGGAGTTGGAGCAGTTTCGCTTTCTTATCGCGGCGATTGTGGGGGATTCCCTTCTCCTGCAGCGCTGTTAGTAGGCGCGCTACGGTCCTGGCGGCGATCCTGGTCGATTCTGTTCCGACCGGGGATCCGGTCGGGGCGCGAGCGCCGTGCGGCGGCTTCGAGCGTGGCGTACTGGGAGGCTGGAGTCGACAGAAGCTGGGCTGTCGGGGGAGCGTTCCCGAGCGCCGTGTCCGGAGTGAGCGGAGGGGGACTTCCGCGTCCGTTGCCTGCGCTCGGGGGTAGCGGGTCTCCGTCTGCTACAGGGGCTTGCTCTGGAGCGAGCGGAGGAGGAGGGGGAAGACCTCCGTCGTGGTTCGCTGGAAGATGGCGGTTGGTCTGGGTCCCCGTATTGGCAGATTGTCCTGAGGGAGGGATTCCGGTCGATGGGTGAGGCTGGTGCGCGGGTTCGGCTGTGTTTAGCTGCCTGGCGATCTCGGAGGCAATCGATGGCGTCTGACAGCCCTACCGTGGTGGAGTGCGTCCCCGGGATGTGCGAGTGGCGGCTGGGGAGACAAGCTGGTCGTCGTCGTCGGAAGGCCCGAGGGTAGCAGGTCCATGCTGCGAGGTAAGGGATTTTCTTTGTTTTGTTTTTCTGCGTGGCGTTTGCTGTTTAGTGCGAAAGGCGTGGCAGGCCGAGCTATAGTGGCCGTGGGTATTTGTAGGGTGTGGCCGGAAGTGGCCCCGAGGAGGTGTGGCCCTGATCCTGAAATTCAGCTAAGGTCTTATCTCCAATTATATGTTGCCAGTAATGTAATTATCACGATATTTAACAATGTTAGCTTATATTTTCCACATATCCTGCAGTCCTAGAAGCTACTGCTTGATCACAGTAGCGTTAAACATTGTAACTGGGAGGTAGAATCAGTCTTCAAACACAATACAGACATACAATTCTGCTTCACTCTTCAAAATAATGAAGGAAAAGACAAACAGTACAGCTAACATCAGCATCGGCAAAAATGTGACACAAAAACATTCGCGGGGTATATCATGTGGGATTTTTTAATGTATTTCTCCAGCTTATTGGGGTCCTGTCATTACAATACCAAAAGGCCGCTACTTTAACAGATCACATGCATAACAGCACCACAGAAACCCTCTTTGAGAAAACCCACGAAGTGACAGGAGCTCGTTGAACTGAGTCCAGTGAGGAGAGGCAGCAGGACTTTGGCTCTTTATGGAGGATGATTATGAAACACAGCTGGAGAGCCTCCATACCAGCTGCTGAGTAATGTTGATGCGCTTGTTGAGGTGCACCTGTCGTACACCGAGCTTGTACACCAACTCTGCGTCTTTGCTACGGTTTTAAAAAATCCTCTCAGTTGCCCGTTGCCTCTGCAGAGAGTTACCGACTCCAGTACGTTGACGTTAAGGACTGCAAAGGTTCTAGTAAGGTTTGGGGTTTACTTTCCTTTCTGTCATACTTAGAGGTGAAACTGTGTGTTTGTGTGTTCGACAGACAGTTTGAATATTAATTGAGTCATTTCCTTCAGTGTACTGAGTTACGTTTGCAGCCACAAAAGTAAAATAAGAGAAATACACACCGGCAGTAAAGTACAACCAATACCACAGTTTATCCGTCTTTCAATAGAATCCCATTGTGATTAAATCACATATCCAGATACTCTAAATTGATGATGACAAGCACGTACTGACACAGATTTCTAACACAAACGAAAGCTTATAAGAATATCAAAATAAAAAAATGAATTAATTAAAAGAAGTGTGAATTTGCGGTGCTTGTCAAAAAATCTCCAGATGGAAATAGCGTATGTAGGATGTGACGAGGAGCAAAGTGCACGACGCCGCAGTCTGTTTTCTCATTACATGTCTGTTGGCTGCAGGTTACATTCGTGGAGGAACTTGTGTTGTATCTTGGGTGACGAAGCAGAGGCTGGAGACGGTGTGTGTGTGTGTGTGTGTGTGTGTGTGTGTGTGTGGCTGCATCGGCTCGGTGTCGAGGGGGTGGAGGATTCGGTTTCCTCCTCATCCTTCCTGTCTCAGGAGCCTTCTGCAACTGTCTCCACTTATTTAGTTATGTTTTGTGTTGCTGTGGATAACTGGCGGAATGCAATGAGCAGTGCAGATGATTTATATCACTCAGCCGAAAATTGAGTTTGCGTGAACACATGAACCGTAAACATCAGCGGCGTTATTTCTCGTCTCGGTATTTGTAAACGAACGATCAGAAATGATCTTAGAAGAGGCAGAGATATTCATTTCTCCGCAGGTTGTGTCCTCAAGAGACCAGAATGCATTGCGCCTACAATATGTGTCGTGTTAAGTGTAACGGGCAGTCTTTCTTCACTGGAACCCCATTATCATTATGGCTACAGCCACCTACACAAAATACTTAATACAAGCTCATGTGCACGTGGAGGCTGCTGAAAGTAATTCTGGGAAATGTAGGAAAAGCCTGACTGGGAAATTCCAGCAACATGTAAAATACATTTGACTGTCAAACTGATGTGTTTTGTGGCATTTATAAAGGTTAACACAAAACACTTTTCAAAGAGCATTTAAAGAAGTTAAAATATTAAAAAAGTGAAACAAAAAATAGGCACCATCTTGCCATGGCCGCCACGCCAAATCAGGCCACGCCCCTTCCAGATTCCAGCCCTCGTACTCCCGACGCCCTTGCTCGGACCACACCTATCTGCAAACTCCGCCTCCACTTCATTCACCACCGTCAGGGAATATCTGGAGGTGGCACGGAGTGTTGAGAGTTTTCCCATGATCCTTTGGGGGTGGCGTTGTGCTTATCTGTAACCAGATGGGGCACTGGTCCGGAGGTGGACCGATCTGTACACCACGATACTGTCCATCTGCACCAGACTGAGCTTCCCGGTGAGCAGCTGCTCGCTGTCACTGATCTCCTTCATCCTACACTGTTCTTCCAAAATCCTTGTGTTCTTATCCTCCTCCTCTTTAGCCTCATTCAGGTCCATTTAACTTCCACTTCACCTCATGCCCCTGTTTTTGTCTTTTATCTCTTCTACTCTCTCTACAATAAAAATGTAAGTCTATCGGATGAACAGATGCGTGACACTTGGGTGTGATGAGTGACGTCTGGTGGTGTTTTCTTATTCTTAGCTGCACCGATCCTTTCCAACACCTCGAACATGTAAATGCAGTTCAACACTGATACCTATAGCACCTGCTCTGTTTTCTCAGATCTGCTGAAAAAACAAATTGTATTCTGTGAGCGCTTGAGTCACTCCATCAATCCGTCATCACTCGCTCAGCCACCATGTCGGTCCGCCCTTCTGTCCATGTTTTGCATCTCTTTTTCCAAATCTCTCTTCTGCAAAAACAAAAAGAAGAAGGAGTAAACTACAGTCAGGTTCTCTGTAGCAGTCAGTCAACATTTGCACAATGAGATCTGATGTTCGCTTTCCAAAATACCCATTCAGCAGCCTGCTGATGTGTTTTTTTTTGTGCACTAGAAAGGCTCGCTCCAGATCTGCCCTGCACGAGCCAATTCCCCCCTCTACTGAGCACGCCTCCCAGAAGATGCAACGTAATTTAGGGGGGGGGGTTTCCGGGACTCCTCTTCCTCTACTCCCTTCATCCTCCTACAGACGAGTCTTGCCCTAACTGTCTTTTCATCTACTTGTCAGTCCTCAGCAGCATCAGACTCCCTGGTCTTTCCTGCTGGGTTGCTGCCGCCCTCAGGTGCAAAAAACACCCAGTTAGATATACAGTGCGTGTCTCCTTTCTGCTTATTACACTTCCAGTCTGCCAGCTCGAACTTCAGCGCTGCAGGCACGAACGCTGGAGTTGTGATTTCCTTACCCAGCTTTAATTTCCAGTCCGGGCTTTTCTCTACTCTTTTCATCATGTTGTCTTTTATCTGTTTCTCTCTCTCGCTCTCTGTGGCTCTCCTTCTCTGAGGGAATTACATAAGTCTTTCTGTATGTGTGTGTGTGTGTGTGTGTGTGTGTGTGTGTGTGTGGGCAGCGTTGCATTTTATGTAAGGCGGACCTGGAAATGGCTAGCGAAACACAAGGGTCTTGCTCTCTGTTTTTCTTTTTTTCCTCTCACTCTCTCAGCGCGTCTTACAGCCTTGTATGGGTGTGTGTGTGTGTGTGTGTGTGTGTGTGTGTGTGTGTGTGTGTGTGTGTTGGGTCATCGGACTGTGGATGTGCGTGGTGGTTGGCTCCAGATACACAATGAGGTGACCCTGCAGGCCCACACTCACACACTCACACTCGCAGCAGCTTCTTCTTCTTTTTTTAAAGCACACCTTGAAATAACCAAAAAACACATTTGACTCCTGATATGAAGATGATGATGCTTGTTGACTTGTAGTGAAGTGTTTTGAAGGGAGGACGTCTGAAGTGAGTCTTTAACAGATAAAACAGTCGTATTGTGCTTTATATTTACTTGCATTAGACAGTTCTCTCTTAGTGTCTTAGTGTTCAATCTAAAGAGTCAGCATTAGAGCAGCTAATCTAAATATTGTAATATACATTATGAATACATGTATAACATAACCCTTGAATGGTTTTGGTTGCTTATCACAGACCAAACTGACTTGTTCAAGCAACACAGTGAACATGACAAAGCGTCCTTCCTCTAAACTGACAGTGGACGTGTCAGTCGTGCTGATCAGGTGTTTTTCTAACCCGACCTGTGAATAATTGCCCCTTGGCTTTGTGCCTCCAGTCAGAGGTAACCATCAGACAAACTCACTATTCAATCCATTCCTTACATATCATCTCTTATATTTTTGGTCCTTATTTTGTTGTAAAGTATGGCCTGTCACAGTTGCTGAACTATAATTGGACAGCTGCTCTTTTAGGGTTTAGCGAACTGTAAGTTTTCTCATTTTTCAACAGAATTAAAAAGTTCTCACAGCTGCCAGAACAAACCTGTGATTGTTGCATAACACCGACCCCCTCCTTTGATTGATGTCTGCTGTACTTGATTCCTAACCCCTCTAATGCTATTTACCGCTAACCGCTAATGGTCCTGCAGAGTGCTGATTGGCTCACAGATAACCGGTTTCCCTGGGAGGAGGGAAGAGTTATGTAATAAGTTTGCAGGAGGTGATGGAAAAACGATGGGAGAAATTCAAATGTGTTATTGAATGAGAACAATATTCAAATGCTTCCTCTAATATCACTGAAACAGGCACCTGACTTCAGTCATTGCTCATGAATGTACTTTGGTGCTCTGACGTGAAGCAACTAAAAAACAAACGACTGATTATAAAAGCCATCACTTTTATTATTTATTCATTTTCATATTTAAAAAAAAGAAAAGCTTCCTCGAAATAAAACACCTCTGTACCCCGGAAAAACCTTTTTAAGATGGTGTGTGTGTGTGTGTGTGTGTGTGTGTGTGTGTGTCGGGTGTTTCACTGAGTGGGAATGCCTGGTAGGATGTGTAGGCCCATGTTGCTATGGCAATCATCTGCTGCTACGCTCACAAGCGTTCGCCGGCAACCCACACAGTGTGACATCCAGCGCCCATCTGAGAGAGGGGGGAGGGAGGGAGAGAGAGAGAGGGGAGGGAGGGAGGGAGAGAGAAAGAGAGAGAGAGGGAAGGAGAGGGAGACAGACAGACAGACAGAGGGAGAGAGAGGGGGGAGGGAGAGAGAAAGAGGGGGAGAGAGAGGGGAGGGAGGGAGGGAGGGAGAGAGAAAGAGAGGGAGAGGGAAGGAGAGGGAGACAGACAGACAGAGGGAGAGAGAGGGGGGAGGGAGAGAGAGGGGGGGGAGACAGACTGATAGAAAGAGAAGGAGAGAGAGGGAGAGAGAGGGACAGACAGAGAGAGACAGAGAGAGATGAGGAGAGAGAGGGGGGGAGGGAGAGAGAGGAGAGAAGGAGAGAGAGATAGAGGTTGAGGTTTAAATTCCTTTTATTGAGGAGACACCAGATCAAACTGAATGATTGTAAAGGTGCATTTCTTTCCCGTCTTAGTTCAAACACATCTATTTTTCAGAAATATGTTGTGTTTTCTGTTGTGATAGTGAAGACAGAACAACAACAACAACAACACATTGATTATAGATTGAACAGAAGGATGTAAAGCTGCTTAAATATCCTTTTGGAGCTTTGAAGTGAAGTTTGGTGAAGGATGAGTTGGTTAAAACCTTCAGACTGCAGGTGAAGCTTAGCTGAGAGGTTAAGATGACGATCATGAACCACAACGTCCTCTCACTCATGTTGGATTTTTGCCGATGAATCCAGTTCGATATATATCTAATAGATGGGATATTGATCGAAGTAATAAAGGCACGATGTAGCGCTCGCGACATGTGTATGTTCACCTTCACACTCGCACAACTCTTCACAGTGTAAGTACACTCGTGTAGTGCGTAGGTTTCACTTCAGCTTTAGGGGCCACGGTCTGGGCACAGCTCTAAAGGAAAACCTGTGCAAACTGCTCTCATATAATAAATATCATAAAGACTTTACTCCGCCGCTGAATTCATTGACAAAAACATACAAAAAGAAAATCTGTATGTATGACAAAGACCTTGTGGACATACATCTAGTCGTTGCAAAGCTAATCTTTTGTCGAAACGGATGTTCAAACTAATTATCTGCTGTTTTGTTTTTAGTAATAACCTTGTTCTTCCTGTGTTCCAGATGCAGGAGATGGGCAGCACCCATCGAGGCCCTCAGCGGGTCTTCAGCGTCCTGGATCGCCTGCTGATCACACATCCCGTGTGGCTGCAGCTGTCACTCAACAAGGACTCCGCCCTCTACGTCCTGCTTAGGGAGCCTGTCGGGGTACGGACTAGTCGGGTTACTTCAATCACAGGACCTCATGAGTTTAAGGAACACAGGGAAACAATTTGGGGCACGTTGATGTATTTAAAGAAACTAAAGAAAATCATGAAACTGTGGGATTCAACTAATTAAGCTTCAATTTCCCCAAAGGTGAAAGTAAACTTTTGCTCATCTTGACCAAAGACATGGACAATGTCATTTTGTCATGTGTCATTTTAACAAAGACACCAATCATTTTGTTTTCATACAGCTCCTCTTCATGGCATATATCTTGCTTATTATTTTGTACATTCCGTTGCTATTTGAACCATCTGTGCCTCCTCCGGAATAATCTGTGAAAAAGAAAATGTATTTTTAACGTGACTGTGCTTTATTCCTATTTCCTTGTGGTGGTTGTCGGCGCTTCCAGACCTTTTTGGTGCGTAAATGCAGCTCCAGCCAGAGGAAGGTGCTGTGCTTGAGAGTGACGGCGGACAAAAGTGCCTCCTCCGTTAAGGAGTGCTTCATCTGTGAGGACGACTCCAGTGAGTATAAAAAGAAAGCTAGATCAGCGCGTGTCGTCCACGCAACAGCTGCGGCTCACACGCTCTCCGGGTGAAGTGGTGTAGGACAGAGACGAAGGGTTCTCCACGTTATTTTTGGCCGCCATGTTTTCCTGCTAGGTTTGAACAGGTGTCCCACTGCCTTCCACAGCTGTCAGTCACACTCTGTCTCTTCCATAACCAGCATTCGCCTTGGAGAGCTCGGCGCTCACCTTCCCTGACCTGTGTCGACTGGTGGCCTTCTACTGTATCAGCAGGTGATGCATTATGGGAACTGAAAACACAGCATGGCCAAAAAGCATGTGGACAGCTGGGGGGCTGTTTTGCATGGTTTCCCCCCTAGTTCCAATGAGGGGAATTCCTAATATCGAGGTCCATAAAAATAGTTTTCCCAGTTTTCTTTCGTTTTGATTGGCTCTGACCTTTTCCGCCATTTTTACGATGAACTGTAACGTCGTCTGGGAGGCCAGACCATACTGCCAGACATCAGTGGTCAACCTCTCTTACACTCTCTGGGCTGAATGGCAGCAAACCTCTTCAGCCGTGTGCCAAAATATTCTATAAAAGCTTTTCCAGAAGAGTGGAGATGTCACGTGTGGGTGTCCACATACTTTTGGCCATGCAAATGCACCTGATGTCACTCGGCCAAGACCTTCTGGACATCTGGCACATGTCCTCGGGGGGTTTCATTTCATTTCTTTTTCGTGTCCTCGTCTGCAGAGACGTGTTGCCCTTCCCGCTGCAGCTACCAGAGGCCATCGCTAAAGCCACAACACACAGGCAGCTGGAGGCCATCTCACACATGGGACAAGGTACGGTGAAGTACAGACATCCATGCCCCTCCTCAGGATGAATTGTAATACCTTTGGTGACCCCCTGACTTTTCATCTAGCATTATCAGCGGGTCAACATGCTAGCCTCGCAGCAATGCTAGCATGCCTGTTGACTCACTTTACCCACCAACTAACCAACCGTCAACAAGAGAGCATACTAACAAATATCGCTTCAAGTTTTATTCTTTGTGTCGATAACTATCAAACTAAAGTTAAGCATCCTTTTTAAATTACCCCCTTGCAGCATTGGATACTGTGAGGATACAGTGAGCTTGCTCTGTAGTGGCTTCTCCTCAGCAAAGTGTTTCAAATGTTGAAAAAAAAAGAGTAAAAGGATTAAGTGACTATAGTAGTGACTGCCAGCTGGCATCTATTTTAACACGTTAACGTACTTATATGCACCAGCAGAGAACGAGGTGTGACTTCAAGATGGCAAATGACACGAGTAAGACACAGCATGTGTCACAGACTGCAGCTCAGAGACAAAAGACTCTTTCTCACCGTGGTTCTGCAAAAGCAGTGTGCTCCAGTCAGACAAACCTACAGTATACATTGTAGCACATATTGTATCGCTTTTCTGTTTCTATGTAACACGAGTGAATCATTCCCACATTGACTTCTAAATATTTGCGCAACTGCTGCACACAAAAAAGGATCAAATTAAGCTCCAGTTATTGAACGTGTAATATATAACGTTGGTATCCAAACTCTCTTCTTCTCCCTGGACTAGAGTTCTGGAGCACACCGACGGCTTCGGAGCTCAAAAACGGGCCGGTGTACCCGGCGGCGTCAACCGGCTTCAGCCAGGGCCAGACGTCGGCGGCCCAGGACCTACGTCAGGCCCTGGCTAGACCGGGCAAACTCTGCTTCATCAACCCGCTCTTCCTGCAGCTGGAGGTCAGCATGGTAAGTAGCGAAGGTTACGCGAGCTCTCGGAGACCATTTAAAGACTTAAATGTACCTGAATTTATAGAATCAGAACCGTAACAGGAATGTCAGCCATGTTTCTTGTAGGCCTTCACTCTTTGAAAGTCAAGTCCATTACAACGGCTCTGAATCCATCCTCCTATATGACAGCTAATGGAACTACTGTTCACCTCGCACTTCACTTTATACCCTTTGAAAAACAAACAGATCAGACGCCACTGGCTCTTGCGAGATGAAGGCCCGAATCGACTTTTTTTTCTCCTTTTCTGCAGCAGCCACAACTCATTAACCACAGTGCCTCCAATAAACGGCACCGCTTCAAGCGCAGCATGCGGCTCCGGCTCTCCGAGTCCTCCATGAATCTGTCCCTGGAGGGGGTCGGCTCCTACTCGCCTCCCTCGTCACTGGAGCTGCCGGGCGGGTCGGAGAGGCTGCAGAAGGCCGGCATCAACCCACAGAGAAAGGTTCACCCTGGGGCGGGCGTCCTGAGGAGAACCCCCGCCGTATCACCGGGTTCTGCGGATGAAGAGGACATGATGTCTGTCTATGTGCCACAAGTAATACGTGTTTACATCTTTATTTGTTTCTCAGACCGTTCCCTCACTTCTATGTGGGACTGTGAGTATTAGAATGTTGAAGAAAAGCATCTCTACAGCAGCATTTTGATATTAACAACCATAAATGTCTCAAATTAAACATGCTTTCTTATTTATTTTAAAATAAACTGACTCACTTCTATCCCAATCAAGACATCTGCAAATGTGGAGGGGCCCCCACAGGCCCGGCAGTCCATCCGGGCAGAGGACCAAGGCATCGAGGTGGCGGTTCTGGCCCTGGAGCGCCGCCCGGCTCCGTCCCTCGCCGAGCTCGACAGCAGCAGCTCCTTCAGCAGCATGGACGAGGACAACGACTCGGACTCCGATCCGGAGAGCGTGGCCCAGGCCCAGGCTCACTTCTACCAGCGGCCGCCGCTCGTGCGCTCTCGAGGCCGCGGCGGGCTGCACCGCATGAGCGAGGCGTTCGTCTGTTTCTTCGCTCCGGACAAGCGGCTGACGCGACTGGTGGAGGAGCTGTCCAGGGACAGGCGCTCCATCTTTGGCGGCATGGTCCAGGACTTCCTCCAGGCACAGAGAGAGGTGCTCAAATCCCTGGCTTCCTCTTCCTCTTCCTCATCCTCTTCCCGTGTGACCCCTGTGCAGCTCCTGCAGGGTCTGCGCCTCTTTCTGTCTCAGGCAAAGTGCTGCCTGCTGGACAGCGGCGAGCTGGAGCCTCCCATCGAGACGCTGGTGCCCGAGAACGAGAAAGGTAACCACAACACGAACCCGGTGAACGTGTCAATGCACAATACAGCTAACATCAATTTAAAAGAGATTATATTTGAATGATAGCATGGACGTGTTTTTCTTAAGAGTGCATACGTCTTGTGAGGCAGTGACGTAACTTAATTCCTTTAGTAAAGTAAATGAGTAATTGCAGGTCAAGAGGAGATCCAACGACATGTAGTGCAGCCTTAGGCCTCAAACTATCTGATTGGTTGATCCAACTTCCTGTCATGAGGAAGGTTCATATTGATGCAGCAGAACTAAACTCGGGCAGATTTAATTATACCCTGAATCTGTAGAAGTGAAATGGAAAACAACCATCTCCTATAAGGTATACCTTATTAGAAAGTGTTTTATATATCGTAAATGTGGAACTGTGCACATAGAAGTCATTCTCCACAATTGAAACCGAAGAAATAACAATTTTATTTCATCTGCAAATTGAATTCAGCCGACTGTGCCGGATTACATTCGGAGCTCAATCTTCTCAACCTCGTGAAAATTTCTGGTTTGCGCGATTAAGTTTGTCACGTCGACAACGAGGAGACGGTGCAGAGTGCACCGGGGGACAGCAGGAGGCAGAGAGATGTGAAGAAAATAAGCCGTACTGTTAGAAAACACTGATTCAATAGAGCACGGTGCCAGAGGACGCAGGTCTATGGAAACAGACAGCCTTTTTCTCATAAATGGTGGGCTGCCCAGGCTCCAGTGAAAGGCACTGTCAACACAAAGTAGTTTGCGTGGGGGGGGGGGGGGTAGAGCCTCATTCACCAGAGCTCATATTGTCTCTGGTGTTTAGAAAACAGCATTAGGAAAGCCCTTCCCTGACGCGGCTGCACTCGCATCCATCACATTCAAAGCCGATTCTTCTGGTTGTTGTAAAGGCATCGCAGGGTGCTAACTGGGAGGATTCTGGTTAGATCTTTTGACACAGTCCTGTGCGTAGGTTTGTCTTTTTTGGACTCCTTTGAGTGCGGCCGAGTGTGTGTGTTCGCAGGTGTGTTTATGCGTAAATGTGTCAGGATGGATGGTTGCCTGGCAGTGCAGAGGCTTCGGGGGAAGAGCGGTCGGCCGCTGCCTTCCTTCCTTCCTTCCTCCCATCCTTCCGTCCTGCGCTCTGTTTTCTGATTTATCTCGCATTGCGTCGGTGGGAGGCATTTGCATTTTTTTTTTTTTTTTTTTTCTCCCCCTCGTTTATCATAAAAAGATATCACAGTCCCACGCTCACTTGAAGAGCAGCACGATTCAGGGGAGGGTGGGAGGGAGGGATTGAAATAGGCAGGATACTTTGAAAATGTAATCAGTTACAGATCTATGGGTAATAGCTGGAAAAAGACCGTTTTCTTCCTCAGAACTAGCCGGTAACTAACGAGGCTGTAATCGCATTACATGGCATCTGTTACTCTTAAGAGCTGGTAAAAGAGAGAGGGATGCTGGGAGCAGAGGGAGGAGAGGGAGGTGGCGAAACATGGAGAGCATGGAGGGCGTGAACAATTAATCATAAGGGAGAATGATATAGTAAGGTAGATGGGGGAGGGAGGGAGGGAGGGGGGGGGGGATGTTGGGGGATTATACAGGAGGGAAACATGAGAGAGGGAGAGGAGGATATTGATGACGAGTGGAAAACAGTGTGCACTGGAGAATTGTTACCCACTTAGTCAGGACTGCCCACTGACTGCAGGACAATCACTGAGTGTGTGTGTGTGTGTGTGTGTGTGTGTGTTTCC
Organism: Lycodopsis pacificus; assembly: GCA_028022725.1. Taxonomy (NCBI): domain Eukaryota; kingdom Metazoa; phylum Chordata; class Actinopteri; order Perciformes; family Zoarcidae; genus Lycodopsis; species Lycodopsis pacificus. The sequence continues at coordinate 13,016,394 of CM051710.1, read as the reverse complement.
ACGTGTGAGAGCATGCATGTGTAACGAAACCCCAGATTTTTTTGCATTACACATCACTATTGTCAGGCCAAAAATGAAACTGTATCTCCAGAATGTTAGCTTTACAGGTGCTGGGAAAACATAAACAAGGGGTTAAAAAGAGGCCCTGGAAATGTATTTTTGCCTTTGGCTCCCAGCATGTAAATACATATGTGAACATGTGGGTCTCTCTCTGATTTAGAGTCACCGTGCATGAAAGAGTACTGTTGGATTTTCATACTCTCTGAACTTCACACCAGGTGGACAAAAAACATGAACAATCTGATGCAATCCAATACAGCAGCACGGCAATACATTCTACCTCCTGGGAAAGTTAGAGTGGTTTGTCAAGTCTGCCTCGGAAAGTATTCTGCTGTTGGGGTTTGACAACAACTATTCCTGTCTTGAGAAACTGACACAACCGTTTCACATTGAGCTGCCTGTTTAGAGTAACTCGCTTTAGAGTAACTAGCTTTAGAGTAACTAGCTCTAGAGTAACTAGCTTTAGAGTAACTAGCTTCAGAGTAACTCGCTTTAGAGTAACTAGCTCTAGAGTAACTAGCTCTAGAGTAACTAGCTTCAGAGTAACTAGCTTCAGAGTAACTAGCTTTAGAGTAACTAGCTCTAGAGTAACTCGCTATAGAGTAACTAGCTTTAGAGTAACTAGCTTCAGAGTAACTAGCTTTAGAGTAACTAGCTCTAGAGTAACTAGCTATAGAGTAACTAGCTTTAGAGTAACTAGCTATAGAGTAACTAGCTTTAGAGTAACTAGCTCTAGAGTAACTAGCTTCAGAGTAACTAGCTTCAGAGTAACTAGCTCTAGAGTAACTAGCTTCAGAGTAACTAGCTCCAGAGTAACTAGCTTCAGAGTAACTAGCTTCAGAGTAACTAGCTCTAGAGTAACTAGCTCCAGAGTAACTAGCTCCAGAGTAACTAGCTTCAGAGTAACTAGCTTCAGAGTAACTAGCTCCAGAGTAACTAGCTTTAGAGTAACTAGCTTTAGAGTAGCTTTAGAGTAACTAGCTTTAGAGTAACTAGCTTTAGAGTAGCTCTAGAGTAACTAGCTCTAGAGTAACTCGCTTTAGAGTAACTAGCTCTTGACACATTCTATGTTGTGTGAACGTTGGTGTCCTCCAGAAATGAAATGTCCTCGGTATTTATTTAAACATTTTTCTAGAAGAGGAAGAAAGCGCCTCCATTTTCATTGTTGACACTTTCATTCAGTTCAATAATTCAACAGCACTAACAGCATACCTGTCTGGGCCTCTTGCCAGCACCTCTAGACACGTTTCTCCATCTGCAAATGACAAAATAAATAAAACTCTGTCTACAGGAACAAAAAAAACAGCCTCACAGTAGTACAAAAGAAATGTCTCGATGAACCCCTCTGTCCTCAGACCTGGCGCTGGAGCGGGCCATGTTCTCCTGCGTGCTCCGGCCCCTGAGGTCCCACCTGGAGAAAGCTCTGGTGGCGTCGCACAACCAGGACGGCACCAGCCAGCGCCTCACCCAGAACATGATCCGCCTGAAGGGGGACGCCGCCATGGAGCAGCTCGGCGTGCGGACGGGCGTCCCCGACAGCCGTGAGGTGGAGAGGGTGAAGCAGAAGCTGCTCCTGATGCAGAGGACGCACTCCCCCATCGACAAGGTGCTGCTGCTGCTGCAGGTGTGCAAGTGTGTGCACAAGGCCATGGGGTCCTTACACGGTGAGAACATTCACTGGATTTTAAAGGCTCTAAAGTGAACAAGTAGTCCTAAAAAAACGACTCTGATTTCAAGTTCATGCATGTACAAAGGGACACGGTCAACTGCAAATATGCCATTATTGCCGTTATGTTATTCAGCGTACTGTATTTGCTGCTTGAAAGCTTCCTTGACAAAAAGAAATGGAGGTCAACACAATCTTTGCAAAGGCGAGAGTGTCTTTTCACTCTCAAGAGCTCCACACTTCAGGCGTACTGTATCTGTGTGAGCTGCAGCACGACCTGTCTGCCTCTCAGCACCACCGGCTGCAAAAGGATGCATCATCGGGGTAGTAAGGCTGAATATTAGCTGTTTTATATTTTTACCAAGCTGACGTTTACCAAAAAAACAACCTTTTCTGTCCATACAAATTGCTATGATATATACATAATATTATCCAAATTGTAATTAATTTACGTCCTCCTGTTGTTGTCTTTCCAGGACAGGAAGTGAGCTGGGAAGACTTCCTGCCGTCGTTGTCCTACGTGATTGTGGAGTGCAACAGGCCTCACATCCTGATAGAGGTGGAGTACATGATGGAGCTGCTGGAGCCCTCCTGGCTCGGAGGAGAGGGTACGACCTCAGCTCTTAATGGAGTAACGATTGAACCTTTTACTGGTGCCAGTATTCACACAGTAGAGTCTCATAACATATGGGACAACCTGCATGTGTTGACTTGAGTTATGTGACTTAAGCTTGAGAGAGTTTGAAGACTTAAGCCTCAGCTTAACAAAGTCAAAGAAGACTCACGACTCCACTTGGACTCGAGTCTTTATGGCTTGAAGGAAACCTGGAAGGTGTCAGCAGCACATTCAGAGAGAGGACACACACATTCGTGTTTGTACTTCATTTATTGTACCACAAAGTTTTACTCTGTTGGTCTTTACATTTTAAATAGATGTTCAATTTTGCGACAAGTGCAGGCTTCGGACTTATACGGCAGCTGTTTTGGTCAAAATGCATCATAATTACTTAATTATTATTTTTTACTGAGAGTCTACTCTTGGCCAGTAACTTGGCTGCAACTCAAGATTTTTTTCACTATCAATAAATCTGCCATTTATTTTCTCCATTCATTGATTAATATTGTGTTAAATGTCCGAAAATAGTGACAAATGCCCACAAAATGTCACTACACCCAAGTGGACATATATATATTTAAATTGCTTGTTTGATCAACACAACAGCCCAAAAACCAAACATATTTAATTATATATAAAGTACGATCATAGTTGCTCTGCCTGCTCATGAATCTGCTCTGAAAGTCCTGCTCTAAACTTTTACTTCAGACTATTTGTCTGTTATCTACAGTGACCAGAAGTTGTGTCCTCTTGTTATTGTTTGCCTTTGGTTCCAGGTGGGTACTACCTGACCAGCGTGTACGCCAGCCTGTGTCTGATCCAGAGCCTGGACAGGGAGCAGCAGCTCTCAGGCTGCCTGACCCCGGAGGCCCAGGAGGCTCTGAAGGAGTGGAGCTGCAGACGGAGCCGAGAGGCCCAGAGACAAAAGGAGAGCCAGCAGAGCCAGGTCGGTGCAGTGCCAGATGGGTTGTTTTTCTTTATTGGAGTAGCACAACACAGAAACACTTGTAGTGTTACGGCATGTTTGGGTTTGCACAGTAATCTACTTTATATCTGTCACGCATAGCTGCCCTGTGCGAGGAGCTGATTGATGTGCGGCGCGTAGGAACTCCTGCTTGTTATGCAGTGAAAGAGTTCTATGGGATGTTCTCCAAAAAATCTATTTTAAATGTTTTTATGTTAGAGTTGCTGTTTTTGTGTTTTAGTGATTTACTATTTGCTTTCTCAACGCTCTCAGTACTTTGGCTTATGAGAGCATTCACAGAAGAGAGAGAGAGGTCCCATGCTTAGTGATGCTGGAGGGGTAGAGTGATTCAGAGCTTCCTAAAATATAGACTGGAACCCATTTTGTGTGTGGATCGAAACAACAAGTAATAAAAAGTGATTGACAGCAGGGGCACCGTACAATCCTTTATTGCAGACGTTGCACAGGTAATATAATATCTCGGACGTTTGGAACCACAAAGTTCAGTCTATCACCTTAAATCCTAAAAAAAGAAATCAACTTAAACCAGGAAGACACTGCATGATGTAAAGGGAGATCATATCTGGGACTCAACCATGATCTGACTGATTTTCAAGAGTCTGTGTAGGTCAGGTCACCATTGGTTGGCACTTAACTAGTGTCTCATCTCTCATCTTCCGATGGACCAATCAGGGTCACAATAATAAGATGAAATGCGGACAGATTTATTACGAAATTCCAAAAAGACACTACGAATAATTGACAAACTGTTTCCACATTTCGTGATTCAAACCTGAACCATGTGTCGTGTTTTATTGAACGGCCACAACAGGCAGAACGCAAACGAGGCGATAATCCCCCGAAAGAGGTCAGACTTTACATTAATTACACTGATGGCGATGCAGGACATCAGATTACCGTATCCTACAGCTGTGACAGCGACAGGTGGGCCGGAAACGGGCAACAGCGACTCATATTTGACTCAAAGTTGATCTCGGGCATTACTGAAGTCGAGGGCAGCACTCAAATATTCCAGAAGTCGAGCAAATGGTGGAAGCGTATCGTTCATCCGTCAGAAACAACACATGGGTTTCCCTCCTCTCTGCGTTTCCAAATTCATCTTTCATTAGTCGTGAGCATTTTTAGAGGTAATCCGCTGATCTGGCTTACGACGGGGCGTGCACTAATACACAGACTTTCACCTACACTCTCCTATTGTCACCCTCCCGGCCCCAGATCTGGTGAAACAGTCCACCAGATGCCATGGTGGGGTGTGGGGGGGGGAAGGGAAGGCATTGTCATCCACAACGCTTCTGTCTCGTCACGTGGTGCCTCTCCTGGCTCTTCAAATAGCCGATCTAACTCACCCGGCAGCCAGTTTTTCCACTGACACAGGCGGGATCAGTGAGCCAAGTGCTATGAAGAAGTGGGCGGTCAGATAACATGAAATTTATTGAGCCGCATCTACCCATCGAAGCAGGCAAACACAATATGCACACGGACAGCGAGGAGCTCAGTGACTCTGTAAGTTTTTGATGATGGCAGACCTGTTGATTGAGTGTCTTTCTTTGTCTTTTTAGAGCATATTTGGCCGCTTGTGCATCTGTGTGTGTGTGTTTGGGGGGGGGGGGGGGGAGGGGAGGGGGGGTAGTTGTGTGTTGTTGTGTGTGCAGGTAGGATGTGTGTGTGTGTGGCTGAGCAAGAGGATTCTCTCTGGTTTCTCAAGCTTGGATGTTTGGTGAAAGGATTATGTTGAGCATGTTTTCACTGTGTGTGTTCTGGGGAGAGCTGTGAGGGCGTCTGTAGGTGGCTGAATCTGGCGTTATATAATCGCTCAGGTTAGGTGAAGTGTTTGAAGAGTGGCAATTGTTGAGAGGGACTCGTTAGTTGCGTGTTTGAGCGCTTTCTGTTCTTTTTTGAAAAGTTTGGATGCAAGTGTCGGGGGGGGAAAAAACTTCACCAGAGATAGAGCGAGCTGAATGGATTATATGTGGTGAGCTCGGATCGTGGACGCGCTCCACTGGATTGATATTGGGAGTTTGTCAATGAAGCTGTAATATTGCAACAGAGAAAAAAGAGCAATTTCCCGAAGACGACTGTTCATACGAAGCTCTCGGACCTGCTGGTTGTGTGTGTGGGAAGCAGGAGCTTTGTTTTTCGAGAGAATGTCTTTTATGAGCATCATTTATCACGGTGGATTACCAGCCTGTGTGCTCGCACAGCTCTCTCTCTCTCCTCCCCCTCTTTTGCCCTCACTCCATAAGCCCCTTGACCTCTGTTTTGCATGAATACAGTATATATTCACTCTTGTTTTCCTCTCTCTCTCCTCCCTCCCTCCCTCCAGAGGTGCGTTCGGATACTGTTCCAGGACGGGGAGCAGAGCGCCGTGCGGACGTTGCAGTGGAGAGCCGGGGAGACGAGCCAGGCCCTGGCGCAGCTGTGCGCCGCCACTTTCGGAGTGTCCGACCCGCAGCAATACACCCTGTACTGGCGCAGCGGCGGCGAGATGAGGGCCCTGCCGCCTCAGGCCCAGCCCCAGGACCTGGCCAGCCACAGCGAGGGGGGCCCCTCGCTCTCCTACCTGAGGACCGACCACGACTTCAGCAAGATGCGGCGGCTCACCAGAGGTGGCGCCGTGGACCTGAGCGAGTCGGTGTGTGAGGAGTGAGTGGGAGGAAGGGAGGGGGGAGGAAGGAGGAAGGAGGAGGAGGAGGAGGAGATGGATGCTTGCTCTCGCTTTCTCTCTCTCTTTCTCTCTCTCTGGTTCTGTCTCTTTTTTTTCTCCGGGCGGTGTGTTGTGTCTCGTCGTGGGTTCAGGACTCGTTTTGAAAAAAACCCCAACCCTTCTCCAGACTAGGAGCAGACCTGTAACGGTAAACTCTTTCCTGAAAAAAATGGACCAACAATGCCGAGCACAGCAGGACCAACGGTTGTACTATGTACCGCTCAGTGTGGCTGCTGGTGTAAAGCAGTGTACTACTATTTGTGACATGGAAAATGTGTAATAAATGGATTTTGTTTTGTTATTTGAAACATGAACCCAGAGTTATACCGCGATAGGGATTACATCATTCAAAAAACGTGTGGAGGCTCAAATCCAAAGACAAATTCTGTGAGACTACTGTTGCCTGGAAACGAAAATCACTTCCTGTACGCACACCGAGAAGGCAAATAGTCCACCGTGGTGATGTAACCCTTTCACAGTATAGATCTGGGCAACAATCTAAAAAGACACTTGGATGTTTTATTACTTCACTTTTATGTTGGATGGATACCACGTTGTTAAAAGGCTTTTTTTTCGGTGCCCCCTGGAATACAGTTAGACAAAAAAAAGGGTGAGATGCGTTATAGCCGAGACCAAACCTCTATACCAAAGTGACAACGAAACAGATAAAGAGAGGCCATCTTGTCATGCAACAGGTGTTTACCTTGAAAGAAATGTCAAGCTCGAGGGAAGCTTTTAAATCAGCTGTTTATTTTTAGAGTCGACCGCGGAGACAATTTAATTTTTTTTTTTGCTTATTTTAGTGCAGGCTCTCCTCCCCGCTCGCGTATTCTATTAAGTGTTTTTTGGCAGGTGGAGTAATGAGCGAGTAGGAGGGAAGTGACAAGAAAAGCATCGGGCTCTCTTGTTTTTTTAAAACCCGAGTGAGAAACAACATCACATCGACGCGCCGAGACAACCTGCGACAGATTTACTGAATGACTCGCGAATGTATTAAAAACAACGTGTCAGACTTTAACCCCTTCACAACTGCATTCATTTCACCTTTCAACTCACCGCTTTTTTTTTTTTGAGTTCTACTGTTTCTCTTGGCCGTACTGTAAAATAACGTCACAACCGGTCGGACCAATGAACCAGGACCTCTCGGTGACTGGTAGAATGTAAATGTCAAAGGTCACCAGCCTCTGGTGGCCCCTGCTGCAAGTCATCACTATCAACTGACTGTTCTACTCCGTGTCATTATCAGTTATCACGTTGTGTATTTTAAAACTAACTTTTAATTGTTCAACTCGTCGGGTAGATATCAAACCTAAGTATGGATTTTCAACATATCTGGAGTTTTAAAATCGGCTGAGGGGGTTCATTTTGAGAACTATGACTCTGTGTTTTGAACATTATTGCATGCTTTTTCATTTTACGTGAAGGTTCTGCGAATGTGGTGCGCGTGAAGCATGTGTTCATTGTGAGAGCTCACTATTTATTTTTCTTTATTTCTTTTTTTTTCGGTGTGAAAAAACACATGACTGTATTTTGTCAGGTAACTCCGTATCGCAATAAAAAAAAATTGCAATATCTGTTGACAGTGTTGCATTCAGTTTGGTTCTGTTTGATTGTGAATGTTGTGATTGGATGTCTTAAAGGAATTCAACCACCAGATGGAAGCAAACACCCTTTTACTCCTGCTGTTAAACCACCAGCACCCTCAGATGTGCGGTGTATTCAAGAGTGACGACATTCTAACCTAATTTTAATATTTTTGGTCTTTATTGCAGCTTTTAACAAATCAAAGAAAGAACTGCTCACTTTTCACAAAAGACTTAATTTTGCATGTTTGATCAAATTTATTTGGAAGTTGGTAAAACAATCCTGAAATGCAAAGAAAAATATCAAGACAGAGAATATCTTAATAAGCTAAGTATTGATTACAATGAGCTAGCAAGCTACTTTGTTTCTCAGGTTTATGATTATTTACCATTTAAAATATTTCACATTTTCTACATCAGTCAGTGGTGTTTCCCAGCATTGCAGTAGCCTTTTAAAAAGCACAATATGGGGTTTCACTTATTCATTGGATGTAACAAAATATTTTCAGTCCGGGGATTGATTTTCTGTTGTAAAACCTCACCTCAGCAGCAGCTAACAGTTATTTATATTATTAAATATTTTTGAGATGAAGTCTATGACATGTCAGAAAACTCAAACATGTCCACTTTTAAATGATATGAAGAAAGAAAAATGTGGCCATCAAAGACAATTGTCGCTTTTTTGTCAGTCGATTCATCTAAATATTGTTCCAGCACTAGCAGGAATGAAGGAGCGCCATTTCCCGCGAAGTACATTGAGTACAAGCTTTTTCATCCAGCATGCCAGGCTACAAGAGGTGAGAAGTTGATGTAAAAGCTGAAATATCTGGGCGATGCTGTCACTTTTTATCTGATTCCACCTCCCAGTTTTTGCAGCACTCCCAGGCCTTTCTCCTCGTAGTCTGCCCGGCTCAGCCAGAAGGAGTCCTTGTCTTTCATGATGTTGGCGAGCACCGCGCCGCCCAGGAACACCATGTGTTTACGCCGGGGAGGGTCCTCGATGCGGATCCGAAACTTCTACACAGGTGAGGAAAAAGGAGAGGTGAGTGTATGTGTCTAGTTAGAACACCAGACTGCTCCCAAGGGTCACTTACTTTCAGTATTGGTCTTAATGACCATGTGATGTGCTCAAAAGCTCCAGAACAAGCGAGTAAGTGGACCTCAGGCTGAGATTGTTTTGTCAAATGCAATTTCCATTACAAAAAGAGTAAAAGAGCTCTATTGTCAATGTTATTTAACATGTATTGAATGACTGGAACATGTTTTAACATTGTTGTTATGATTTTATGCAAAGGTACTGAAGAGATTTTTAAAGTTGTAAACGATAACCGTATCCAACATTGTGTTGCTGCTGTGTTTTAATAAACAGATCATCTCCCAATCAGCTGTATCCCGACTGCGTCATTCTCCAGTAGAGCAGACATGTTGGCAGTGGAGACTAAAGTTCTTACTGATAGTTTCTTAGTGTCTCCGTCCAGCACCCTCTCCAGGTAGAGCTGCTTGATCTCTCTCTCTAGTCTGGAGGGAAGTCCCGGGTACATGGTGGACCCTCCTGACAGAACAATGTGCTTATAGAAGTCTGCCCTGCACAGAGAAGAAGAAGAAAGACAATGACTTGTCTGTGTGTCTTCTTCGGGGCGTCAGTACTGACGGCAGTGAGGAGACTCAGACCTGAGGTCGATGTCTGCAGCCTGGATGGTGTTAAACAGCAGCTCCGCCACTCCTGCTCCCTCCACGTTAATGAGATGAGGCTGGAAGAGAGCCTCAGGGGCCCCGAACCGCTCTCCACCCACCTTCACCTGCCGGCCGTCAGGGAGCTGCACAACAGAAAGGACCCAACTTTAGAAAGAACAACATGGCAGCAGCGTGCCGCAATGTCTTTTCTTACACAGCATCAAAACATGTTTCAATTCTTCTTATAGTGGCATTACATTTATTTTTTTACATTTGGGAAAATACACTTATTAATCAATTTTCTTGCCAAGAGTTCGATAAGAAAACTACCACTCCCATGTTTGTACGCTAATTAATAGAGCTAAGTTAGCTTAAACCACCCCATAACTCCACAAATTATTGTTTTTACACTTACAATACTTTTTCTTTTTGAGCAGATTAAACAAACAAGACATAACTTGTTAGTATTCTTTTTTTACCTTTGGTGCCTGGCTAGCCATTTCCCCCTCTTTCCAGTATTTATGCTAAGCTAAGCTAACCAACTGCTGGCTATAGCTTCATATTTACCGCACATGTGCAAGACTGGTATCGATCTTCTCGTCTAACGCTCAGCAAGAAAGCTAATAGGCACATTTCCCAAAATGCTGAACCCTTCCTTATAGACTTAAACTAAAATGTCTTTCCTGGGATTCAGTTCTTCACCATACCGTGAACGTCTCCACCAGGTAGGTGGTCTCTAAAGCCAGGCGCTGCTCCTGCTCGATGTTGTATCCCACATAGCAGAGCTCCTCCTTCAACAAACGCACAGTCTCAAAGTCGGCCGTGTGGTTGAAGGCGTAACCTCGGAGGAGCAGGAGCTGATGGCGGGAAGACAAAAAGGCGAGTGGTTTTGTCGCTTCTCTGTTAAGCATCTTTTTTCCCCTCATTCCTTCATGTGCAATATGGAGCTGAGAGTCTCACCTTGATGAGATACCGCGTGATGTCCCGTCCTGCGATGTCCAGCCGGCGTGTGAGGTGGGGTAAAGAAAAGCCCTCATACACGGGACAGATGTGGGTGACACCGTCCCCCGAGTCGAGGACCACACCGGTCAGCAAACCTGTAGACGGGAACAATTCCCAAAAGATTATTGAATGAAACATTTCCAATAATCCTGGAGGTCTGACAGAACAGAAAAGTTAGAAATTAGATTTATTGTGTCGGTTTTTAAACACTGAAACACACGATTATTACAGTTTGCTCTCAGAAACAATTTAAGATCAAAAAGTGAATATGAAAGAACGATTCAAACTACGACATATTGATATATGATTGGACGTGATGTCTTACCCTGAGCATACAGAGTGAGCACAGCCTGAATTGCCACATAAATGCCGTGGAACCGGTACGTCTCAAACATGACCTCCGTGATCTTCTCCCGGTTCTTGGTGGGGTTCATGGGAGGCTCGGTCAGCAGGATCTTCAGGAAGAAACGAACGCAATACAAACGGAGGGAATTCAAGCATACGTTTTTAATTCTAGGATACAGAAAGAGAGGATAATGCTGTGATACCGAGCACACCAATGTAGAATTCATTACAATGCAGGCTTCTTGGAAACCTCCGTAAAAGCTGCACACAACATTTCGCAGCTCTAACATTTTGCAAGGAAACGTGTGCAGCTTGTATTGTTAGAAAAGTTAATAGAGTACAAACATCTGCCCAGTTGTGTTCTACCTTGCATTCTGGCGGGTTGACGTCCAGGCGGTCGGGGCCGAAGGTGTAGTCCCACAGGTGGAGCATGTCTTCCCAGCTGCGCACCATGCCGTTCTCCATCGGGTAGGACACCTCCAGCATGGAGCGGCACTCGCTGGCCTCATCACCCACCATCAGGTCCTGGTGGGAGAGAGCGGGAGGAGGTCAGCAACGGGATAAGAGCTGAGCTTTCTGTTCAATGTTTATTTACCTTTTTAGGAATACAGGATTAGGGTTATTTTTTCTTATGAATAGGGGGAAGTTGTAATGTGTGCAATCGACAGTTAGTCTGCAATTGTTCTGTGTTGGTCTTGCTTTGTGTTAAAAAGGATGAGGACTTGCTATAGTTTCTAAGATGTCATTCCTGATACCTTAATTTAAGCACAGATGCAAAAACAATACTTTTTACAATACCATATATTGGGGAATATATACATCAATGTATTGTCTTAACACTTGCAACCTTAAAAACATTTTGTCAGAATATAGTATTTAAATCAGGTGATATATGATCAAAGGATAATCAGACTAAGAATCAAACTGATGATAACTTTTGATACTATCTTGGGGGAAAAGGAAGTTGACCAAAAGAGACAGACAACTATCTTGTGGACAATGATGTCTTTGTTTTGACTCTGCTGTGGATTATGAAATGAAGCCAGCGTGGCCTTTGCACTCCTGCTCCACAAGATGTCCCGTGAGGATTACGAGGAGTAAAAGTCTGAGAGCTCGGCACGGCCTCAGGTTACGTGAGAATATGAATTTAACTGTGTCTTACGGGCAGCTAACGGGTGTACAGATCTAAGACACGTTGATACGTTTGAGCTGCGAGGTAAGAGGAGCTAGAGGAGAGGAGGTAGGTCAGGTGTTTAATTAACTTAACAAGTCTTATAGCGTGTGTTCAGACTTACCAGGCAGGCATTCCCTTCGCTTTGACCAGAATACAACCACATAGAGTTGGTGTTAATAAGTGACAAAGAACGGGGAAAATATGCAAAGCAAGACATTCGAGTAATCCCACCTTTATCTCAATGTTGCCCACTTTGGTGTTGGATCGTATGATCGGTCGACCCACCATGGCAGGGAAGATGTGGTCGGGGAAGTTGGATCCAGCGAAGCCACACTTGACAAACTGGGGAGGGATGTGAGAGTGAAACAAACGTGGACTTTTTTGTGAATAAAGTTCTCGTTTTTTTGTGTGTTAACTCATTAATTAATCTGTCTGTCCCTATTATTATGATGCATTCACCAGATTATTCATCAGAACATGTAAATGCAATTTCATTACATTTTTCAAAGCATGTGCAATAACTCATTTGGCATAAGTATATTGTTGCATTGCTTTTAAATGGCCTGCTGCTTCTCTGCCTGTCATGACTGCACCTCATACCGTAGTGTCTCAACTTGTCTTTGTGGCCGTGGACACATTCCTTAGCCTGAAGGGGTGAAATGCATTCCAAAGAGAGGCAAAAGAAATAGGTCACAAGTTTCTGACTGCAGGTACGGTTCATTACTCACGTTTGTCCTCACATATGTCAGTATCTACATCCCACAATATAGTATTTAAGAGCCACTCCAGATGTTTTACTATCTCAAATCTCTCGTCCTGCTTTTCATCCAGTTGTTGCTCAGTTCAAAGCATCACATCCATTTATGGCTGTGTGTGCACATACAGAGAGTGACAAGTCTAGACAGATGTGGAATCAGGCTACAGTATGCACACAGATTCACACCCTTCAGATGTCAACCATTGCATATGATCCAGAAGTAAACGTGTACCCTCTTAGAGCAGCTACTTTTAAATAAAACAGATGTTTAACACAGCTGGTGTAGGTTTGCATGAGACACTTTTGAAGAAAACACTTTGAATATAAGCTAAAAAGTTACTGGAAAAGAAAAAAGACAATAACCAGTTATGTTAATAGACTGTTGGGTAACGGCATGGTACAAAACACACACTACTTGACTTACCCCTGTCCCATTGTCACAGACCACCACTTTTCTCCCCTCGCTGTCCATGCTTAAACCAACACAGCTCAAGATACTCCCGCCTGTCAGGACAGGAGTTTCACCAACAAAAGACAAATCCAAGACTATAATGCATGAATTCAGCAGTGACTACAACTGACAGGTAAGCAGAAGTCTTCTTGCTACTCCTTCCTGCGTGGGCGGGATCGCTGAATGGGTGGACACCCATTTTCTGTGATCTGGAAAGAGGGGAAGGACTTAAACCACTTTTTTTTAGGCAAACTGGTAGCTTTCTTTTGAATGAGGCAACTCATTTTTAAAGTTGCAACAACAAAAAAAGAACATTTGGTCCATTTATTATGTAAATGTCTATACTCTGCCTACTACTGGTGAGACATTTTGCTACATCTGTTCACTGTTATTGAATCGTCCATGCACTTTTAAACTTTTGTCACTGAATGATACTTTCTGTATTTTGAATAGCTTCACAGCAAATAGCAGTAGTCTAATAATAATCCTCCCTTCGGTTCCTTCAGCATCACGTTCGTTTTGTGCCTCCTAAAATAGAATAACGGCCCCTCAGAGACACTGGATGGCGTCGTTCTGCCCACGTGTTTTCTACCGCTAACACTCGTTGTGCTACAAAATGAGCAAGAAGTGATGTCACTTCCGGCCAGAGATGAGAGAGGGGAATATAACTGATATATTAAAGAAAAGCTTTGGTGAAGAGTGTTGGAAGCCTCTTTTGGAATTTTTGGAGTCAACAAGGCTAGTGAATAGAATTTGAGAATTATATTTATTTTATTTCGTTTTTTAAATTTAATTTTGTTTTATTTTGTGTTTGTTTGTTTGGTTTTCGTATTAGAGAATTACTTTCCTTAGTCCACACTCCAGATTAGTGGGTGGCGGTAATGCACCTAAAAGTTGTTGCCAACCGCCATTAAAAACAAAAGAAGAAGAAGAAGTCACTTCCGGCCGCCATCTTTGTTTGCTTTAGGAAACAGTTGCAACTCCGGAACAGGTAAAAACATTCAAAATTGACCTGCAGAAATTATATTTTTTCGTTTAAGCTGGGTAGAAGTCTTTTGGGAACCTGGAATGTCCTCAAAACATTAGTAGGTGTTTGTTTTGTGTGACTTGTATTATTTAATTGAAAAACATGCCAGTGATTTAAAGGTTTGTCTGTGAAAAACTCTGATAAAACCACTCTATCCTACCTAACTTTACCCTTCAACAGACTAGCTAGCTGCTAAGTAATGCTGTCGCTAGCTGGGGAACATAGTGGAGCATTTAGCAGCTAAAGAAACATGATATTCCCCTCAGGAAACTAAATTGAACCAAAATGAGGGTGAATACTGGACTTACGTGGTGGCCAAAAACTGAATTACCAATGTTGCTCTGTGTCTGCTGGATGTATAAAATAGTTTGCTAACATGCTAATATGTGAATGGGGTGTTTTAGCTTGTTTTGCACATAACCACAGTGTCTGTAATTAGAGTATATTGTGATGCAGCTTTTAGTTGTCCCTTACGTTAATTAGATAACAACATGGTCAACAACCCTTCCAATTTCATACTAGAATTTACACTTAATCTCAAACTTTTCCAGTGAAACGTAAATCAATGTAAGGATTGTTTCAACAATAATAACAACTACATAATCCCTTAAAATGTTCGGCAGTTGGCGCATGTAAATTAGCTTATATTGACTAAATATGAAACATTTCTGCTCGGTGTTCAATCGCGGAAAACCGGATTGTTGGATAAATTCATGTTGCACTTTTGTCTTTTATCGTTGGTGGTTTAATAAGCTGATTTGAGGACTCGTCCTCTGTTAAAGTGAAGACAACATTGTACTGAATGGACTTGTATGTGACCCATTACTCAAGTCTTGTCACACATCATTGTTGTACTGTAACACAGTTTTGAACTCACAAATACAGCGAGTCGGTATAACTTTGGATAAAAATAGGTTCATTTATTTACATAAAACATTTACAAAATACATCTTTTCATTGCAGTTATGAGAAATGATGGTTGTAAAAAAAGACAGCAAACAGGCCGTTGCGTGTGTCTTTGTGACAGGAGGACACAATCGTATCCTGCCCGGGTCTCACTGTTCTCAAATGTAATAGGCACATTGAGTTAAGACTGACTAGTGCTTTACATTCTCGCTGTCTCGTCTTTTTCTGTTTTCAGCTCCTGCAGGAATTCATCAGAGCAGCTCAGGAGCGTTTACAAAAAAAACAAAAAAAACATATTTTAAATGGTAAACAAACACGGAGTGAACAGGTAAAACACAGCTGGTAACAAAATGGTTTTGTATTTTAAGCAGCGCGTTTGCATCATTACTTGCATAAAGTCTTTCCAAACTTATGCTATGAATTGGTTTTCCGTTGTAAAAGAGTGATGCCCTTAGTTTTTAAGGCAGTGAAATGTGTTTACTTGGTCTGTCACTATGTTTACATGCCATTATAACAAGATGGTTAAAGTTGACATTGTTTTCGTAATAGTGCCATTAGATAGGTACATTTGGGAGATTTATTCAAACTGTATTGCTGTAGTCTGACGATAATAAAGTTATGCATCTAAATGTAGTGACATATATTAAAAGCCTACCCAAGGCATTGTTCATTGTGTCCTCACAATTTCCATTCAAATGAGTTATGTAGCTTCGATAATGACTATTAGAAAATGATCTATCCAAACCAAAAGTATCAAAAACCTGAAATGTTATTACTCACATTATCTAAAGACCATGCTCAGCAGTAAACTAGTTCATTTAACAGTCGAAGTCATGTGCCATGGTGCTTTTTTTTTTAAGTGCTGGTTGTTTTTGCACATCATTGCCTCACAATGTCCACTCACAGCCTCCTCCTCCTCCCACTGAGAACACCTCAGTGTTTCCAAACAGCCACGGCCGGTTTAAATGTCTTTATCTGGGTCTGATGATGGACGCCGCTCTCGCCCCTCCGCAGGGAACGAGAGTATCGACCCTCTCAAGACTCGAACTCGCTG
Source organism: Lycodopsis pacificus (assembly GCA_028022725.1). Classification (NCBI taxonomy): domain Eukaryota; kingdom Metazoa; phylum Chordata; class Actinopteri; order Perciformes; family Zoarcidae; genus Lycodopsis; species Lycodopsis pacificus. The sequence goes on along the minus strand of CM051710.1, from coordinate 13,000,390 downwards.
TCGCTGCTGACGGAGATCTCCGGGGTGGAGGCTCCAGTTCCTTGCCGCTCGTCTGTGCTACAGTCGCTGGCCTCCGGGCTGCCCAGGTGGCGAGGAGACGGAGGCAACAAGTGGCCGTGATGGCGGCGGTCCTGGAGGGAGCCGTTGAGGGAGCTCCCAGAGGGCAAGAGGGAGGAATCCTGCTGCATTCTGGGTGGAGGGAGAGATGAGAGACGTGAGTTCGGGCTCAACGGATGGATGTGCTGGAGCTGCTCTTCAGGCAGATGTTAGTACTCATTGCATACATTAGAATTAACCATATATGTAAATGTTGACATACCTGTTTTTTGCGGACGCAGCGCGGTCTCTTTGGCGGCGGTTCTTGAACCAGTTGCCGACCTGTGTGGGTGTGAGTCCCGTGGCCTGGGCCAAGTGGCGCTTCCTGGACGGGTTGGGGTACGGGTCTTGAAGGTACCACTCTCTCAACAAACTGCGGGTCCTTTCCTGGAGAACACACAGAAATATATGGAATATTTAGGCTGCCATTCATTAATCTCATGTTATATTATCTCCTGTTGAGTAGACAACACATCTCTATTAGCATGGAATAGCGCTTTGATAAGACACCAGGTGTTGTTTTAATATCCTATTACACCACAATAATCTCATATGATGCTCAGTATAATCACATTAGACTTGATTTATTAGTACAGTAGATTATTGGAAGTATACATAACAATTTATAGCCACCAAATTGGATCATGTTAAGGGGCTTAACAGGCTGTCGGGGAGGCTATCCCTCCTGAGGTTTGGAATTACAGATTATGAACGATACTTCCCCCCCAGTCACATGAGGGAGATCACACACATAAACACACAACTTAATCTTTGAATCCTTAAAGTTAATTTCTCTCTCGTGACATTTAACAGAGTATCGTAACAGTTATCATAACTTAAAGACAATCAATTTGCTTCCAAAAGAACCACTCGTGATGAAATTCAGTGTTTGTGTATATTTCTGCAGGCGAGGAGCTGGAGAGTTCAACATGGAATGAATGTCTATGTTGGCTCCTGGATAGCAGATAGGCTCGTTTAGATTATTGCTCATACTGTGGTTTAATATTTTGAATATTAGCTGCTAATTACAAATAAGATTAAACTCTAATGGAACCTGCAGAAATCTGGCCTTTCAAGGTGCACACAGTAAATTATGCTGAAGCGTCAATTTTAAATCAAAAACAGGTCAAATAATAGGCTGTGTGACATCATATAAAGTTGGTATAAGATATATGACGAAACAAATTAAATTAACATGATGTATTCACCGATAGATTTACAAGTTGCGCTGGAATCAGTGCTAAAACTACTAATTTGGCATCTTTAGGAGCCGTAATCTAACCTTGTTTGTCAGTATATGAAAGCCTGGATATGCTGGTCAGAAAGTATTAACCAGACTTGTACGAGACTTCTGATCTTGCAACAGGCCACCACGTCTAAAGTAGTGTGAAGTCACAGCAGAAGGCAGAGGGATAACCAAAGCTCTGGATATTATCATCTTAAGAGCTCAAAGACCAGGCTGCTAAAAGTCACCTGTAGAGAGCTGCTGCTGGTCAAGTTTACAATGTTAAGATGCACTTTCCTACAGTCTGAATGCATGCTATTTATAATGATATAATGATGCAATCAATATAGTTTTCGCCCTAAGACCAGGGGACACGTGGGTTGTACCGCGGGGCTCAAACTCCATCGCCCTGTCACCAGCAGCCGTGTGGGTGACACACGAGAACGCGTATCATTGAGTTTACCTTAAAGCAATGCGTCTTCTGCTCGCCGTCCCAGATGGTGCGGGGCAGGGGGAACTTCTTGCGGATCCGGTACTTCTCCACCGGGCCCAGCGGCCGCCCGCGGAGCCTCTCCGCCTCTCGGTAGTGCGCGTCCAGCCACAGGTCCTGGAGCTTGGCGTGCGACTCGCGCGTGAACCGGTGACTCTGGAGGATCTGGTAAAGACCCTCGAAGTTCCCCCCGTGGAAGGCGACCAGCGCTCGCGCTCGCATCACGGACTCGTGTCGGTTGAGCGCCTCCCCGGCGGAGCCAGGCACGGCCGCGGGCAGGGACCAGAGGAACCTGCCGAGGCGCTCGATGTCCCCGGTCTCCTCCAAGTTCTCGCACACCCGAGCGACCTGGTCCGGCGTGAACATCGGCAGTGGGAACATCTCGGCTATGTGCTCCCCCCCCCCCCTCCCCAGTAGCTCACCGAAGAAGCTATGAAATGTGCGCATGAAGTGTTGTGTCCAACCGTGCGTAACGCTCCGTGCGCTCGCTGCCTCTTTTTTTTCTCCAAGATGATGGCAAGATTTTTGACACTGGCAGCATCTGTCCGCCGCCTCTCTTAAAGTAACCGAGTCTTTCCCGGTATTTGGGCAAATGTTTCAGAGAAGCTGGTGCGCAACGGTGGCCGCAAGCTAAATAAAGAAAGAGGACAAGGAGTCGACCCGTATTTATAGCGAGATACAATTAGCATCTCTGTAGTTGTTTTGAGAAGGATTATGCGTCCGGGCCATTAGCCTCTTAGTGGGGGGTAGTGTGTACAGAGGTGACTGGCTGATCAGCTTGTTTGGCTTATAGCCCGAGGATACATTGACTGCCGGGATGACTGCAGCGAGCAAACAAGCGGGGATATGTTATTTGATGACGGATCTGGTGGAGATGGAGACAGCCATGGACAGGAGATGATGAGGGGAGAGTAGACGTGGAGAGAAAACCACTCCACGATTTTTTTTGACAGCAGGCAAACCCAAGAAGATGTAAGGAGAATGACAAGAAATTATACTTTTAGGAATGAGTGAACACTTTGAAGTCGTAGTGAGGAATGGTTAAGCCTGAACGTTGATGGCACATTACATCGTGGGGTCATGGTCCTGACAATGTCCCTGGACATTTGGTCGAGAGGACACGTCGGGACACAAAGATGCCATCCCCGCCCAGCTAATACCCATGTAATTAAAAGAGATACGGTCCCATAGTTCATCCTCCGTGACATCTTGCCAGGACAAGGCATAATAAAAACGCCCCGATGTATGGTGCAACTCCGGGATAAGGAATTAATGATCTGCTGCCCGGTTCAACCCCTCTGATCTCAGCTCATTAATCAGTCTTAGGATAATTTTCTTATTAATCAGGTTAAGGATCCTGTCAGCATCTGTCAACTGTAATACAAACACGTTACACTTCATTTGCACACCATAGCTGAGAGGAAATGTATATATGTATATATATATGTATATGTATATACATATATGTATATATGTGTGTCACTTTGCCAAGCATCAGTGGACCAAAGCCTGAACGTTAAGCTATAGATATTAAATTAGCAATTGAACTTAAAGCCAAAAACAATTGGCGCTGAAGGCAGACATAATCCCTGCAGTGCATATGAGGCTTTGGATAAAGGTTGCAGTCAGGTGAAGGATCGTCTGGTTTAATATAAAGTGAAGTGGCTTAATCCGTCTACAAATCTGTCTAGAATACAGATGATATCTATGAGCATCAGGTTGTGTTGTTGGGATCAATACTAAACAATACATTTAAATAATTCCTCCAACGAAACCAGTTTGTCATCTTAAATACTTCTTTAGTGCTTTAACGTTTCAATAATCTATTGTAGAAGCAAATGATCATCTATTATTGCAGACATAGAAATACAGACAATTTAAAAGAAAATGAAATTAAGACAATATGAATCATACATTTTCTTTCTTAATTTGGAAATAAATGTATTAAAACATAAATTCCACATGAGCATCAAGTAAATAGTGATTCTCAACATTGTAGTTATGACTGAGGCTTCATCATCTCTTCTGCATTATATATATATATATATATATATTATTATTATTCATTTCACAATAATATAAGACAGAGAAAAGTATAGAACATTCTCTTGTTTGAGCAGCTGAGATGAGCAAATATGTAGATAAATTACTCTAAGCAGTTAATCAATTATCAGAATCAACTCTAGTTAACTTACAGTCAATAGATGCTGTTCAGTGGAGTTTAGGGTATAGAAAGCGTATAGAATGACTCTATAAGCAGTAATCATTTGATACGTGTTAGAGCCTAAATCTATAGCTTAACATACCAGGTGGGATTGGTAAACTAATGCAAAGGGGGGTTAGGTGTGATTTTATGTGTGTGTGTCTCTGTGTGTGTGTGCGTGTGTGTGTGTGCGTGTGTGTACGTGTGTGTGTCCGCCACACTCTTTGGCACAGAAGGGGAGAAATGAGCTCAGTGAAGATCATGCTCACAAGTTAATCTAACCCCTCCAAGTTTCAGACACTTTGCACCCCTGCCCACCACCACACACACACACACACACACACACACACACACACACACACACACACACACACACACACACACACACACACACACACACACACACACACACACACACAGACCTTCAGCACAATAAATCCCCACCAACCCAATCTGTTTAACACTTTGAGAGCAGACTGAACCAAAATCTGCTTAAGCGCTCCCGAGCCGTTGGAGCGGGATGAATGATAAGATGGTGGTGGACTGAACCGATTACTATGTGTTTGTAGAAGGGAGGGGGGGGGTCATATATATACATCACATCTTATACTTTAAATCTTTCTAAAATACAACATCACCGATCATGCTTTTGTCACTACTGCTCTCAATTCTTATTGAGAATGTACGTATAGTGATTTAATGTGTAACTTCAAGACCATTTATATCCTATATATTTTTCCTGTATGTCACACCGTGGCCATGTTTTTTAACAGCTGTAATTATACTCGTCTGTAACAATTTCAGACACTTTTATTTTGAAATTGATACAAAATATGTATGTACTTTTGTACTTTAAAATGTCATTTTATTCACACGAATGTTAAATAGCTGCTATGGACGTTTTGGAGAGGCATCCTTAAAGGGAAGCACTTTATCAACTTTATCTCTTCATATAATAGTCCTGAGTGTTCCTCTGAACCGCTGCCAAAGATAACCCATCTCCATCCAACAGCCCACAAACAATAAAATGCTAAATCTCACTGTCACTTCACAGAAAGGTTTATCTGTTATCTGTTTGCCTTCAAGTGTTTGGGTTAGAACTGGAAAGCCCAAACTGCTTGTAGATGTGACGGTGTTTTGTGTGTCTTTCGCTGTTTCCTCCTTCAGGTGGTGAACCGCCCGAAGGACACGGCACACCTGATCCAGAGGCCCGGACTGAGCCGACGCCTTTACCCCTAAACTATACTGGTGCATACGGGTTGCTCCTCGTCAACTCATCGGGTGAGAGACTCTTCATGTTTACGACCAGTTATTTCATCATAAAGTAATAATAACTATAAAGAGTGCAGAAAGATGTCAGAAAGACGTTTTTATCTTCAGTAGATCTAAACCTGTAGTGCCATTGAATTTGTGTGTTTTAATTTAAGAACAAACTGGAGAATGTGTAAAACTTGTTAGCAACTACAAATGAATGTGTACACACACACACACACACACACACACACACTGCCTCATTGGCTGGACCTATAGATGGTGGAACCCCACTTGGCATATTTAATTAGAGGATTAACCAGAAGCCTCCTGCTTAAAAAAATGACCTGTTGATTTTGCCAACAGGCAAAGCGGGGGGTGTGTGTGTGTGTGTGTGTGTGGAATGGGGGATATTACCATGCTGTATAAATCCACACCAAGCACAATTAACAAGCAATTGGGAGGAGAAGTAATTAGTATTATCTGCTTATCACTGTCGACCCCTATTCTAAGGAAAATGGGTTAAAAAACTCACACACACACACACACATACACACTCACTAATTCCCTCCAGGCAAATGTGTAAGGGCTAATTACAAGCTCATTTGCAACTCAATAGCAGTATCCTCCCAGACAGGTCTATCCCCCATGCACCCCCCCCCCCACCCCCCCCCCCCCCCCTCAACATACTGTGTGTTAGCTTTACCTCTCAGCCCGCACTCGCCAAACAAACGCCAAAAAATGTCTTCCCAGAGAGAGAGAGAGAGAGAGAGAGAGAGAGAGAGAGAGAGAGAGAGAGAGAGAGAGAGAGAGAGAGAGAGAGAGAGAGAGAGAGAGAGAGAGAGAGAGAGAGAGAGAGAGAGAGAGAGAGAGAGAGAGAGAGAGAGAGCTCCTGATTCAATAGACACAGGTGATACATGGGGGATTTCATTAATTTCAATTTATATATATATATCCAACTGTAACAGCCAGGGCTGCAACAAGTATTATTTCTCATTGTTTGGTCTCAAAAATGTCAAGAAACAGTGAAATATTTTCACAGTTTTAGCCCAAATTTACATATTAAAATGTCTTCTTTTCCCGAAACTAACAGTCCACACTTCAGAGGTATTACTTCTACTATCATTGAAAATAAATTAAGAAAACCAGCAAATATTCGCTTGGAGAAGCAAGATTTGGGCCGCACCCTGTGTGCTTAATTGCATGTAATTTGTACATTTCTGCACTTACAAAAACCTTTCTATGAGCACCCTAGATCAATATGAGATGGACATTCACAAGAAGGAAAAATAAACTGGGCTTCCCTCGGGAGAAGCTCGACACGCACTTTGGTTTTGGGGTCACGACTCAGTATGTTGGGAAACATGTTGACTTACAACTTTTAAAGTTCTTATAAGTAAAATTGATTCTCACCGTGCGTAGGTATTTTTATACTTTGACACGTTAATGTATTCCTTCTATTAAAAATGTAATTAAAAACTATATTATTTACGTATATACATGTCAGTGTTGGTCTAAATTGATTGCAATACTGTGCACACATGAAGGAACGTAATAGCGAGCTCTAAGCACTTTGTTTTCTCTACGACTGCGTATTATCACATATCCACGATAAGAAATGCTCCTTCAATAACGAGGAAATGCCAAAACACAAGTCCCATACTACACAGCTGATTGAGCGAATTAATAAGTGAGTCGGCGCAACGAGCTCCTCTACACTTGGAGGTGTGACGTGGAAAGCGGAGATTATTTGTGGAATGTTCTTTCCAGGTATCGTTAGCCAGTGGATCGGGTTGTTGTTCCCTCCAGCACAATGAACCCCCCCCCCCCCATCAGACAGTATCATGTTCGCTCTCGAAGGATCAGCTTACCGCGAGCTCACAGTTAGCTGCTAAATGCTAATTTAAGCCTTTAAAAAATAGCCCAGCAAATCACTGCTGTTTGAAAGACTGAAGATGAAGGAAATTATAGAAATGTGTTTTTCGACATGGACTAGCATGAGGCCGGGAAATCGAACCGCCGACCCTCTGATTGAAGGACGACGACGCCGCAGTCGCTTCCCTCCATCATCACCCGTAACAGGTGTTAACTGGAGTTGTTTAGGAACCCTGAAGGATTTAATTTGGGACTTATTCTTACCTAATGCTATAATGCTCATTAATTCCTACTTTGGTGACTCCCACTGATCCTCTCTGGTCGGCCCGGCCCAGGAAGAAGCATTGGGAAGGACGCTTCGTCTTTTAGAGGGACGTTAAAGAAGAAGGCGGGAACGCAGGGTTGTAAGATGAGGGTACGTCTGTCATCAGAGCGGCGTGTTGGAAGAAACGATCACTCCTGTTCAGGCACTTTGTACTGTTTTGGCCTGTTCTCTGGCAGAACTAGCGCTCTGACAGCGCTGTAAATTGAGTCAATGTCGTGGATCTGAGCCACACTCGGTGCGCTTCATTCAACGTAATTCTTACATTTCTACAATTACAAAAAACATCTGTGTGAGGTCCGCAAAAGGGAAGAAAATCCCCAGTAGAAGTGCAATGGCACACAAAATTCATACGCACAATGGGGCTTTTTTGGGGTCTGTTTTCAGTACAGCTGGGAAACAAAAGATTCAATTTATACATTTTTGCCAAAGCTAGATTGAACAGCATTTCAGTTGTGTAGCCTTACAGTAATATGTCTTAATGCTAAAGAAGCGTTTTTGCTACTACTTTCACAGTAATCTGTTTTTACAGGTACTATAAAACAGGATTTGAATAAACCTTTTGTATTCATGTACAAACTAGAAGTGACAAAAGACCGTAAGTTATTGTATTTGTATGTGCCTAACGTTAGTATTCATTAACAGTTCAATTAGTCCGCTGCATGTCGGTCAACTCTCATCCAGTTGGTGTCAATATTTCGCTATTATTCACCAATTCTCCCGTTGACTGTGTAATAGCATCTGCAAAGATGTTCCACAAACTCTGACAAGCAAAGAAAGATCCAGCAGTGAAAGCAGTCACCCTCACTACTAGCTGATATTGATTTTGTCATGCCGTGTGATCCTTCGCTACGAAGGCTGAAAACTGAATCCGTCATATAAATCCCACTTAATCTCCCGTGTTACAACTGCTTTATTAAGTATGTTCACTGGAGTCAGTGTCAAAGCCAGGTGGGCCGATATCAGAGCAGCTTCTACGCAGTAAAATCAGCTCATTTGAATCGTTAGTGCTACTTTTAATAGACGCATGATGTCACTGACCTCCTTCAGGTCATCGTTCAGACATCGTTGGCACACAGCCAGTGTTTTGGGTAACCATTGGGGTCATTGTATCATCGCGTCCATCATCTGCTACCACATACTAACCGGCGCCGCTGCAGCCACTGTAAAAAGTGTGTGAGCGGTAGAGAAGTTATGATTTACCACTTCACTTTGTTTTGTGTGCGTGTGTGTGTGAATCTTCTGCAGCAACGTTTAACGGTTACTCACCCGTGTGTGTCCGGTGTGTGTTCTCCAGCTGGGTTCATGTGACAGCAGGGGTGGGAGACTAAGAGCTTGGTGAGAGGGATTACCGATATCTGTTAGGCCTCCTCCGACAGTGTCACGTCTCATTACTTCTGTCCTCCAGCGCGGATAGTCTGGCTTTAGCGGGATACATTTAAGATGCGGGCAGCCTGGGCGTCCAAGAACACCGGGTTTAGAGGCACAGTGATATGCGCGCCCTTTGCCCGAGAGGCTTTTGTTTTTCTTCTTCTTCTCTCTCCAGTAAGCAGACAGGTAAACGTCTCCCAAAGCTGGCATTGACCGCAGTTAAGCCTTCACTTGTTCAAGTGACACTGTGACACTGAGGGAGAGTAGAGAGGAGTTCATAGAAGAAGACATTGTGGAATATTAGAGCAGGAGAAATGCTGATATGGATGTAAAAAACAGGTGGTTCTAGCTTAAAAATGAAACATCTTTGTGGTTTTGTTTCTTACTTTTTATTGGACAAGACATTTGAGGATGTCAAACCAGGCTCTTGAAATTGTGAAAGGCATCTTTTTTATTTTTTTATTGATTGATTGACAGTGAAAATAATAAACTGGAACTACTTCAACAGTTCTCCCACGTTGTGATTTTAAAGAGAAGAAGAAGCTTTCATCCTGCAACGTTTCTAACGCTGAAACAGTTCGTCGGGTCAAATGTGACTACTTACTTACTTTCGGACGAGAGACGTCCGGCTCTCGCGCGACAGATACACACTCATGTAGCTGTAATCTATTAGTAAGTCAGTATTCAGACACAATACATTCTAAATCCCCCTTTCAGACACTTCAGTGAGCATGTTCAGTCAATAAGATCTCTTCGACCATTTCTCTAAACCTTTGGGCCTAATCACTTGCACATCCTTCCAGTCAAGTGGCTCATTCCAAGAAATCCCCGATGTTAAGCCGAGAGGCGTAACTATCCTCTATGGTCCTCAGTTTGTCTCTATTCAAACTGCAGTTAAACACGCTACAGTGGACAAACAAACCAACTCGTTTGTAGCCACGTTTTTTGTTTTCATTTTGCGAATTCCTTTCATCGCCGTGGGTCATTGAATCCTTCGTTTCTCCCCCATTCGCTGACCCAGAAGGCCCCGCGTGTCTACAACGCCTGCACGTTGACCCCTTTGCTCTCATGGCCCTCACCCCCCCCACCACCCCCCCACTCCCTGCTCATCTCGCCCTCCAGCTGGTTCCCTGCACTGCCAGAAGCCGAGAGCAGTTTTCCTGGCCCTTAGCAGGGCGGCTAATCTAGATGGCGGGAGGCCTCCCTCCTGCTAGCGGCGCACAAGAGAAGGCAGCCCTAATTGCTTATGTCGTAAAGCTCTCTGACCCAGATAAGCCTCCGCTCCCCAAATCTGTCGATATAACCCCACTTTACCTCACCAAACCTGCCTCTCCTGATCCACGCAGGCTAACGCCTCGGAACATTTCTGCACCTTCTGCCACATTACTAACACCCGGGACACGGGGAGATTGGGACGGGTTGATACCGACAGCTTATTGCTGCAGGGAAATGACTACTTTAAGTGGTATTCTTTCATTTGTGTATTTGTCGACAAAGAACATGCCTTAACGTAGGCCTCGTGTATAAATCCAATGCAGTCGGCATTAGTCTGTCTGTTAATTTATGTATTTTAATACAAACCTTTTAAGAAAATGTAATTCTGTAGCTCAAAGGAAAGTGGGAAACAAACTTCTAGAACAATACAAAGCTTTTCATAGATGCATGGATACTCTTTTTCGTGAGATCTTTGAAGAGGAAGGCTTGATGGATTCACCAGAAAGCAAAAGTCACAGATATTCTACGCACTACTTTATCAGGTGGAGGGTGATTAGAGGTGCGCTCAATGAAAGCCAAAGCAGCGGCGGCGTTGCGTGCAGCCTGCTCTGGCATGCCCGGCTCATCATTGGGCAGCTAATGCTAAAGCTAAAGCTTAGCCACCAAACGCCACTGTGGCTCTGGAAGAGTGGCGAATGTCACACGTGGTGGCCGCTTCACCGATCAAAGCTCCACCAACACAGATAGTGACTTTTTATTTTTATATATATTCTACGTCAGCTTTCTGAGACGTTTGTCGTACAGAGATATTAAATAAAAGCGTTGTTCTTGAGTCACTCGGCTGGTGAAGCTCTTAACTCGTATCAAACAGGAGCCTGGCTGAGGATTCCTTGAAGTCCACGTTAATACAGTTCCTAATTACTCAAAAGGAGCTTTTAATTGGATGCTGGCCTGACCCACTGTATAATCACCCACCACATGTTAATGCTATTGGTGCAGGGATGCCTTTAACCCCCCCCCCCCCCATCTTAAGCCATGTTACACCACAAGTAAATGTCAAGCGTGTCAAGTGCTCGGTGAACGATACTCCTGCTGATATCTTGTAGTTTTTTCTGACAGAACTACAAATTACATCATAACGTTATGCTCTTTAAGCCCTGTAGTTCGTACTGTAGCTCGTGTAATAATGATAATATTAATTATACAAAGTATAATGACTGACAGTTATGGGTCAAATAAAAATCACCCTGTAGGTTGAATAGAAATTCCAACAATACAAATCAGGCAAACAAAAAATAGAGAAGAAAAGACACGCGAGACATAAAGTACCACAGTCTCACGTCATCACACAATATGCTGAAATTGATCTCACTCCAAAAATACCAAATGAAAATGATTTAAAGTGGTTCTAAAACTATATTCCAAACCAAACCGTTTTTTTTTGTCCCGCACCAAACACTATTCCGTGCTACAGTTTTCCTGCTCAGGGTCATTTAAATAAAAAATATAAAAATTCAACCAATTCCAGCTGAACTAAAACATTTTCACAATAAATATATCAGTGTTCTCCAAAAATCAACAATTACACATCGACTTAACACTGACAAGGATTAGTGTACACTTTGCAGTACTGTTTGTAAGAAGAGTAGTTCATGTTTAATACCGCATGTACCACAGAATAACACGAGTATAAAGTATAAAATCAATCGTCTGATATTTTCTGGTGGTGCTGAGGGTTTCCACTGTTTGGTTTACATTGTGATTGTGCAGTTTTCTGTTTGATCCGCGCTACATTTCTACATGTAGCCCCACATCATGAAGTCTACTTCAGGAGAAAACCCCCCAACTCCAGATGACCTGATACCAGCGTCAGATCCTCCATACAGTAGTTGCCCACAGTGTCGGCGTGATCATCGTGTCGCACAATGTTCTATGTAAAGCGTCTTTGTCGCTTTGTCGTCCTCGTGGACCTGTGAGTAATCTCTTCAGACAGTTTGCAGGAGACAACGAGCGCTCGCGGCGTCTGAAATGGCGCCGAGGTGCGTTTACATCCCCGTGAGCGCCAAACAACACCGGTGTTGCGTAATCCCCGTGTTCTGCTTGCTTCAACTTCAATATACACACATATGATGCAACACTGATCCCAACACTCAAGTGCTTGTTGCCACCTGGTGGTCGGACCGCATCATTGATTGGCACGACGTTCAAAAGAAGTAAAGTGAAATAAGCAACGCAAAAACGAACTCGGGAACCAAAAGGGAGAATTCTATATTTTTACAGTTTCATGATTGTGCCTTCATTTGAATCAACCAGTCACAAGGCTGTTCATTCTCACATCTCAGTCATTTTAAACCACATTCGCAGCACGCAGTTCTATCTTTAGGATAAAAACTATGAACTTGACGTTACGTCGGACAAAAAGGGACGACTGAATGTGATTTCTGTCTTTGATCGGCTGTCAGTGAAACGTTGAGCGTCTAACTTCGTGTTGGTGAACTCTCAGGGTGTGAATATGTAGACTCGGTGTCTCAGGGTCTATTTTTGTATCTGGACCGGCTCAAGAAAAAGTACCTCATATGCTTCAACATTAATGTCGATCAAATGGCATCTAGATTTTCGGATTTGCATTCGATTTTTTTTTTTTTAAATCCGCGAGCCAGACTTCCAATCCTTTCTTACTTTCAGTCCCAACAGCAGGACGCTCTCTGAAACCTCCAGAGAACCTTTCCCTGCTGCTCACGTCAAATTAACCCCGAGCGTCGGATTGGATTAAACTCCCACTGTGCCGTCATCACGAGAAATCAAAGACAAGCGTGGACGTGAAGCTAAATCTGGTTAAAATCAGAAACACAGTCATCAGAGGCCGGACGTGTGGTCCTCGTCACGTTTCAGCACCGTCGGTTGGAGGATGGGTATTTGGTTTTCAGGCCCTCTTTGAAGCTGCGGAACAGAACGCGGTTGCGTTTGTTCTCCTCGTCCTTCCTGGCGTGGAACTCCCCCTGGATCTTGAAGCCCCGGTGCACCACGAACGCCGAGCTCAGCACCGAGAACCTGTATCCGGCCACGTGGAGCTCGCAGGCCTGCGGGGAGACAAGAAGACACTTGTGGGAAGTGGGAAGTGATGAGGGAGGAGGAGGAAGGACAGATTAAAATAAATCAGCAACAAAGTTGATTGTCCATTAAAGGGGCAATCTCAACATGTTGAAATCGCACAAACCTGGCTGATACGATTGAAGCCATATTGCTTGAAGCTCTCGTCATAGAGGGGCACAGTGTGGGGCCCGATGTAGAAAGGCTCCCAGGGGTCCGTCCAGGTGAGCGTGTGGGCGACTTCCATGGTGCCCGTCTCTCTGACGTGGCTGTTGACCCACTGCGAGTAGTTGGTGGGGGCCTGACAGCGGGGACACAGCTCCTCGTAGAACGGCCGGACCTCGCCGACCTGGTAGAGCTGGACCAGCTCGGCCTTGTTGGCGGGCATCTTCCGGGCGTGGCGGATCTCGAAGGCGGGCAGCACGAACACCTCGGCGCCCGTCGACTCGCGCGTAAAGACCAAGGCCATGAACTGCTGGTGCAGGTCCGCGCTCGGCATCATGTCGATGTCGATGACCAGGATGTAGGAGGACTCGGTGCCACCCCGGGCGACGTTGCGCAGAAGGTTGTTGGGGTAGGAGACGTTCCCTCTGATGGCATAGTTCTTGTCTTTGTGCCGGTGGGTCTCCAGTCTGGAGAACACCGAGGCGCAGTCATCAAGACCTGCAAAGTGCTCCCGGTCCTGGTCAGGGAAACTGGCCATCTCCCAGGACAGGCAGACCAGGTGGAAGTCCACCAGGGATTGGATCTGAGGGCAGAAGAAGTTGAGTGCGTAGACCAGAGCTGTGGCAAACTTGACATCTTGCCCTTGCGCAAATATGGCCACAGAGAGCGGGTTGTGCCACCTCTCCAGGAGGGATTCCAGGTGATGCAGGTTGTTGATGGTCGTGTGTGTGGCTAAAGCCAGGACGCTGGAGCCGGGGTCGGATCCCGGTCTGTGGTTCGTGGTGAAATCACTTTTGATCAAGTTCTTGTACACCCGGTACTGCCCGCTGTTGTCGAAGATCCCACCGGTAGACAGAGAGTACCTCAGACGCTCCTTCCGAGAGTTCTTCTCGGGGTGCCCATTCTTCTTGCCCCCGGAGCCTCCAAAGAGCTCAGAGTACAGGTACCGCTGCTGCTTACCGTAGAACTTGGATAAGAAGGACAGGTATATGAGCTGCAGGAGCGCCACGATCAGCAGAGCACTCAGCACCACTTTGAAGACGGAACATTTCTTGGAGAGATGCATTCCAGAGAAACTGCAAAACCGACCAAACTGGTGCACACAAAGCAAAGTCCGAACACCGGAGGAGCGAGGCTGGGCTATTTCTGTCCGAGCGTACCAGCTAACATTAGCCACATGCTAACGCTGCAGCCTGCTAGGCTGGAAATACAACGACCACTTGCATCATTTCTGCTGGTTTGCAGCACAACTGCCCCAGATGTTTTCACCACGGGCCTCGACGGTGCGAATAAAACGACGAATGTAATCCGGTTTTCGTGATCTCCATCAAAACACAACACGGTTGTTACCGTTTCTGCTGCTGCTGCTGCTGCTGCTGTGACGGTGGACGCATATTGATACGTAACGACCGTAATGCCGGGAGTAAAGGCGCCACCGAATTTGGTCCCGGAGCACCGCTTGTTGAAGTGTTTATTAACGGACATGAGTGAAAATAAAGCGCTGCTGTCACTACAGCGTTAGTGTCACGTGACAGTGAAGGTGTAAAAGTTACAATGAGTGTGTCTGTATGTTCTATAAGGTGCTGTTTGCTGAGTGTATGGAGTCCATAAGACGAGGTGGCCGAGTGGTTAAGGCGATGGACTGCTAATCCATTGTGCTCTGCACGCGTGGGTTCGAATCCCATCCTCGTCGACAGTTGGTTTTGAATTTTTATTTTTTGCTAAATAATCACATGCGAGCGGACCGTACTCGTATATCTCTATATATAAGTACGGCGTACTGCATCATCGTCATACAGAGTTCATATTAATCTTAGCAATAAAACTAACTCAATTAAAAGCGGGGTGTCCCAAAAATGTAGTAACATTTTACACAAACCAACAAAAAGGGCAACATTGCAAGTTGCTGATATCTGACACCCATTTAAATGCAAGCTTATTTAACCACATATGCCCATCATAGGGACACACGAATACAATAGGCAATTTTATGAGGTTTTTATCTTTAATTAAAGAATCCAAATTCACTTGTCATTCAAAATTCTGGCCAAAAATAGAACAAATGAAGGCTTGGAGTTCTACACGGAAATGTACCAGCAGAAGAGGACTGCAAAATGCAAACAAGCCAAAAAGTGTTTGAGAAACATAAGTGATTTAATGACTTCCAATAAAAATGTAAATTCAGTGAATGCTGAGCTTTTTACATTCATCAAGTGTTACCAAGATGCAGATGACATGCACACATCTTTTGTGAGCTTACCTTTACCTCAAGATGAAGTTACAAGGCAAAATCTGTACTTCAAAGATAAAATGACAATGTTCTATGACTTCACTGAAAAGGTAAAAGGCTGGCTGTCTGAAATGGGTTACCCATATGTGCAGCCAAATAAAGATTCTCTCGACCACCAAAGTGTTGCAGATGAAATAAACCCTGAAGACAGTGCTTCTAATGTGTTAAGTGTAAAGATGAACTCTGTAAAGACACATTCCCAGCTATCACGGATTTCATCAACATCATCTGCACGCATTAGAGCTGAGGCTGACAAGGCAGCTCTGATGGAGCGTGTTGCTGCTCTAAAAAGGAAACATCTAATAGAAGCTCAGGAGGAAATGTTGGACAGGGAAAGGGAAAAGTTGAAGAAAGAAACTGATAAGTTGAAGAAAGAAAAGGAACAATTGGAACTTGAAACGGAATTGGCAGCTACAAATGCAAAGCTTCATCACCCTGTAGGTTGAATAGAAATTCCAACAATACAAATCAGGCAAACAAAAAACAGAGAAGAAAGGACACGCGAGACATAAAGTACCACAGTCTCACGTCATCACACAATATGCTGAAATTGATCTCACTCCAAAAATACCAAATGAAAATGATTTAAAGTGGTTCTAAAACTAAATATTCCAAACCAAACATCGTTTTTTTTTTGTCCCGCACCAAACACTATTCCGTGCTACAGTTTTCCTGCTTAGGGTCATTTAAATAAAAAATATAAAAATTCAACCAATTCCAGTTGAACTAAAACATTTTCACAATAAATATATCAGTGTTCTCCAAAAATCAACAATTACACATCGACTTAACACTGACAAGGATTAGTGTACACTTTGCAGTACTGTTTGTAAGAAGAGTAGTTCATGTTTAATACCGCATGTACCACAGACAGTGGCGGCTGGTGGAAAATTTTCTAGGGAGGGCCATCCTATCAATTTCAGCAAACATCCAGTATGATTTAATGCAAAAAAAATTTTGCATCAAACACGCATTATTACTTGGCAGTTAAATATTTAACATTTATTCCAACATGAAAAAAAGCAGTAAATAACACTTATATAATATAATACAATATAATATAACATGTTTATTTATTGAGATGCCCCGGACCTTGTTATAGGAGGTAAAGATCAGGAGAAGTAAACATGAAGTGTAATTATGAATACTGATGTTAAATTAAGCTATGATGAGTTTTCACTGTTCATTTAGGGGGAAAAAAGTGGCCCGGGAGTTACTGTCAGACCGGCCCACTCAATACACGGCGCGCTGCCCACTCAATACACGGCATGTATTTCGCCGGTCTACGGCGGCCATTCGCACCTCCGCCGGCGTCGCCCCGACAGACGCCCGGAACGACAGCACGGCGCAGACCGCGGTGATGGAGAAACGTTTTTAAAAGCACCGTAGTGTCCAGCCGTGCTGTGGCGTCCTCGGATCGCGAGGAGTAGTATAATGTCAGTTTATACTGTTGATACAGTTTTCACTGATTATTGACTTTCGGTATTAGAGTAAATTGAACGTGTTCTGTGAAGCATATAATATAGTCCCGTCGGCCTACCGGGGATTCCCCCGGTATCCCCGATGGCCAGTCCGCCCCTGCCTGTGGATACGTATGGTATGTCGAAGTAATCAGCGTACTTTTAGGAAGAAAGGAAGTTGATTGACTGACTTGTACGAAGTAGTGAAGCTTCGCATGTAGTCTGCTGTCTGATTGTGAGGTCAGGCTGATCTGATATCAGCTCTTTGGCTGCAGAATCTCCTCAAAGTTCTCCTCTCAAACGGGTCTTGGAGGAGGAGTGCTCGCCTGTCGAGACTTCTCCTGACGAGAACGCGCAGCTCGGGGGCCTGATCGTTCTGGCCCACAGCTGAATCTATTTGAGGCGCTGATTGGCTAAATGGTATGTCACTCATTTATATCTTGAATCAGCAATTGGCTAAACGGCTTCATAGACCCGTCTTTTTTGGGCAAAACGATCAGGCCCCCCTCACTGCGCGTTCTCAGAGTGTCGTGCACACAGGCAGAGAGCACGAGCAGACGAGCACACAGGGGGAGAGGACGAGCAGGAAAAGCATATATTTTGCGCAGATATCATATTGTACACACATTACTGGGTACATTCCATAGTTAAAAAACACAAATATTGACAATTTGTATAATTTATGATTATTATAATTTTTTTTTTTTTCGCCCGTGTGGCTCATGGTGGGGCAATGCCCCATTGCCCTCTCTTGACCAGCCGCCACTGACCACAGAATAACACGAGTATAAAGTATAAAATCAATCGTCTGATATTTTCTAGTGGTGCTGAGGGTTTCCACTGTTTGGTTTACATTGTGATTGTGCAGTTTTCTGTTTGATCCGCGCTACATTTCTACATGTAGCCCCACATCATGAAGTCTACTTCAGGAGAAAACCCCCCAACTCCAGATGACCTGATACCAGCGTCAGATCCTCCATACAGTAGTTGCCCACAGTGTCGGCGTGATCATCGTGTCGCACAATGTTCTATGTAAAGCGTCTTTGTCGCTTTGTCGTCCTCGTGGACCTGTGAGTAATCTCTTCAGACAGTTTGCAGGAGACAACGAGCGCTCGCGGCGTCTGAAATGGCGCCGAGGTGCGTTTACATCCCCGTGAGCGCCAAACAACACCGGTGTTGCGTAATCCCCGTGTTCTGCTTGCTTCAACTTCAATATACACACATATGATGCAACACTGATCCCAACACTCAAGTGCTTGTTGCCACCTGGTGGTCGGACCGCATCATTGATTGGCACGACGTTCAAAAGAAGTAAAGTGAAATAAGCAACGCAAAAACGAACTCGGGAACCAAAAGGGAGAATTCTATATTTTCACAGTTTCATGATTGTGCCTTCATTTGAATCAACCAGTCACAAGGCTGTTCATTCTCACATCTCAGTCATTTTAAACCACATTCGCAGCACGCAGTTCTATCTTTAGGATAAAAACTATTCCGCGCGGCGGGCCAGGCGGCGTTTAGGCGCACATGTTCATCAACATGGCACACGCCAACTGGAGATTATATATTCTACTATAATCTATTAAACCTTTGAACGGCAGAAAGTGCAGCGCTTGTTAGGAAAGCCTTCCTTCAATGGAGCCGCCTCGTGATTCTCTTTGCAGGAAAAACCTCATCGTGGATTTGTGCACTTTATGTTGTGTATGAATTATGTTGTGAGTCTCACTAGTTGCCACCAGAGGGTGCCAGCAAACAGCCTCATGCCTTTATGTATCTGCTTGGACCGGTGGTTGCAGAGACTGTTCCCAGACCTGTCATGAGGATGTCAGGACTGCACTCCAACCTGTCTGCTGGACTGTGCAACATCACAGTCAACTGCTCCATCAGGGACGAGTGGGTGTGGTCCTTCTGTGATGGAGAGGGTTGCAGAACATCTCAGAGATCACTCAGGAAGGTCAACATCACCATATTCACTGACAACACATCCATTGTCTGCAGTGGCAACAACCACGTCAGCACAAGCAAAGTGTCTGAAAGCACAGAGGCAATGTGTAAGTATCATGTGATGATTTATGTATTTATTGCTCACACGATGACAGACGAACACTGGAAATCCAGTCGATATATATTCAGTTCTTTCTCTCTTTCTTGGATGTTTTTGGGCCACCACCTCCGTCGTTTTCATAGTTCAGTTGGTTGCGGGTGCTGTCTGCTAACATGTGTTTCCATGTCTTTCCAGGCTTGAGAAAACCTAATCCTGACCACGAGGAGACATCAGAACCACCCACTGGTCTAGTAATAGTAACAGTCATTGCACTGTGCGTGTCCCTCTGTGCCTTTGCTGTCTGTGTGGTAAAGGGGCTTTCTTCAACAGAGTATAATCAGCACCAGGTAAGCTGTATTACATAAGCATGTACAACTCAAACCTTTCTTCAAGATGTGAAACTGAGTTTTCCTTGAGTGGAGATGTCTTGTCATAGTGCGTGACGTAGTTGAAAACCCATTTCACGGCGTTATTTCTAGGCAGAGGCACCTGCTGCTCGGATAACACAAAGCCAGCAGGTGGAGGCAAAGCCACACTCTGTGTCGAGCGTCTCTACTTCCTCTTCCAGTCAAGCCGAGGCCTGTTATGAGAACGTGGATGCCGCACAGCCCTGCCAGAGCAGCAGCCCAACCATCAGCCCAAGAGAGGAGCTGGGGTCCCAGCGAAGTCAGAAAGTAGACACCGTCTACAGCGTGTTACCAGCTGTGACTCCATCTCTGGGCAAGAGTGATGGCGGCGTAGACACGGAGCGACACGAGACGACACAAGAGACGTCGAGGTCAAAGTACGTCCCCCTGGAGGAGGAAGAGCACATTGACACTCTGTACAGTGTGTTGCAACTGCCCAGAAAAGCCACAGCACCACCAACAGGTCAAACGGAAGTTATTCAGAAGCCGAAGAGATGAACATGACAAGTGAAAGAAGCCTGTTGGACTCTGTGGAAGCCAGAATGATGACACGGACGTTCCTGCCGGATGTACTTGAACCTGGAGAACACGCCTTTGTGGATTATACAATCATTTTGTACAGTGTTTTGTTGTATTTGTGTTATTTTAGTAGAGATATGACTTGTTCGTCCCCCGTCACTGTGCAGTTAAATTAGAAATGTCCATAAACAACCACAAGGGGGTGACAAAGTACCCTGATTGAACCGACACAAGGCACTCCTCTTTAAGTCATGTAGTTATGTGTCAAGGACCCACGAGCCACATTCTCAAAAAGCCGTAGTACTCCCTCACCAACACATTTGTGAACTTCTTCAATGTTAAACTCATCATAGTGTTTTACTTCTTTGCTACAAATGTTCTGCTGCTTTGCTCAGTTCCTGGTAGCATTGTGCTCCAAAGAATACAGTTACCTGCTCAGGCTTCATATCCTTTGTCCTGCACTACTGCATGTAACCAATGCACGGTTGGTTTTTGCACCTGCACTGTGCGTTGATATCGTTAATCAAAGAGTTTTACAATACCTTCATAAAGTACACAAATATGAAACGTATTGATACAAAGATCATTGTGTCTCACGGTCCAATGAGCTGCAGGCCGTTCTGTACCTTCTCTTTCTTGGAAATGAATGATTTGATCATTTTTATTTTCAGTACTGAAAATGAGGAAGAGCACAACAGAGTGGGGAACTTGTGCTTCCGATCTTTTACAAACGTAACTTTCTGGATTAGCCTGTTCTTTTCTTGTGATGTCTCAGATGGAGAAATATTGACCGCTTACTTCCTCATGTTCACAATATTCACAATGTTGTATTATTAAAAAATTCAATTTCTTCTACTTAGAGTTTAAAAAATGTATTGGTACGTCACAGAACATGACCTCTCTGTGACAACGTTCAACCCGCAGCAACACATCTTAAATGTGTGAAGAGGAAGAGGAAAGGTGTTCTACTCATGCTGAGAAGCACTGTGGAGTTCCTCTTCTCACGCTCTAGTTTAGTTCCATTTAGAGATTACTCTGAAACTGTTTATTTCAATGTTTTAGTTTAGTTAGAGTTCCTTTATTTACCCTTTTGTCTCTTCATCAATGCTACAACAACCGGTTCTTTTGCAAACACATACATGCATGTGGGGTGTTTGCCATTGTTGTTGGAGTTGCTGTTACTATGTGTAATAAAATACTTTGGTACCAAGTCGATGCTAATATTCTGGAACCGTGACAGAAACATTCAGGTGTTTCTATAGTACCACAGGAAATGCATCTACCAGTGGGGCTTGAGACTAATGGCGTCTAAAATCCACAAGGACGCAGTAAACTCAGTATTGACTCGTCCGGGGGAAGCTTGTGGCTGTAGTTCTCCCGTGATAATGATACATTGTGAACTACAAATCCGTGTTGACATTGACGGGAGGAAAGCTAGTCAACGTTAGCTGTTAGCAGCTGGTGGGCAGCACAGTCATGTGGAGCCAGCAGCCAACATTAACTTAGGTTGCATTGTCACGTGTTTAAGCTCCATTCGGTTCACTGTGCTCCACCCACTTTTTGTCTCGCTTAAGTGTGGCTGTAGTTCACAGGAGGCGGAGCCTCTACCGCCCAGGTGTGCACAGGTGTCTTACATACAGTGATTGGAATGTGATTTGTTTGTTTGTTCACCTGCCATTCCAACAGAACCTCGTATGTTCTGATAAAGGCCAAGAAAATTGTAGAATTGTACTTATTCTTCTGCTCCTTTTGTATTGCAGACCGTCCAGAGATGAGGCCCTTGTCTCCTAATATATGATGTTTTATTCTTGAATTATTCAACTACACATATTTTCACATCTCATGACGTAGACAATATAAAAACTCGTATCAACAAATGTCTTTCTCACAGACTTCATGCTTTATCAGGTTGATTTCGCGCTCCTCTTATTTTGAACATAGCAGCAACTACATTCCATGTTGCTTTTTAAGTTGCTTTGCTACATTTTATTGGACAATCTGGTCTAAGAGCACCAATCAGGGCTCTGCCACAAGTCACATGGTTAACCAGAATGAGGCTCTATATGCAATGCATATTCCTCTCTCCATGGTGAGCACAGGTCTTGATTTGATACACAGCTTTTAAACACACATTTTACAAAAATGAATGTTTTAATGATAAAACTTGACTCTTTGAACAATCAGAGGTTCTAACGACACTGAAAACTGTCCAGTATGCCTTCTTATTGACATGCACTGCTCTATAAATGCCCTTTATTTTGCTAAAACAGTGGCAAATGTAGCTGCCAGTGCAGCGAGTGATTCTCACTGAAGTTCAATGAATCTACTACATACTACCAACATGCTACTACATACTACATACTACCAACATGCTACTACATACTACATACGACCAACATGCTACTACATACAACATACGACCAACATGCTACTACATACTACATACGACCAACATGCTACTACATACAACATACGACCAACATGCTACTACATACTACATACGACCAACATGCTACTACATACTACATACGACCAACATGCTACTACATACTACATACGACCAACATGCTACTACATACTACATACGACCAACATGCTACTACATACTACATACGACCAACATGCTACTACATACTACATACGACCAACATGCTACTACATACTACATACGACCAACATGCTACTACATACTACATACTACCAACATGCTACTACATACTACATACGACCAACAGGTGTCAACAAAGTGTACGGTTGTCAAATCTACACAGTTCTGTCTGTGTGGTTGCTGTTGCATGTTGTGTGTCATCTGTTTATCATATCAACTGAATTGTTTTCTCATTCCTCTCATCATGCTGTTTCTGAACTGAACTGTGTGGACATTCCCCGTCCATCGTCTCCTTTACGTCTTATGTAAATGAGGTGTCTGCATCACAGATGGATGTCTTCAAAAGACTATTTCCTCTTTTGTGCCTTTTCTAAAATGATGGTTGCACATAGAGTTGTGTTTATTTGTTTTGCACAAATTCACAAAAAACATGAGCTGAGTTGAGAGTGTTGTGGTGATGCTGCTGTTGAGTGGAGATGAAACAGGCTTCCCATAATGCCCTACTGTACATCCTCCTGCAGTTGCTGTTGTGTAACATTTGGCTGTAAGAGTTAAATGTGGCTTTGATGCTTGCACGAATATGATGCTTATTGTGAACTTTACAATGTAAAGAGATTAAAATGGGTTACATATTACATTTAAGTCTTACTAAAACTCTATTAAATTGTTTGTTGTTGTGCTGCAGCATACATACTGTATCTGTAATTGACTTGTCTTTCTCATAGAGGGTTCTTTATATCAGTCACTCTGAAAAGCTAGAACACCTTCCTTATATTTTAAACTATTTGTGCTGCTGAACAAGATTGTAGAATTTAAACAATTCATCTTGACCAAGACTAAACAATTATCAATTCTGTTTGGCTCTGACACGGTCACTTCCTGTGGGTAGAGTCGTGACAACTTAAAACCAGAATTCACACTCTCAGAACTCTGTGATGTGACAGACTGAGTCTGACTGAAGAACGAACATATTTTCATTTAAAAACTGTCCCATTTTGGTGAGAAAGACCATGGATGACACAGTGAGTATGACATCTGAATCTTTAAAACCTTATGCTGTAGACAGTTGACTTCATGCAGCTGCCTTCACAGTAACTTAAAAAACTACTGACCCTTTGCTGATGATCATATTTGTAGAAAGCTAGTTGAAATATCTATCATCAGACTATTTAAATTGAATGGTCTTCTGCCTTATAAGCATAAAACATGTGCTGTGTTCAAACCAGTCTGGTTGTTTGAGCTTTGTGTAAAAGGGAAGGAAGCACAGGCTGTGAACTCAGAAGCAGAAGTTGGAGAAAACTTCAGATCCAATATTTATCTGTTATGCGTCTTCTTTTTCTCTGCATTTCCTGATTTCTCCATTATGCTTCATACGTTTCTTTCTCTTTACACAAAGTAGAAGCATTACTCAGAAGCAGAGTGACAGAGTGTCAGTGCTGGATGTGAGGATGGGACACGCTGTGTGTGTGCTGGGCCTTTACTGTGAGTACTTTCTGTGTTTTAATCATAGTTTTCATTGATAAAACATTTTAAATGACTGATGTTAATAGTTTCTGTCTGTCTGATGATGAATGATGAAGTTTCTAACTTTATTTTAGTGCTGAATATCCTCCTCTACTGTGGACACGCTCAAGGTTTTTATACACTTTTCTTTCTCTTTATATATATATATTCACCCAAGACAATTCTCCACCTGCTATCACCCTTTAACATATTATATTTCTGTGTTCTGTTTAGTTAGTTTATGATGAATACAAAAAAAGGAAAAACACATCACTCTTTGCATTTTGTGTTTGTTTCTAGATGTTTTGCTGTACGTTGAGTCAAACTGGTCCACTTTATTTACTGGAGAGACTGTTACCTTCATGTGTGACGTGAGTGAAGGAGAAGTCACTGACTGGAATTACTCACTCATGAAGGATGGTCAACCGGTTCCCTCCCACAGCTCAGATAATAGATTTACATCACAACCTCTAACTACGGTCAACAGTGGTGAATATCAGTGTGTTGGTGATCACATAGGCTCACATATCAGAAAAGGAAGTAATAAAGTCTCTCTCACTGTATCAGGTAAGTGATCAAAGTTTTACCATCATGACCAAGTTCACTGAAATCACTTGTTTATTTATGATTCATGTTGATATGATCAACCTGTTTGACAGTGTTCATATAATATAATGTGGTGATAAAGTATAAATGTTAACTAGTGTAAGATTCAGAAACCTTAAAGTTTGACCACTGATGCTGTTCAGACATCTGTATAACCGTGTAATCCTGAGCTTTGTTTAAAGGACCAATTATCACATAATCTTGATCATTACAATACAACAAAGAAAGATGGACAGAGTTCAGCTGTTTACATGAAGATATTTATATCATAATAATAATAATAAGACAAACCATCCAATATTTTATCCCTTTTGAGAAATGAGTCAGTGATGAATTAGTGATAACATTAATGTGTCAAACAGAGCAGGTGAGTGTGGCGCCTCCTTCAGGGGAAATGTCCTCATTACTTAGTGAACCTGTTATTATTTATTACAGGAAGAGTGACTTTGACATCTTCTTCTGTCTCCAACTTAATGTTAAATTCTAATTATGTTGAACATAAATCACTGATACCTGTAACATTGTTCATTTCATTAAACTGGTTCACTGAAACAATGAACTCACTGTTACACAGACAAAGATGTGATGCTAGAAACTCCTGCATCCTCCTTGTTTGAAGGAGAATCAGTGACTCTTCACTGTAGACATCGAGGTCAGAGAAAGGAGAAGAATGCTGACTTCTACAAAGACGCATCACTTATTGAAATGGACACAAACCATCAAAACACAGTTTAAATCAACATTTTTAAAAGTGTGTTTGTACTCACTTTAATCCATGTTAGCTTCATTTAACCAACAACTTCAGTGGTTCATAAGTGTGAAACATCAACATGGGTTCTGATGATTTCCTTCAGTTTACTAAACCTTCATAATATTCACAGATTCAGAAGTGATTCATTATCTTCTGCATTGTTTCATCAATAAGTTGTTGCTCCACCAAGAATGCTGGATGAGATTATTTATCTTAATTATTCATCAAACTGGACTTATTCACAGACACAATAATTACCATTGTTATGTTTTTGTTCTACGTTAAAACAGAACGACCAAAGGCCCAACTGAGCAAAGACTCACCTGTAGAGGACAGAGTGACCCTGACCTGCTCTGTGGGATCATCTTCATCATCTTCATCATCTGGTTGGACATACTTCTGGTACAAAGGCAAGAAAACCTCTGAACCTCTGAACACACCAGATGTTACCGTCCTCTCAACTGGACAAATCCGTGTCTCAGGAGGAGGAAGAGGAGTCTACCGGTGCAGAGGAGGAAGAGGAGACCCAGTTTACTACACAGAGTACAGTGATCCAGTCGGTAAAGAACTAAATCGTCTAGTTGATATGAAATACTTAATGCAGAAAAAGTATTTGTGAATAAGGACTCAGACTAACACTGAACACTTTGTTTTTCTAACTGTTCTATTTGGTTCCTGATGATCATGAACAGTCACAAACAGAGCTGTTGTGACTCCGCAACCCAACTGGCCTGAGATTTACTCTGGAGAGACGATCACTCTCACATGTGAAGTAAAGGACGGAGGAGACGCTGAGTGGGAGTATGAATGGACAACACCCAGATCACACACACCTCTAAACCCAAGTGACTCCATGATTAGACCATCACACAGTGGAGACTACCGGTGTAAGGGCAGACTGAAAGATACAACCTCTTACACAGATCTGAGTGATACTTTCACAATTAAACCCGGTAAGTCATTATTGTTTTTCGACTAAATGTTGACAGAATATTTTAAATGTTAGTTTGGTTAATGTATTTTAAGACGGTGTACCTTGCAGGATACGAGCAGTGCATGTAATCCACCAAGGACTCATCATCACACGTCTTTATTCTGTGAAATCTCTCCAACAGAGAAACCTCAGCCTGTCCTCACTGTGTCTCCATTGTATACATTCTAGAAACGAGTCAGTGATTAATTAGTGATAACATTAATGTGTCAAACAGAGCAGGTGAGTGTGACGCCTCCTTCAGGGGAAATGTCCTCATTACTTAGTGAACCTGTTATTATTTATTACAGGAAGAGTGACTTTGACATCTTCTTCTGTCTCCAACTTAATGTTAAATTCTAATTATGTTAAACATAAACCACTGATACCTGTAACATTGTTCATTTAATTAAACTGGTTCACTGAAACAATGAACTCACTGTTACACAGACAAAGATGTGATGCTAGAAACTCCTGCATCCTCCTTGTTTGAAGGAGAATCAGTGACTCTTCACTGTAGACATCGAGGTCAGAGAAAGGAGAAGAATGCTGACTTCTACAAAGACGCATCACTTATTGAAATGGACACAAACCATCAAAACACAGTTTAAATCAACATTTTTAAAAGTGTGTTTGTACTCACTTTAATCCATGTTAGCTTCATTTAACCAACAACTTCAGTGGTTCATAAGTGTGAAACATCAACATGGGTTCTGATGATTTCCTTCAGTTTACTAAACCTTCATAATATTCACAGATTCAGAAGTGATTCATTATCTTCTGCATTGTTTCATCAATAAGTTGTTGCTCCACCAAGAATGCTGGATGAGATTATTTATCTGAATTATTCATCAAACTGGACTAATTCACAGACACAATAATTACCATTGTTATGTTTTTGTTCTACGTTAAAACAGAACGACCAAAGGCCCAACTGAGAAAATACTCTCATGTAGATGACAGAGTGACCCTGACCTGCTCTGTGGGATCATCTTCATCATCATCATCATCATCATCATCATCATCATCATCATCATCATCATCATCATCATCTTCATCATCATCTGGTTGGAAATACTTCTGGTACAGAAGCAAGAAAACCTCTGAACCTCTGAACACACGAGATGTTACCGTCCTCTCAACTGGACAAATCCGTGTCTCAGGAGGAGGAAGAGGAGTCTACTGGTGCAGAGGAGGAAGAGGAGACCCAGTTTACGACACAGAGTACAGTGATCCAGTCGGTAAAGAACTAAATCGTCTAGTTGATATGAAATGCAGAAAAAGTATTTGTGAATAAGGATTCAGACTAACACTCAACACTTTGTTTTTCTAACTGTTCTATTTGGTTCCTGATGATCATGAACAGTCACAAACAGAGCTGTTGTGACTCCGCAACCCAACTGGCCTGAGATTTACTCTGGAGAGACGATCACTCTCACATGTGAAGTAAAGGACGGAGGAGACGCTGAGTGGGAGTATGAATGGAGAACACCCAGCTCACACATACCTCGAACCCCAAGTGGCTCCATAACTAGACCATCACTCAGTGGAGTCTACTGGTGTAAGGGCAGACTGAAAGATGAAACCTCTTCAACAGATCTGAGTGATACTTTCACAATTAAACCCGGTAAGTCATCATCTTTATTTTGCTGAATGTAAACAGAATATTTTAAATGTTAGTTTGGTTAATGTATTCTAAGACGGTGTACCTTGCAGGATACGAGCAGTGCATGTAATCCACCAAGGACTCATCATCACACGTCTTTATTCTGTGAAATCTCTCCAACAGAGAAACCTCAGCCTGTCCTCACTGTGTCTCCATTATATACATTCTAGAAACGAGTCAGTGATTAATTAGTGATAACATTAATGTGTCAAACAGAGCAGGTGAGTGTGGCGCCTCCTTCAGGGGAAATGTCCTCATTACTTAGTGAACCTGTTATTATTTATTACAGGAAGAGTGACTTTGACATCTTCTTCTGTCTCCAACTTAATGTTAAATTCTAATTGTGTTAAACATAAATCACTGATACCTGTAACATTGTTCATTTAATTAAACTGGTTCACTGAAACAATGAACTCACTGTTACACAGACAAAGATGTGATGCTAGAAACTCCTGCATCCTCCTTGTTTGAAGGAGAATCAGTGACTCTTCACTGTAGACATCGAGGTCAGAGAAAGGAGAAGAATGCTGACTTCTACAAAGACGCATCACTTATTGAAATGGACACAAACCATCAAAACACAGTTTAAATCAACATTTCTCTCACGTCAGATGGGAACTCTTACATGAGTAACTTTGAAGACGAAGAATCTGAACCAATAGAACTGAAAGTAGAACGTTTGTAGTTCACATATTAAGGAGCTGCAGACATGAAGCATTGTCAGAGTGAAGCGGAGTGAAGATTTATCTGAATTATCTTTGAGACACTTAAAGAAAAGAAGGCTGTGTTTAAAGTGTCATCCATTTTTAAAAGTGTGTTTGTACTCACTTTAATCCATGTTAGCTTCATTTAACCAACAACTTCAGTGGTTCATAAGTGTGAAACATCAACATGGGTTCTGATGATTTCCTTCAGTTTACTAAACCTTCATAATATTCACAGATTCAGAAGTGATTCATTATCTTCTGCATTGTTTCATCAATAAGTTGTTGCTCCACCAAGAATGCTGGATGAGATTATTTATCTGAATTATTCATCAAACTGGACAAATTCACAGACACAATAATTACCATTGTTATGTTTTTGTTCTACATTAAAACAGAACGACCAAAGGCCCAACTGAGCAAAGACTCTCCTGTAGAGGACAGAGTGACCCTGACCTGCTCTGTGGGATCATCATCATCATCTTCATCATCATCATCATCATCTTCATCATCATCATCTTCATCATCTGGTTGGACATACTTCTGGTACAGAAGCAAGAAAACCTCTGAACCTCTGAACACACCAGATGTTATCGTCCTCTCAACTGGACGAATCAGTGTCTCAGGAGGAGGAAGAGGAGTCTACTGGTGCAGAGGAGGAAGAGGAGACCCAGTTTACTACACAGAGTACAGTGATCCAGTCGGTAAAGAACTAAATCGTCTAGTTGATATGAAATGCAGTAAAAGTATTTGTGAATAAGGATTCAGACTAACACTAAACACTTTGTTTTTCTAACTGTTCTATTTGGTTCCTGATGATCATGAACAGTCACAAACAGAGCTGTTGTGACTCCGCAACCCAACTGGCCTGAGATTTACTCTGGAGAGACGATCACTCTCACATGTGAAGTAAAGGACGGAGGAGACGCTGAGTGGGAGTATGAATGGACAACACCCAGCTCACACACACCTCTAAACCCAAGTGGCTCCATGATTAGACCATCACACAGTGGAGACTACTGGTGTAAGGGCAGACTGAAAGATACAACCTCTTACACAACATGGAGTTATACTTTCAGAATTAAACCCAGTAAGTCACCATTTTTATTCGACTAAATGTTGACAGAATATTATAATTGTTAGTTTGGTTAATGTATTTTAAGACGGTGTACCTTGCAGGATACGAGCAGTGCATGTAATCCACCAAGGACTCATCATCACACGTCTTTATTCTGTGAAATCTCTCCAACAGAGAAACCTCAGCCTGTCCTCACTGTGTCTCCATTATGGCTGAGTCCTGGAGACTCAGTAACTCTGACCTGCAGTGTTGAACGTCCATCTGCAGGATGGAGGTTCTTCTGGTTTAAGGCTGTTCCCAAACTGTCAGACGACTCCTACATCTATGAGCTTCTACCTGGTAGCACCGATGGTACTGAACAGGATTCCTACATTGTTGATGGACAGACGCACACAGCAGGATATGTGTGCAGAGCTGGAAGAGGAGATCCAGTGTTTCACACTCTGCATAGTGAACCTAAGTTCGTCTGGTCTGGAGGTAGGTTTGTTCAGACTTTTCTATTCTTGCACTGTGAAAGAAATGAACTTATTGTTGTGACATTTTCCTTCAAACAGCATCAGATGAGTTTTACAAACTTCTCTCTAGAACAGAATAGTGTTGTTGGATGTTGGACTGAATGTCATGAGTGAATCTCTTGACCCTCCTTTTCATCTTCACACACAATTTGCTGTTCGCACTATTAATAACTTTTAACTTTGGAAATCCATAATTCAATCTCTTAAGGTTACTTCATACATTTTTAACTACATATTTTTAAAAATGTTTTAATTTACTTTTATTTCTATTCGTTAAAATTGTATCTGAAGACGTGTTTATATTCAATATATGTCATTAATGCCCAGATCTGGAAACTAAACTAATACATACTTAAATACGTACTGGAGTATAAGGTCGAGATATTTTCTCCTTGATTTCCTTCTTTCCTTAAATCCTTTCCTTCATTCATTTTCCCCTTTCCTAATTTGGCTTTCATGTCTTTTCTTAAATTCCTTTTATCTGTTTTATTGTTTTCTTCATTTTTCCCCTGAACCTTTAAATACAGGACATGTAGATGTAATCAGGTTGTTACCTTCTGTCACTTTTACTTCAATCAATTCTCTCCAAAATGCAATGATACAGTGACTTTTGATGCTTGCTAGATCTCTTCTTCGTGTCTTATTTTTGGGGATTTAAGTGGAATGTTTGCACCCAAAGGGCAGTAAAGGAATTATCCCACATTATCCTTCAGTGAACTTCAGACTCTTCCCCAGCTAGCAATCACATCACCTCTGCACTTATTTCATGAATGTGCACTGTTGAACAATTCAGAACCATTTAAAGGTACAGCGAGTAGCATTTTGGTGGATATAATAGCAGAAATTGAATATAATATTCACAATGTTTTATAAATAATCACCTGAAACTAGGAATCGATGTGCTTTCCTTAGTTTAGAACAGGGGTCTCAAACTCCCGGCCCGCCACGTCATTTTAGTCAAAAAAAAAGTTAGACTTGATCATAAAAATATCCCCATAGTCGAAATTATGAGATAGAAAGTCATAACTATGATATAAAGTCATAATTCTGAGATTGAAAGTCAAAATGAGAGATACTTAAACACACAGTCATAGAAGCAGCTCTTTGGCTGGTTACTGTACATTTGACATGGAAATGTACATTGAAGACTACTTTAAACGTGGCTTTAACACATGAAATACATTGAACAAAGTTATTGTAATAACTTGTGTTTGATATTTGTCTTTGTTATTTTCTTTAATAGTTTGATCTTTGATAGAGTAATGTGGGTTTCTTAACCCTAAATTAAAAGGATTTAATGATAATAACAGAAATGTGCTTAAATATATTTTTACATTTATATAACTGCATGTACAATATTTGTGCACTTGAATAAACAATAATCAAATGCAGAAACAGTTATTTACCAATATGTTAGGAGTAGTTACATTTACAACCGGCTCTTTGTGGGCGACCATGATGCTGATGTGGCCGGAGTGAAAATGAGTTTGAGACCCCTGGTTCAGAATGAGCCCTTCACATCATATCTACATAGCGAGTGGGTCCTCTTCACAGAGTCCGCCATGTTTCTGCAGTATGAACGGACAAGACACGGCTTGAAGAGAGATCCTTTCATATTCTCACATCACCTGAAGGCTACAGTAGTGAGCTGCAGAGTGCAACACCGTGGTACCGTGGTCCTAGTCTGAGTAAAACAGGAGTGAGCGGCATTCAGTTGGTTGAAATCTAAAACCACACCGCTAAATGCCACCAAATCCTTCACACTGCTCCTTTAAGCCCCAACAGTGACAATGATTAGATCCACAATAAACTAATATAATTATTTCCATTGTGGTTTTGTTGTGCTTTGTTTGTCTCTCATTGTGTGTTTTTCAGATCTTCATCCAGCAGCGTCTCTCTCAGTGAGTCCTGACAGAGTTCAGCACTTCAACAAAGAGTCACTGTCACTGAGCTGTGAGGGGAACTCTACTGAGTGGAGAGTGAGCAGGTTTATTGAATCTGGCTCCCTGACACACTGTTCATACTGGGGAACAATGACTGGATCTACATGCAACATGAACCGTCACTGGACTAGTGGAGTGTTCTGGTGTGAGTCTGAAACACAGTTCAGCAATGCAGCCAACATCACTATAGAGTGTGAGTTTTAATTTATTCAAAATATTTTTGTTTCTGAAGTATTTCTACATTCTATTATAAAGTGTTTATTGTGAAGGTGACTGGTATTAACCAAACTTCTTGTCATAATGA
Organism: Lycodopsis pacificus; assembly: GCA_028022725.1. Lineage (NCBI taxonomy): Eukaryota > Metazoa > Chordata > Actinopteri > Perciformes > Zoarcidae > Lycodopsis > Lycodopsis pacificus. The sequence goes on along the minus strand of CM051710.1, from coordinate 12,967,719 downwards.
CTTTAACTCAATATTTAACAAACGATTCAACAAGCTCAGTTTGTTCCAGTGTCATGTCTCAGGATTATCCAATAAAATGTCTTTGGGATTCACTCTCATCTTCATGACAACAGACATCCTCCATTTATATTAAACCAGGAGTAGCTGGAGAGTTATCTGACTCCAGCTTGGGCAGTACTAGTTCAGCTACTGTATGAATCTGTATATTAAATTAAAAACGACAGAATGTCTTCTCATCATTCGACGTCAGCTTGTTCAACCAGCTGATGTTTTTGAGCCAAACTTCCTGTTCTTTGATCTTTGTACAGACGGTGATGTTATCCTGGTGAGCCCTGTCCGTCCTGTGACTGAGGGACATTCTGTCACTCTTGGCTGCAAGTTGAAGACAGAAAATGTTCTTCAAAATGTGGATTTCTATAGAAATGGCAAACTCATCCAAGACGATACCAGAGAGGAGCTGTTCATCTCTGCAGTTACAAAGTCAGATGAAGGCTTTTATCAATGTAGAGGAACAGACTCAACACAAGGTTTGAGGAGTTTGATGTCAGCAGAGAGTTGGTTGTCAGTGAAATGTGAGTATTATTAAAAACTGTGTTACAGTCTGAGGTAGAAAAGTTATAACTGAACTAGAAGTTGGTTTTATACGTTTTCGTATTCATACAAATACAAATGTGACGTGACCAGCAGTGAAAGGTAGACAGCATGTGATGGAGGGTTTATGTAAGTGTATTTGAGTGCATGTGTTCTAATACTTGTGTATCTCTTCATGATTCATGTGTATTTGTATTTGTGTGTAGATGCTGAAGATACAGCAGCAAGCTCTGCATTTCCCGTGCTGTTGGTTGTTGGTCTGCTTTGTGGAGTTTTTCTGATTATTCTCCTGCTGCTGTTTCTGTATCGCTGCAGAAAGTCAACAGGTGAGATCTTTTCCTTCTCATATTAGATTGATTACACTTCAACAAGTCAAAGTCACAGATGTAAACACATGTACTGTAGTGACAATAGAACAATGTGTAATATAAAGACATGTAACAGCAAATGCCTTTCTCTTACAGATTCCAGCGTCATGAGGTTGGTGCAACACTCTCTTCTCTCATTCTGAACATAACAGCAGTACTTCACATGTTCCTCATTAGATTCTGTATTTACTTCATGTTTTGGGCCCACCAGGTCTCAGAGGACCAATCAGAGACCAGCTACAGACCACGTGATCAACCAGGTTGAAACTCAAGACGGAAATTACGCTTCTCTTCTCCACGGTCAGCTTTAATCCTGATTCATTTCATAATTCATCATTAACTCTAAACCGAACATTTATATTTGTGTTAACTGTTTCAGAAGATTACAGAATTCATATAATGTGTTTAAAATGATTGATATAACTTGTCTTGATTCTCACTGCTCTGTAGGTGATTCTTGTCTCTATGAAACAATCAGACGCTCTGAAGAACCTGAACATGGTACAGTATATACTGTGTTCATCACAGAGCTGTTAGAAATACTAGAATAAGATGAAGTGACTGATTGACACAAAACACAAAGATCTATGATGTCACAGATTGTGTGGTTGAGCTTAAAGACATTGATTGGTAGAGTGAGTACTTTTACTTCATGTCACTAGAATAAGATGCAATAGTTGAGATGTGTTTGTAGGCCAGCAGTGCTTAAATAAAGGAGAGGAAATGATCTCTTCATGCATTCATCTCATCCTTCTAACAGGGACGAATAATGAACCAGAGGAGAGCGTTTACTCAAACGTGACGATGGGAACAGCTGCAGGTACAGTCAAGTACAACAGACTTTACTACCACTTTGAGTGTATTTCTGTATTACTACCACCAGGAGTCAGCACTGGTCAAATACAACACTTACAGAGAATAAGACGAGCTTCAGTTGGCACCACAATAGATAACTGTGTTATAAAATAATCAGTGACAGTAAAGTGTTATAACACATCTGTAACTCTTAAATAACCTTACATCTCTTTTCCCTTTGCTTTTCTTCCAGATCCATAAAAACATCTGCATGGACAGAACCACTGGAATGGACGACAACATGAAAAAGCACATCTTGTGTTTTTGTGTAATCATTGTGTGAACCTCTGCTTTCCTTATGTGAGACAGTATTTTGTACAGTTAACCTGTTAGCACATCATCTAAAGGAAATGCATCATATAGCTTTAATATTCTGTTAACTTGGTGAAAGGACTTCAGATTATTACATATATTATTACATTTTTGATGAAAAAGCTTTTCACATTTAATCTGTTAGTGGACAACGTATTTGTCCGACATTGAAGTTCCTCTCTGCCTTTTTATAAATGTTTGACAGGTGCTGTATGTGTTTTAGTTTCACCTGGATGGATTTATTACGTTTTGTTATGTTTGACCATTTTATGCATCAATAAACTTCCAGCGCTGAGCTGTCAGCATGTTTCTGACTGACATTTCTTTCACTAAATGATTATTAGATCGGGTTAGGGTACGCTGTGTTTGACTGAGAATACGACCACAAATGTACATCGTACAGGTAGATCGTCTGTTTTTAATGCATTTAAAAATGATTTTTATAAAAACAATAGTATTTTAAGTAATCTCCTCTCACACAACTTTTCTCAGGACTATTTTATAACACATCCTTTTTTCAATTTAATGATTCATTTTGATTGTTGCACTTCCTGGTTTAGATTATTTGCTTTGATCAGTATTTGTGGCATCATGTTCTCAGGTGTATTGTGACGTAACTAATATCTTCTGTTTGAGCTTTTGTTTTCGATAAAGTGCGGAAAATAATTGATAAAATGTATATAAAATACAATAACGTTATTTCTTTACATGTTACTGTAACCAGGTGTTGTAGTCGCAGTACAAGACGGTGGCGGCACCCGGGGATTCTTTAGCTAAAACTCCCTAAACCGTTTCCCATTCATTTTCAATGGTATCCCTAAACCAGTACGGATGTAATATATGTTTGGCCACCAGCACCAGCAGCGCTGTGGTGCCGTTTTGCGAGAGAAAGATTTTCTCCGGTGTTTGTCAGTCAGTCGGAGCCTGGAAGAGCATCGACAGCCTGCATTTTCCGGAGCTATTCGCTGTGTGGACACTACGTTGAACGGTAAGTCATTAAAATGAATAACAATGAATTAAAATGTCATGACAATTAGTCTGGGCTGTCTGACATTCACTTGAAAGCTATAAAGATAAAGTTAGTTGTGTTTTTTTTGTGTTATATTGTGTCGAAGTCGGACTTCTGTATGAGTTCGTTACCTTACAACGTAACGTAATCTGGAGCCGTTAACGGTTCATACCGGTTAATTCATGTCCGACTTTGATGCGTTTTTGTGACCAAAAGTATCACAAGTTAACACGAACGTGCATTCAAATAGAATGAGTTCGCGTTTACTCCGGATGTCAGTGAATATAGAGGCTGAGCAGCGGCCGGTTGAGGTTCTGGTGAACGTAAGATATACTCTGTTACTTTACGGACACGTAACAAAACAACAAGCTGTGACCGGACCCGGTGGTTCATTTGAATCACGTTAACGTTGAATAAACACGCACGTCTCCGTTGTATCACGTCACGTATCGTCATTAATGCATGTAGCTAGTTCATAGTTATGTACATTAACTGCTCCACGTGTGTTTGACAGCATTAGTTACTCACGTTAGTTACTTGGCAGATTCAGGATAACAGACAAAATATACTCAACTAATAAATGATGTGTTATTACAGATTAAACTACCAGCAGTATAAAGTCATTAAAGTGATGAACACATGCTTTTTTGTACTTTTACTTAAGTCAGACTTTGAGTAAGTAAGATTTGAATGCAGGACTTTTACTTAAAGAGTATTTCCACCATGTGGTGGTATTAATACATCTTTTTTTACTGAAGTACAAGATGTGTAGACTTTCTCCATCACTGTTAAAATAATGTTTATTACATTATACAAGAAGTGCAAGAAGATATTAATTTAATGACGTTCTAATTCTCGTCTGTTTGCATCTCAGTGATGGATGAAGATGAAGAGCTGGAGAGAGGGATGCTGAGCATCTCTCCTTCCAAGCAACATGTGCAGAGCTGAGAGTAAACATTTGATGTCTTTCATTTCTACCACCTGAAGATTTAAAGTCAGTTACAGTTCAGCCGGTTTGCTGAACGGTTAATCGTGTATTCTATTCAGTATATATGATGTGTTTTTGTTTATGTTTAACAGCTGTTTCTGCATCATCAAACAGCCAGACAACAACAGGCTCCGGGAACAGAAAGGTTTTTCACCAAAAACGTTCTGCCGTCAACAGACAACACTGGGAGCATGACGCATCCCACATGAAGCATGACTTGAACCGTTCTGTCTCATGTTTCGGTGTTCTGCTTGTTGTCCTCGTAACTATGAATTGATACCAGTCATGATGAGGGTACGTATCACTCTTTGTTTTCTTATATGGATAAAAATAAACAATATGTATGCATGAAACTGCTGTGTTACTAACACCTGAATGCATGTGTTTGAAGTGTGCCATGTTGCTTCACCTGCCTAGGTTACATCACAATGACTGGCGACTGAATATTAACCCATTGAAAGACAAACACACGTGTATGAATGAAGTATATTCTTTATATGTTAATGTGAGAAACAGTCTGTCATTGGATACGGCTGACAAAGGTGACGTAACGATACTAACAGTTGTGTTTGTATATTGTCAAAATATAAATGACTTACAAGGTGTTTTCCGTTGTAGAACCATCTGCTACACTGGCTGCACCGACTCAACTGAAGGGTTCACAAGTAGATGGTAAATACATCCAACATTTAAACACATCTGTCATATTCACTGTGCTCATATCTGTTATAAACCGTTGATTATGTTTTGTGATCCTTCTCTCCTTGTAGCCGCCGCTCTAACTGTAAGGAGACCAGTGCCTGTTCCTCAGGAGCTCATGTGTCTGCTGCCTGAAGGAGCGGGTCGTCCAGCAACAGAGGCGACGGTCACAGTCCCTGGTGTGTGTTATTTGACCTGTATTTGCATCTTAAAAATATACGATATGTAGTGTTCATCAAAACTGTTGTTAATTAAGTTACTGCTGCACTGTATTCAGACAATAGGTAGACAGCACTCCAGTGTCCAGCTTGCTGAGTTTCACAGACTACAGTGTAGCTGTCATGTTACATCCTTGCTTCATCTTACTGTCAATAATAATGATAACATGTTTAATATTCTCTATAGTGTCAGAGGCACCCCTGATTTCTCCTGAGACGTCTGCAGAGCCCGCTCAACTGTCACCTGCACAGAGAGATCAAAGTTAGTATGAGAAGGTTTTTCATGTCAAAAGATTAAATCAAGACGCAACCAAAATCGTACTCATTTGCTCCGTTTATTCTTGTCTGACTAGGTGAGCCATCACCCAGGCCGTTAGCTGTCCCCACCCGTCCTCCTCCACAGCTCCCTGGCTACGAGCATGAAGTCAGCCAGTGGACCCGTTCACAGCAGCAGAGGATCTGGATGAAGACAGAGCTGGAATCCACGGGTCTCTGGCCAGGCTCCTTTCCTTTCCTTTCCTACCTCATGAAGATGGTGTCATTGTGGCGTCTCCCTCCCCAGCCAGAATGAATCGACAGCATCTCTGATCTTCCTTCTCCAAAGTACTTTCAGCTGGAACTGGATGCTACAAGGAAAAGGGTGGAGGACAGAGGACAGCAGAAGAGGAAGAGGACTGAATCCCAGCCCACAGGTCGCAAGTGTCGATTCTGTCAGATGGATCTGAAGCAGGATCCAAACAGTCCTCACATTCACACGGGCTTCCCTGGACTAACAGGGAAGTACATTTACTGCCCTGGTAAAGTCTTTTCCTTTTACAAAGACCAGGGCATGGAGAAGCAGACGACCTGCTTTTTATGAGAGAAAAAAAGAGATGGGAGGTGGAAAAGGGAAAGTAAGAGAAAGGGGGAGTGTGTTGTCGTGTATATACTGTATATCTTTGCTCATTTTAATAATTAGATAATTTTTTACTGGATTCATTATTATACTTGTTGTACATATTTGTGTTGTTTATTTGCAATATGGGCTCTGTGTTCAACAGTCACTGTCCCTGTTGTGTTTAATAAATGATGTTCTGTTCACTGATGTCTACATGTCTCATTAATAAGTGAATCATTATAGTGAACAGTAAATACATATTTAATTAGGTGATTGCAATTTAAATGTTCATAATTAGGAAAACTGCAATATAATAGGTTAATAGCCATAAATAATTCAAGTACTTGATAATCTATCTGCCACTACAATCTAGTGATAATCAGTAAAAGGTAAAGTTGGAGAAACATTTCTTGATTTATAAATAGCTCTTTATCATTGATGTGTGGCCTTGCCCCAAGTGGGACTTGTACCTGCGTCCAGGAGCTGAAACCAGCGATATGAAAGTGGATTTTGAGCACCTTGGACAGCGTTAATAATGCTGCAATTTCATTGGCTGTCAGCGTATGCCAACTATACACGGCTTGCCGGTCCGCTCGCATGTGATTATTTAGCAAAAATTGAAAAGGAAATTTGGGCGAGGACGGGATTCGAACCCGCGCGTGCAGAGCACGATGGATCAACGCTCCATCGCCTTAACCACTCGGCCACCTCGCTTTATAGTTTTCTTGGTGATTTTGTTCTATTTGTTGTTGCAGAGCACGCGTGGGTTCTAGAACCTTCTAGAATACGTCACGCGGGGCGTGACGTGGGGGCGTGACGTATTTACATGTTTAACTGTAATCACTTCTGTTTCTACTTTGAATGTTACAAGGATGTCGTTATAATTTGTTATAGTAAGAAATACATGTAAGTGACAGACAACTGTCACTTTAAGGACACTGACAGTTACTGACAGTGGTGAGTAATATCTGAGGCAGTATGGAGCCGCACAGTTTTCCAACCGTGTTAGGAAATGTGTTATGAAACGTGTTAAATGGAACGATCTACGTGCATTAAGTTGTGGATAACCTGTGGATACGTATGGTATGTTGAAGTAATCAGCGTACTTTTAGGAAGAAAGGAAGTTGATTGACTGATTTGTACGAAGTAGTGACGCTTCGCATGTAGTCTGCTGTCTGATTGTGAGGTCAGGCTGATCTGATATCAGCTCTTTGGCTGCAGAATCTCCTCAAAGTTCTCCTCTCAAACGGGTCTTGGAGGAGGAGAGCTCGCCTGTAGAGACTTCTCCTGACGAGAACGCGCAGCTCGGGGGGCCTGATCGTTCTGGTCCACAGCTGAATCTATTTGAGGCGCTGATTGGCTCAATTGTATGTCACTCATTTATATCTTGAATCAGCAATTGGCTAAACTGCTTCATAGACCCGCCTCTTTTGGGCCAAAACGATCAAGCCCCCCTCGCTGCGCGTTCTCAGACGTGTCGTGCACACAGGCAGAGAGCACGAGCAGACGAGCACACAGGGGGAGAGGACGAGCAGGAAAAGCATATATTTTGCGCAGATATCATATTATACACACATTATTGGGTACATTCCATAGTTAAAAAAACACAAATATTGACAATTTGTATAATTTATGATTATTATAATTTTTTTTTTTTTCCGTGTGGCTCATGGTGGGGCCATGCCCCATGGCCCTCTCTTGACCAGCCGCCACTGGTCACATTGTTATATTTATGCAATCTAAACATGTTATGTACCACACATGCATGGACACTGCTTGAAGTTAAAGCGGTGATGTTTAGTTGTAAACACAGACGCCACACAAAAAGCAGAATTGTGACATTCTTTTATTCATGAATCATCAACAAAAACATGTTTGTCTTAACTACAACATGAACCGTGCAGACAGCACACATCAGGTCCTCGGCCGCAACAAATTCATTTAACCGAGCTTAAGCATGTGCTGCAGATCAGAAAGAATAGGACAACTTCCATTGTGTTTTTAGTGGCTTCATTAAATATTGTGGCGGTAGCTTTGACTTCTGGTCACTCACTGACTGACCTCACATTACGAATTCAAACCAGCCGTTCTGTATCCGGCTGACGTGTGGAGACAATTTGATGTGTCGTGACACATCAAATTGTCAAACAGTCTAAATAATGCACTGTGATGTAGCTTTTAATTTAATAACCATGTGCACTCAGTATGTTTTAGGCATTTGACTTTTCTTTTTTAGTTTTACTGTGAATCTTTAACACAGCACCTTTGGGAATTATATCTTAATATGGGTAAATTATTTTCTGTCATCTGAGACAGTAAAATATGTACCGTATTTGCTCAGGTGTAAATGAGAGTACGACTAAAACAAGCACTTGAAATGTAATTGTTTAATTTACACCACAATATTTCAGAAATAAAAACTAAAAGGCAGATGTAAGACAAACAGCCTCGGTTGTTACACACACAACACGATGTATAGTGAGTTTGTGTCGGTTGCAAAGAACTTCAACACCAAGTGAAGTATGTTAAGCGGAAATTGAATCAAAACCAATGTTTTCCTGTGAAAAGTTCCAATTTTGAACCCTAGATTTCATCATTCCAAACATTTTTTCAGTACTGCAGAAATCATAAAGGCCCTTCATCACAAACTACGACACTAAAACACCGGCTCCGCTTTTAGACCCGCCCCCCTCGCTGTCCCTGGAAGACACTGCCGACTGGCCTTGAGCCTCTCCTTCACCCTCTCCCATCAGCCGGATGTTGTAGCGCTCCCTGTACTCCGTCAGCTCGCGGCCTTTCGTCTGCATCTGTGTGTTGATGGTCTCGATTATTTTGGAGATCTGAGGAGAAAACAAAAAGGGGGGGGGGGGGAGATCAGTGGATTAAAAGGTTACAAGTATGCACTACTTTAAGTTTCAATACATATTTAAACAATGCAGCACTCATTTTATAGATTTGTTTTTTCACTTTCTCATCCATCACCTGTTCTTTGTTGGTTTCCAGGGCTGGTAGAACTTCTTTTACCGTCCGCTCCACCAACACTCCTCCTATTAGACGAAAGCATTTCCTCGTAGGGTCCACTTCCCTCAGGGTGTCAATTACTAAGCTGAATGGAAAAATAAGGGAAGTTAAAAAAACAACAAAACGACAACAGATCCACTCAGCGGATCAGTTTTTTCGTGATGTATTTGTGACTCAGCACACATTCTTATGTTGCGGCTTTGAGTTGAAGGCTGCAGATGTGGGAACATCTGCCACCAACCTGTGCTCGTTGATCTCCATCTCCAACTCTGCAGATTTAGAGGCCATACCGCGCTGCTCCTGACGCATCCTCTGAAACGTTGCCACCACCTGTCACACAAAAAACACACCATCAGCAACATAAACAGATGTTTGTTCATTTTAGTTTGAGTCAGTACTGTAGTGATGTCACCATTCCAGTTGTGATCATCAATTAAACAAATTAAATATTTATACTTCGTCATGTATCTTTATAAATCAAGTACTTTGGATGTATAAAGTTAGGATTTCTACATTTTAGTATTACATAGTAATCTGACTACTTGACGTTAGAATAAGGTTTGATGGTGTCCAGTGATAAAAATAGGTTCTCACACTTCCTTCAACTGGAACACACCGACCCATTAGAGGCGTCACGTTATGTTAATGAAATATACATAAACCCAAATTCATTGTCAAACTCTAGTCTGCAAATACTATTGAAGGCTTCACACTGGCTCGCTCTTGTTGTCACGTTTGGTGGTGAGAAAGCAGAATGATGGGCGATGGGGAAGCTAACGTTAGCATTAGCCAACAGGGAGTCAGATTAGCGGCTCTAGCTTCACCGGACTCGACTAAACAACAACAACAACGAGCGTACCGACTGAAGCAGCCCGAGGTGGAGGTTAAAGTACCTGCTCGGCTGACGGGCCGGACGGTTTTCCACCGGCGCTGTTGCTGGGTTTGCTGCCCGTGCTGCTACTGTTGGCTGCCATCTTGGAAGGGTGTTGCTCTGAAGGACCCCAGGCTACATGTATAGAGCTGTTCCGTGTGAGTGCCTGTGTGGAAATGAAGCCCAGCAGCCGGTAACGGTGGAGCTGATTTGAATTACTTTATACACTGCTGGGTAGCTTGTATAAATATACATATATATATATATATATATTCCCCTCTGAAATGTAGTGGAGTAGAAGTATGAAGTAACAAAAAACTGGAGATACTCAAGTAAAGTATAAGTACCTCGAAATACCTCATAGTTACTTCCACCACTGCCTTGCTCCAAGAAAAATCCAACGACTAATATTCAAAAATAAATTGAAGTACCTCCAAACAGCTCAGCACTCTAACCAACCAAAGCCTTCAAAACTCAACACTCCAGTGTTTCTAACACTCTGTCAGACGAGAGCAAACACTCTCCAGCAGGTGGAGGTGGTGTGCCTTAATGTTGGTTTCTATCCTCTGATAAACAACAGAAGAAGACAGTAGCTCGGCTGACTCTTCCTGCTGTACACTTGAACACTACTGAGCCAAACATATGTGACACTAACACGGGCTAAACGGGACGTGACGTGCTGTCTGGGTCACTTGGACCAATGTTCATGGTCAGGTGCATTTTGGGAACTTGTGCAAAGACTTTGCCCTCTCTTCCAGTTTGGAAACAACAGATCAAGCTACAAAACAGGTAAGCTTACTATCCTGACAAGGGACTGTATTGTTACGCTCTCTAACAGCTGTCCCTGTAAACAAGGGACCTATTTTGTGGTTTGCAGAGCTGTGCAATATTGCACAATGAATATATAACAAAATAACCGGTGCAGTTAATGGTCAACCATGGTTGTCCTTTGATCTTTGCATGCAGCGTCTGTGCTCTGGACATAACAACAACCTCTCCTCTCCCTGCAGGATGTCGACTTCACCTCGCCCAGTAGCCGCAGTGTGTCAGGTGACGGTCACCCCGGACAAAGAGGCCAACTTCTCCGCCTGCAAGCAGCTGGTGGAGGAAGCCCAGGCGCGAGGCGCCAGCATGGTCTTCCTCCCCGAGGCCTTCGACTACATCGGATCCAGTCGGGAGGAGACGCTGTCGCTGTCTGAGAGCCTGACGGGGGACACGATCTCAAAATACACTCAGCTGGCCAGGTAGACAGAACCAGTCTGGGTTTAGTACGTTTATTGTTGCAAAGTGTAAATATGTATCTATAGTCAACTCTGAATCCATCAGCAGGCAGCTACTCTACTACTGTCTCCTGTGGAGGATGTGGAGGATGTGAATAATTGCCATTTCTTCAGGCATTTTAACCCGTCCTCCTTCCAGGAAGTTGGAAGTGTGGCTGTCTCTCGGAGGATTTCATGAACGAGGACATGACTGGGAGTCTGACAGACGAATCTACAACAGTCACGTCATAATTAATGATGAAGGTACCGCTCATTAAACAAGCTCTCTGTACGTTCTCTCACTCGCAACAAACGCACTCGTGAAAATCATTGTCACATTGTCGTTACACCCACAGGTGACATCGTCTCAGTTTACAGGAAGTCCCATTTGTTCGATGTGGAGCTGCCAGACGAAGGTGTGTCCCTTAAAGAAAGCGCCTTCACCATCCCGGGACCCTCCCTCGTGTCTCCGGTCCAAACTCCCATCGGCAAGGTGTCATTTTATGAGATAAGAATCGTCACAGAGTGGATCTTTAAATGCACAATCTGTTTGTGTTCTGTGTCTTTCTTCTGACTATTTATATTTCGAGGCCACAGGTTGGCCTGGGCATCTGCTATGACCTGAGATTCCCGGAGTTATCGCTGGCTCTGCGACGGCACGGGGCAGAGATTCTGACGTATCCATCAGCCTTCACTGAAGCAACAGGAGCTGCTCACTGGGAGGTGGGATGAGTTCACTCACGCTTGCAATGACAGGACAACTATAAACCCAAGCAAACATGAATCCCGTGTCTTTTATTCCCAGGTGTTGCTCCGTGCGCGGGCCATCGAGAACCAGTGTTTCGTCCTGGCGGCGGCGCAGGTCGGCCGGCACACCGAGAAGCGGCGGTCGTACGGACACGCGTTGGCGGTGGACCCGTGGGGGGAGGTGCTGGCCGACTGCGGGGGGGAGAAGCCGGGCGTGGTGCTGGTGGAGATCGACCCGGAGAAGGTCGGCAGCACCAGGAGGAACATGCCGGTCCAACGGCACCGCAGAGACACTGGTTTCTATCACAGTCTGGAGAAGACTTGACCACGAGAGAAGTGAAGAGTGCATCAGGAGCACTTCAAGTGACTGAGCTTATTATCGGTATATGGTTCAAAATCAGCCTTCTCTTCTTTTACTGCTTACTCGGCTGTTCTGGTTTAACTTTTAAATCGTCTTCTCATCACTGCAGTAGATGATCTCAACAAATGAGTCGATAAAAAGTAGATGTTACTCATATTGGCCACTAGGTGGTGCTGTTGGGTCGTAACGATATTAGAAACGGGAGGAAATGGTGGTAAATTACAGATATGTTGTACTGAATGGATATGTTCATATTATTTCGATTAAATACTGTAAAAAAAATCACCTTCACTTTGTTTGTCTTCTGTTTCCAGTAACAAAATAAATAGTTAAATTGTGAAAATGCATCACTGACTCTGAATGATGATATGAGATTATGAGTGAAATGAAGTTTTTAATCTCTCTAATGGGGGCCCAAAAAAAGAGTTGACATTTCTGTATTTAGTCTAAAATCAATCAATGCCCTTACTACTTAAACCTTCGATTCTAAAATATGAAGAAATGAATGAAAGGACAATAACAGGCAAAAAATGGATATTAAGTAAATACCTTGCATATGTAGATATAGAAAACAAACATGTATACAACTACTTTAAAATTGCACTTAAGTACATTTACTTAAGTACAACTTTGAGGTACTTGTATACGCGATTTTTTTGAGTATTTCCATTTTACTTCCTGTCCAGTGAAAACCACGTATCCACAAATGTGTTGATTTTGAATATTTGTGATGTTTCTTTATGTGTTGAGAAAATTCTTCTACTTCTTAAGCTAAATAAACTATGAAAACCTGGATCAGCTGGAAAATACATCGTCACAAAACGGGTCATATCTTTTTGAGATACTTGGTTCTCACGGGACAGTGACGCTACAAACACATGGTGATCTCATAGAATATGACAGATTAAACTACCCTTTGTATATAAATTATAAATGAGCACTACTATAATAATCTACAGCATCATATAACGTTACATTAATGCAGCAAAAATAGTAGTCATATAAAAACACTGACGGAGAACATTTGAATGCACAATAAGTACACATTTGATACTTTAAGCACATTTAGCAGATAATACTTCCATATTTTAGTACTTTTACCCAAGGATATGAGTACTTCCTCCACCAGTAACACTGTCCCCGTTATGATTCATCCCCTCCCGTTTGATTTGCAGTGACTGGATGAATTATTGATCATATTTCTGCCTGTTTTACCATCACACAGACTGTGGGTGGGAGCTGCTGCTGGTAGGATGTGAGGATGGGAAACAGGAAGTGAACGTCACTGACACAGGAATGGGACTGAAAAAAGAAAACACCATCATGATGAGGAGAATGTCAAATCCACTCGTGTAAAGGAAACGCAAATACCCCCGTTTCAACCCAACAAAAGGATGAACTGTCGTGTCCGAGCTGTAATTGATGCATCACGAAGGTAACGTGCGTTCTTCTTTAACGGTTGTGACTGTTAGCTGTGTGTTTCACCGCCCGAGGCCGTGTATCCATCCGATGCCGTGCAGTTCGAGTGATATTTAAATGGAGATTTACCGTAAAATGTGCATATTTTGTGGATATAACTTGTCGTTTGTGTGGTTCTCAGGCCTTTGGCTGCTTGTCGAAGGGAAACTGAGGCTACACAAACCAACGTTGCATGCAAAACGGTCCTATTTTCACCGTTAAATGTAAATGTAACAGTCGGCTAACGGCTGTGCGCGTGCCGCAAAGGACTAATGGGAACTAATGTTGCCATGCTCACTGTGTCGTGGTTGTTTTCCATCATTAGATAAGCACACTAGTCTCGTGCTTGTGAACTCCTCTCTTCCACAAAATCATCCTCAACACATTCATATTTATTCTGGTATTTTTTGTAACAATGAATGAGACTTTAAAGCAACACTTAACACAAGTTTTTTTTATATATAAAATGCAATTTACAATCTAAAGTTATTTCTGAGGCAAAAAGTTAGTTATTTAAAGTGAATTTAGTTGGTTTTCTTAGTCTTTTACGCTGAATATCTGGACATTTTCTTGGATTAATAATAAATAATCTAAAATATCAGTTGTAATGGCTGTTTTTCACCATGTTTGAGACCAAACAATTAATTGAGAAAATGTGTTTATTTCATGTTTATTTGTAAAGGGACGAGTATATTCGCACCTGCCACATGGCGCCGCACGTTGTTGCATGTCTTTAGACTGCGAAGTAATACAAAAGTTAGTTGTAACTCTGGTATTTTGTGCATTAAATAAAACTACATTTAGATATGAAGTTACTTCTGCTGAGGTCTGATAAGGAAATGACAATTGACTCTAAATTAAAAAAACTGAGGCCTTTGAGTCAATGCGATGAGTTATGACCCTAAACATGACGTATCTACTTTAATATTCATCTTATTCCATTTCACAGAGCCCCATCCTCTAACCAGGACCGTACCTGTCGACAAGATGTCACACTTAAAGTAGTTAAATGTTAAACTTAAGTTAATGTTTCCCCACTTTTACCTCTTGGCTCCATCACTGTTCAGTCAATCAGTTTATGTTTAAACCACTTGTGTCCTCTCAGTCGTCTGTTAGCCTCACACAGGCGGGTCAAACCAAAGGCCCTCCTCATTTGATTTGCTCTGATTGTTGATTTAATCAGCGCTGCTGATTGTGTTAACGTCTGTCTGGAGTGTTTCGTCTCGGTTAAGCACGACCTTAGTTTAATTCACACACGGACGGTCGAGACACCTCATTTAAGTGTTTACCTCCTTCCCCTCCGTGAGATCACGTGAAGCACTTGTCTTGACAACAATTACAGCATGATGAAATACCTTTACTAACATGTCGAAAGGTTTACTTGAATGGCTGCATTTCCGTTACTGCATGGCTGCAGGCCTGACATGTATTATTCAGCATTCATTGTGTAAGAGTAGGAGCTTCCCCTGTCTTCTGTGAGGCTTGTTGTGTTTTAATATTTTATTATTTTTAACTTCAGTGTCTCCCCTTTAGACAGCAGCATATATTGACTGATATTCAGTTTCCCTGTGTGTTGTTTTCTCAGACTGACACCACTACATGGCTGCACATCTCCAGGAGTTAGTCAGGGCCCACGTGTTGTTGAAGTGCTGTTAATTGTGGTGACAGAGCGCTCCCTGTAGTGTTGGAGAGCTGGTGTACGCTGGATGTTTTTGATCCATATATAGATCGCCATGTTGTCTTTTTGAAGGATGGGTGTCGACGTCAACAGGAGGAGGTGTGAGCCTGTCGGTTAGAGGGAGGGCAAAAAAAACCCGCTGAGTCAAGTCCCGGCAACGGTCGCCTGGGCAACACCTCCTTAGTGACCAGCCGGAGGAAGATAACGGCCCTCGTTGCTCAACTTAGTTGCGTAACATCAGTGGTCCCCCGCAATGTTTTGTTCATCTCGCTGTTGATTATGCTGCTGTTATCGACCGACGCACACACAGACACACACACAGACACAGACACCCACACACACCCCCAGCGTATCCACGTCCTCAAACAGCATAATGAAATCTGGCTGGTAGGATAGTAGCTCCTCAATAATCAACATCCTCTGGTCTCTCTGGCGTAATTACTGTTTTGATTACTGTTGCAAACATGTGAAGGGAAACATGAATAAGTGTACTGCAGGCTTTTCATAATTATAGCTTTCTGTTCAGAGAAGTAGCACAAAAGATGACGAGTGTAATTATAGCAGCCGTCGTTAAGAGGCTCAGAAGCTTCATATCAGAGCTGTCTGTCTGCCTGCAGGAGCGAGTCCTAAAACCTGGAAGTGATTTAGTATTTTTGCCCCTCCGGTTCCCTCGTCTCAATGTCGATGTTGTTTTGGGGATTAAATGCCTGACATAAGGTCTGTAGGTAACACACGCTTTAGAGATTTTAACGTTCTAACATCTACAACATAAAATACATTCCCACTTGTGAATTTTGTGGTGTTACCGTCATAACAAAGTGTCTGGATTCATTCGTTAGAGGAGAGCGACTTGCACCGCAACAACCGATGAATCTGAATTAGAGCTTGAACTCTGAATTGTTTTTATTTTTTGAGAAATCCACTTCCTAAATCAGTCTAGCTGACTCCAACGTTTCCTTTCCTTCACTTCCTTTTCATGGTGCTGCAGGAGAAAGAAGAAGTATGCAGTCTAATCCATTCAGGTCGATATGAAGGGAGTTTATAAATCCTCTATTGCTCTATATCTTCACAGAGATATGGAGCCACCCGTCACTAAAGGATTAGTGAAGATCAGTCAGGCGGCGGCACGTTAAATGTCTATCTTCCTCCTAAACTCTTCTCTTTGTTACGTTGAGACGGATATTCTATAAATATCTTCTCATTTTCATGACATTGTGCTCGGTCCGGATCCGTTCGGGTCACAGATTCTGGTGTAGTTTCCGCCTCCTCCACGGGGGGGCGGTGTTTGATCACAGCTGAGGTGCTGAGTGTTGACTCCGCTCTGCTCTGTTTGGTCCATCACTTTTAGTACAATAACCATCCTCCCATGCTGAAAGCATATCTTCAAACTTTAGATTGACTTTCACACTAGTGATGAATCACAGCTGGACTGTGTTCTCGTTCCGCTCCTTGGATCTCTGCTGAAGTGGTCCAGATGTTTGTTCTCGATCACTCCACCTCATCGCCGACAGTCCGCGTTCATCTTAAACTCTGATGGATGTCCTGAGTCCCTTCCCTCTCATTCCGTCCACACCTCGTTCCCTTTTTCTGTTACTTCATCTTCCACCTTCCATCACCGGTTATAAAACAATACCGTGATAATTTCTCTTGTAAGAAAATAGACAAAACTTGCTCGTTTGGTTTCCCAGTGAAGACACCAGTTGCCTCATTCTCCAAATATAACTGGACAGAAATGCGACGGATGAAATGACCGACCGTGTGATCAGAAGTTCGGGTTTTTGTTTGTTTTGTTTGAGAGAAAGCTCTGGAAACCGGTTGTGTTTCGATGTTTTTTTGCTGGACCATAAATGTATGTACGACTTTAACCTCTCCATCACAGCCTCACCGAGCGCCCGTCTGTCAGTATGCGCGTTTACATCCCACCCTGACCCACTCCACCTTGCAGACTCTCTAATCCAGCATCCTCACAACACGGTGTGTGTGTGTGTGTGTGTGTGTATCTCCACCACTCCCCTCCTTCCTTCCCTCCCTCCTTCCCTCCCTCCTTATCGTCCAGGGCACCGGTGCGTTGCTAAATGGAGTCGGAGCAGCTATACCACAGAGGCTACTGCAGGAACAGCTACAACAGCATCGCCAGCGCCAGCAGCGACGAGGAGCTGCTGGATGGAGCCGGCGCCATCATGGACTTCCACACCACCGAGGACGACAACCTGCTGGATGGGGACGCTGCCTCCCCAGGTAGGGAGAACAGGACACCTCCAAATACCCCCCCCCCCCCAAAGCTGTTTGATTGGTCCTGGACCTTTATGTGCTGCCCCTCACTAAAACAAACCAGATACCTTTCCTTGAACTCTCACTGAGCTTCCCACCGATTCTCCCCGTTGCTGCGTCTTCACCGCCGATGTCAAGACGCATCAAGTGTGTGTTCGCTTGTGTGTGTATGTTGCTGTCGCTCTGCCATCTGCCCCCCCCACCCACCCTCCACCCCATCATCTCCATCCACGCCCATCAGCTGCTCTAAGTGCCGTCTTGTCACACCCTACAGACACCGTCATGACTGGTTATAAAACTATTAAATTATATTTAAATGGAAAATTAATCTGGCTCTTTGCATTGTCCAGTTAAACAGCAATTAACTAATTGCTTTATAACCATTTTTAAGGCTCTCGAAGGACAGTTTGTTTTTTAGTATTTAAAGTTCTTTTTGTGTTTTGCACACCTCACTTTTCTTGTCTTAAGTTCAGCAATAATGACCAAACTTTTACGTTGCCTGCTCCTGGTTCCTGTTAATTCTCCTGTTTCCATCCACTAGCTTGAACCTGGTCACCTTTTAAACCTTCTTGCTTCCTGTTTCCTGCAGTTTGTCTTTTGATCCGCCGCCACTTTATTGTGTGCTTTGGCTTCTCTTCCTTTGTCTCTTGGCTTACGTGGATTGCTCTCTCCTGTCAGGTAGCAATGCCATTCATTCATTCATAGTTAGACGGCTACTACGAGTGATCTCTGCTGTGCCTTCATCCTCCCCTGGCTGCCATCCACGCTACATGAGTCATTCCTGTCATTCCACTGCAGTCACCTGTTTCTCATTCATTCACAAACTCCGTGGCGCTCTTTGATGTGGTGTCCCATCGACATCCGATCTGCAGCTGCCTGTTTGTTCCTCCTCGTCTTGAGTGAAAAAAACGCTGATCCCTCTCTTTTCGGTTTTGGCTTGCGTCTGATTGGACAGAAAGCACAAAGGTTGTGTCGGAGGGTGTCGACTGAGCTTGACTCTCCAAATGTTGAAGGAATCTGATAACAGCTGTTAACCAGGTTGTAACAAAGGCCAGCAATCCTTTACAGCCACTACTGTACCTGGCTGCACCTTTATTTGTGTGTGACACCCGTACGTGCTCCGACATTCCCACGAACCAGTTTGGCTTCCAGCCTGTGTGAGCTATAGCGCTTCAGGAAATCTCTGGTGGCCTGGTTTCTCCCTTGAAGCTGGTGTGCCGCCTGTTTTCTACCTCCCCGGGGCTATTTCTGTGTGCAGTAGTGAGAGGGAGTGGGTTAACTGGAGAGTTTGTAAAGCCCTCCTCCGGGTGAGCACGGGGTCTGTGCTCCCGTGGAGACTGTTTTCTCAAAGTTTTTTTGTTTGCTTGGAGGAAGTAAAGCTTTGGGAACTACGGGTCCTTGAACTGAAAGAGATTCAGTGTTCCGTTTCCTTTTAACTCGCCGGATTACATAAACTCTGGAGATTTTTCTGCTTCAAGCTTCATGTTGTTGTTCCGCCGGTTTTGACGTCCTGACTGGGACTTGTGGAGCGGTGACGGTAACAAACTATGGCTGACATCACCTGTGTCAGGAGCCCTGCTGAAAGGTAAGGGAGCATGGAGGTCTCTCATATGACGGACTGCTTTATTCCTATTATAGTGAAAACAAACGGCGTGTGAATAATCCGGGTCCCGTTCTTTAGACCTGGAAGCTGCATTGTTTCATATCATAACACATGATCACACCAAGTTTACAAAACACCCTCTGTCTCGCTTTTGATTATTTAACCCTTGAAATCCACTTCAGTTCAGATGGGTTGGAAAGTAGAAATTGAAGACACCATTTTTCACACAAAGGGGAAAAACCCAAAGTCTCAGTTTAGCATCTTATGAGATAAAGAAAGCAGCAAAGTCAACTGGCTTTATTATCCACAGTATAACTTCCAGTACTTCTTACTTTAACCCCCCCTGCACTTGCTCAGAATAGAATATTCCATTATGGAGCTTGCCCTATCAAACACACACCCCTCTGGCCCAGCAGCATGGTCTCTCCCATCTGATCTCCCCTAGTAACCGACCGGACTGGTGTGCTCGTCTTTCCGTTTGAGAGAGAGTGTGTGTGTGTGTGTGTGTGTGTGTGGTGACATCACCAGTCAGCTGCTGCAGTGGAGGGAGAGTGTGTGTGTGAGAGAGAGAGAAAGAAAGGGAGGGGGAGGGAGAGAGGACACACACACTCACTCACTCACAGCCCCTCTTGTCTTCCTCTGGTAAACATGGCAGCGGCGGCAGCGACTGACACACAGTGCGTAGTGAAGCCTAGCTTAGCTTAGCTTAGCCTAGCCTCAGCTGTCAACATGGAGGAGGAGGACGCAGCGGCCGACCCCTATCTGCCCTACGACGGGGGAGGGGACACCATCCCCCTGCAGGAGATCCCTAAAAGAGGTACGCCACGTCCTCTTCTTCTTTCCTCCCTCTTCCCCTCCGTTTCCCTCCTTTCCTCACGCTGCTGTGATGACGGATGCCATCCTCCTCCTCCTCCTTCTTCTTGGACAGTGAGTGCATGTCGCCATACGGTGGCTTCACCATGTTATTGGTGTCTGAAATCATGGTGCCAGTATGGATTTGAACGCTATCGACTGCATGTTTCTTGGGAGCAAAACAGCCACCTGACCAGCTCACCGTTCACCTCTCTGTAGATGATCAACCGTGTGTGCGTGTGCGTGTGTCACACGTCAGCCAGAGATAATGAGATAAAGAGGGAGTGTGAAGGCTTGGGCTCGGGCCTGCAAGCAGCAGCGACTGAAGGCAGACACCATGGGCATCCATTTTAATTCCCCCCCCCCCCCCCCCACACACACACACACACACCGAGAGAGAGGCACAGTGAAGGGTTTGGAACTGGATGTTCGTAGCCGTGTGTTGTTGAGGAGTCGGACACCTGTTTGCCAGATTCAGGCCGTCGCCTTACATCACATCACCCATAACGAGGTCCTCGGGGGTGACGGCAAATCTTTCGCGCACCGTGTGTGTGTCCTTGTTTTTCTCTCCCGTGTGGCCTTCTGGGAGTTTTCTTTCACTTGCCTGTGCGTATGTTCCTACAGGCCTTGTTAGATTTCTTACGGTGAGCGAGCAGAGACAAAAGGCCCCTAGTGAGTCCACTTTGTGCAAGGGATGTCCCTGAATCCAAGCTTCTCTCTCTCTCTCTCTCTCTCCTTGCAGAGATGATCCTCTCCTTTCTTGAAAACTTCGTCACAAGAGGACCACATCCAACCGTACATCCACCCCATTATATATACCCATACCTGTTATAACCCAGATATGTTTCTGTGACAGTTTGCTGCTTTAATAACCCGTAAACCTCGTCATAGTGTTCGTACAATTTAAGGCAATGTACCTTAAACACTGTGTCCTGAAACAACACGTCGTATGTAAACAAGCACAGCTGTGCTTTTTTCAGACTTTGATTCCACCAGTCTGGTCAACAGGCCCGGCGTCGGTCTATAACCGGGGCTTCCCGTCCTGTAAGGAGGGTTGTCGGGGTCAGTTTATGATGCTGATCACATGACTGCTGAGCAGACCACTCCAACCGGGGCTGATCCAGGTCGGCCCAGCCAGCTGCCTTTTTTTTTTTTAAAGCTCTCTGATCAGATTTACTCAGCAGTAGTAGAGTAGGCCTAACACAAAGGAACGCTGGGAACCTGGAATGTCTCCACCCCGTTAGACACAGAATCCACCCTCATTGATCATAGTAACACGGGAAGGCTGCGTCGTCGTCATTTAGAGAAGTGCTGTTCTTGACCTGCGTGTGCACTGACGTGGCTTTTTCTCCCTGATGAACAGAATCGCCGCGTCGCTGCTCTAATGGGAAAGAAACCGAAGCCTCATCTTCACACTCCGTCTCTCCGTCAGTGTAGCGCGATGCTGGCTAAAGCGCTCGTACGCAGTCGCTTTTTGGGGTTTTCTGTTTTCCTCGGCGTCACCCTGTTGGGTGCCAGTAGTTCTGAATCATGAGGATGGTCTGATATATGTCATCAATCAAATCCCCACGTTTTTTCCTCCTGGAAGCTGAAAATGTTCCTTTCTGAATAAGCCATTCTGATCCTAAAATTTTGCAGCGGTTCCTGCAGTGTTGTCTTCACAGTCTCACACTGCTGGTGTTTTTTTACAGGTACAAATGTATTCAAACCAATGAAATTATACATTACAAGCACTCACTTTGTAGCACGAATATGTTCATTGGCACCAGACTTTGCAGAAAGTTAAATGTTTTGTACCATGTTTTTGTGTCTGTGTCAACATTTCTGCTTCTCCTTTATGTATAGTGTGCTTCCTAGTGGATATCCTGTTGGGTTTTCCATCAACTTTGTTCCACTTTCGACATCAAGACGCTCACTTTATGATGGGTAGTGATTCTTTAATTAGTGAACGGGTGAAATCTGTGACATACATGAAGGAATTTGTTACACACGCACCTTAAAGGTGCACCAAGAACACCGTAAAGGCTTCAAGCATTCATTTTGAATCAACCAGCGAGGCAACTGTTGTCATTTTTGTGCATTGAGAAATGCCTAATATATCAGTAAAACTTCTGCTATGCAGTCCTTTCGACGAGAAACAAAATGTTCAGCTAAAATATGAATAAATAAGTGTTTCCCTCAATAAACCAGAATCCAAAGTAGCCACAAGACGTGTCGCACATTTCTTTAGGGAGTAGGTTTATTCTGACTGAAACGGCTGCCTCTCTTGTGCTTACTATGCAGATGTGCAAACTGATGACTGGAAGGAAAGTCGGTCTTACAGCCACGTAAACATTTCCTTTGAAATAGTTTGTTTGGGGTTTTTTTTTTTGCCCACAGATGTCCAGTCTGTCTGTTGATATGTTCAAAAAAGGTCACATCTCAGTCCTGTCCGAAAATACAGACCTCCATATCAGACTTCCCTGCATCCCCTTCACTCACACACACACACACACACACACACACACACACACACACACACACACACACACACACACACACACACACACACACACACACACACACACACACACACACACACACACTATCCCTTTCACTGCTGCTGACTGTACAACAGTTGCGTACACACACTCCCTTCCTCCTCTCTGAACAGGATACGTATCTGCCGGTCAGATGAAAAGCAACACTTAGCCATTTTGTCCCTGCGTCTTCACGAAATTCTCACCGAACTTATTTCTCCTCTTCGACATCAAAGCCCCCCCGATGAGAGCTAATAAGCTGCACTTTCTTTTTCAAAGGCCGTGTCATGGCCCACAGTCGTAGTGTGGGAAATGGGGTTTATATTCCGCTTACGTCTCAGTTATTGAGGATAAAAGCAATGAAAACTAAGATGGATGTGATCTGATACGAAGCTCATTTATTATATATGGTAATAGCTTTTGTATTGTTGTAAGAGCTGCAGTGTAGGGATGCCGGGAGAAGATGCATTGGTGTCATTGTATGATCCGTTTTAAGGGATTTTTAATGTTAAATCGGAGGGTTAACGTGTATGAATGAGGCCTTGTTCGCCGGTCATGCCTCTGCTGCAGTAGTTATGCTCAGGAGATTATAAATGCATTGTGGACTGGAATGTGTACGTGTGCTGCACACATTTCTGCTTTCATATCTGAATGAGAGCCGCTGAACGTGAGCACGTTGAGGTGCTTTTGTTTCAGATCACACCCGTCACAAAATGACATGCAGGGAGCGAAATTATCATTTTAACTTTTACGTCTTTGCGTTCTCCACGCTTACCGGTAAGTGGCTTTTTGGCAGGAAACCAACAAGTCATTCAGTGGTTCCTTTTTTTTTTTTTTTGTACTCTACGGTTATCTTTATCTGATAAAATAGTAGAATTTCTACCCTCGGTCACATCCTCTGCTGTCAGCATCTGTGTCTTATCACAGGATGCTGGAAAACTCAGCAGCGACACGTCGGACTGATGTGTGACGGACCGCGCGGCATTGAGAGAATGAACGAGTGAAGTCGAGATGTGAGAGCGCTTGAGGTCGGTTTCAAAGAGCGAACCGGAAATATTTGTTTCAGGGAAACCAAATTAGTTTGTCTTCCATTAATTTCAATTGCAGTTGTTCTAAGAATAACTCAACACTGTCACATAGCAACATAAGATTTGTTTCTAGCTCGTATCTCTTGTTCCTGTGGTAACTGTTCTGCTATCTCTTGGTAAACATCATCCTCCGACGTCTGATCCCTCCAAGTGATAAACTGCCCATGTATTTCCCTTTAAGGTATAAATATATGTTAAATAACAGATCTTTAAATGATGCTTTTTACCATATTTGTACGACTGGATACTTGGTTTGTTCGGTGCGTTCACAGAGCAGCGTTCGTCACTATTTAGCTTCTGTTAACACATCGTAGTTACACCTGTTTTCATATTAAAGAATCTGATATTGCTGAATGTGCACAGACGGGATCAACAAGTTGTGATGCGTCACATAATCCTTTGGACAATTGCAGTATTTTCCGACTGTCGCTCTCTTGTCGTCTCTTTTGTCCGTGTTACACACTGAACTGCCTTTGTGTTGCAGATGAAGACGTCTCGCATATTTGCGTCGTCACAAGTGGGAGGATTTCAAATGTCAAATGATCACATGTGCAAGTTAAAGTTGATGAGATTATGATGATTTTGGTTATCCCCCTTTGTTGTCTCAGAGCTATAACATACAATATTATTTCATGAAAGACATTTTCTGATCATGCAGCCAGGAAAGCCCCGCAAATCCTGCTGTGTGTGTGTGTGGGTGTGCTGATGTGAGTCTTGTGTTTTGATCACCCTTTTATTGAATCCGTGCGTCCAGCCGGACCAGATCCGATCAACCAGAGACATTTAGTGTCTCATGCTGTTGTTATGAGCGTTGGATAGTAATCTATTCATAGTATCTGGACAGCGTTTGCATTGTGTGCTTTGTCGTTGCATGCGATACGCAGCCTATGCTGTGACTAATCGTACTCATGTCGAAGTCATTACTGAACTAACTGCCTTTAATCCAATAACTACGGGCAGTCACGTTGTCTGGCGGCCTAGAGGCCGATAATGAGACATCCAGGTTCTTTCTTTAGGGCGTGAAGAACAGCTGGTTGAGCAGCTTACTTCACCACGAAGGCCCCTGCGTAGGTGTGACTGTGTGTGTGTATGAATGTGGATAAAAGTTGACCCCCCCCCCCCCCCCCGTACATTTCAGGGTGTGGTTTACTCATCCAAATGTTCTGGCAGTGCAGATAAATGTCAAGTCCCTCGCTGTGTTAGGTTCCTGATGAGGGGATGGATGCAGGCCTTGTGGGGTTTGTCTCAGAGGAGCTGTGTCATTGTCTCTCAGCGGTGACTGTGTGTTGAATCGCGTTGGCGCTACATGTTTATACCATGAGCTTACTCTCATCTTTCCTCCTCAGGGTCTAACTACGTCATGTCTAACGGGGGCGGGGCGCCCAGCAGCACCACCCACCTGCTGGACTTCCTAGAGGAGCCCATCCCGGGTGTGGGGACCTACGACGACTTCCACACCATCGACTGGGTCCGTGAGAAGTGCAAGGACCGCGAGAGGCACCGGAAGGTGAGGAGACCGAGGCCCGGCTGACTATATTTAACCTCAACGGTCTCAGTATGCTTCAAACCAGCTCGCGTGTACGACGTGTCCTCTGACTCTCACGTCTAAAGGAGACAGTGATACTCGTCTCTCTCCAGTGTCCTCGTAGCTTCTGCCTTATTACAGTTCAAACAAGCCACGTTGGCGAAAAAACATCCTCTGCTGAACAGGAAGTGATGTGTGACACACTTCCTGTGGAGCAACAGTTTGTTTGGGTTGCACAAATGGTGGGTAACTGGGTAATTATGCAGCATCAGCAGTTTTAGAGAAGGGGAATAGTTCAATCAATCTACAGAAAATCCAAAGATGCATCATTTAATATCTATAAAATTAAGAAATGTTGGTTTTGACTCTCATCTCTCAGTCTTCATCAGCATGAACTCGTGAATGAATCAGAAAAAAGACTGTCGGCCTCCTGCCCTTCATGTCCAGGTCACAAATATTGACTCACCGTTACAGCCCGCGCACTCTCCTGGAAATGATAGCTCTGAGAATTTGAATGTTATTTGAATACTCAAACATTGTTTTACCTGCTTGACAGGAATTTTATCGTTGCATTGAAGCAACAGTGGAAACGCAGCCACCGGAACAGATAACTGAATTGTTTATCATTGGGGAGAAGTTAAAAACCTTTGACCTACTTGCATTACTGCCACCTTCAGTCATTTAAGAATGCTCATCCTAAGATTATGAATGTAGTTTTCTGTATTGATTATGTATTGCATTTAGCTTTTGTTTGCTAACTGCGTGTGTGTTTTAGATCAACAGCAAGAAGAAGGACTCGGCATGGGAGTTCACAAAGAGCCTGTACGACGCCTGGTCCGGGTGGCTGGTGGTGACGCTCACTGGCTTGGCCTCAGGTAACAAACGCATGCAACACAAACACACGCCGTCTTCTGCTCTGCTGGTGACTCTCTCATGCTTTGCCTCGGGCAGCTCGCGCTCAGTCTCTCTCTCTCTCTCTCTCTCTCCGTCTTTTGCTCTCATTTAACCGCAAACGGAAGCGTTTCCTTTCTCCTCAAAGCAGCAACGATCCTCACAGATAACAGGCTCGTATAAAACAATGGCAGCATAACTAGCAAGCTAACTCCCTCTTTTTTTTCCTCTTCTCCCACGTCCTCTCTCTCCTCCCTGCCTTCACCTCTTCACCCCTCCTTTCCTCCCTGGTTCCCTTCTCCCGTCGCCAGGTGCTTTGGCCGGCCTGATTGACATTGCTGCCGATTGGTTGAACGACCTGAAGGAGGGCGTGTGCCTGAGCGCCATGTGGTTCAACCACGAGCAGTGCTGCTGGACGTCCAATGAGACCACCTTCGCTGAGCGGGACAAGTGTCCCCAGTGGAAGAGCTGGGCTGAGCTAATACTGGGGCAGGCTGAGGTAGACTAACGCGTTAGGGACGTCATCGCCGCTAACGCAGCCTCAAAACGTCCTCCGTGTTTACAGTCAAATGTACATCACATGAGTTCTTCCTCTCCTCTCTGCAGGGCCCCGGCTCGTACATCATGAACTACTTCATGTACACCTACTGGGCTCTGTCCTTCGCCTTCCTGGCTGTCTGTCTGGTCAAGGTGTTCGCTCCCTACGCCTGCGGCTCGGGGATCCCTGAGGTGAGGAAAACCCCCTTTTTCAGGTGCACTTGAAAGACGCTTGCAGCTGCATGCAGGGACCCTGTTTACACCTCTTGTGGGAAACTCCAACATCCAAGAGAGTCGGCTTTCAAGCAACATTTCAACAACATTCCTCTTTAAGTCACACAGCCCAAAAATACTTTCAACCACAAAGCAAACGACTGAGGTTCGCCGGCTCTTTCCCGTCTCTCTGCTGCAGAGTGAGGGAACGAGCTCGTGCACATTATAGATGTTCTGTTTCATCTCTCGGCTTTTCTCATTTTCTCGTGTCCAATCAATTCGCTCTGGGTGTCAGAAACGCAAAGTAGCACATGAGATAGAAAGCCGATAAATCTCTGCAGCTGACTCCGTGAAAGCGGTCTAATTAGTTCCGTGCACTCTCTGGGGTCCCCGAGGCGTGTCTTCATTCGTATGGGGTTTCCCTTTAATGTCGTCAAGTGGCTTAAAAATGTTGACTCAGTGGGCAGCAGGGAGATGTGACAGGTTTGGAAAAGAAGTGGTAGCTAGACTTCAATTTGAATCTTTACCTCTCCCCAGATCAAAACCATCCTGAGTGGGTTCATCATCCGGGGCTACCTGGGCAAGTGGACCCTGTTGATCAAGACCATCACTCTGGTTCTGGCCGTGGCGTCCGGCCTCAGCCTGGGGAAGGAGGGCCCCCTGGTCCACGTGGCCTGCTGCTGTGGGAACATCTTCTCCTACCTGTTCCCCAAGTACAGCAAGAACGAGGCCAAGAAACGAGAGGTGGGACAGAAGGAAATTGAAGTCGATGTTTTTAGCTGTAACGTTAAATTGTCTGACAGTCTTTGATGTATTCATTATTACGATATGTGTGTTTTTAAACCCCATCACGTCAGCTGAGGTACGTTTTGTTTTCTTCTCTCAGGTTCTCTCGGCTGCGTCGGCGGCCGGGGTGTCCGTTGCTTTTGGAGCCCCGATTGGAGGAGTGCTCTTCAGCTTGGAGGAGGTACGCTTCACGTCGACTGTTGAACTGATCAAGCGTCTCTCCATGTTCCAAAATCACAACATAACGCTCACTCTAAATGGCAAGATGACGATTTAAAGTGATCCTCTCTCTCGCTCTCTCGCTCTCTCTCTCGTGTGTCCAGGTGAGCTACTACTTCCCCCTCAAGACGCTGTGGCGCTCCTTCTTCGCCGCCCTGGTGGCGGCCTTCGTCCTGCGCTCCATCAACCCGTTTGGGAACAGCCGCCTGGTGCTGTTCTACGTGGAGTACCACACGCCGTGGTACCTGTTTGAGCTCATCCCTTTCATCCTGCTGGGAGTGTTCGGAGGCCTCTGGGGCGCCTTCTTCATCCGAGCCAACATCGCTTGGTGCCGGCGGCGCAAGTCGACGCGCTTTGGCAAGTATTTCAGACTGGGGATATATATCAGTATGTGATTGGAGGTCCAGGTTGAAGGCACAGCATGCTAACAGCCTCACACATTATAACATGCTGCATTGTCCGTGTCTTTAGGCAAGTACCCGGTGTTGGAGGTGATCTTGGTGGCGGCCATCACGGCCATAGTTGCTTTCCCGAACCCGTACACCCGTCAGAACACCAGCGAGCTGATAAAGGAGCTGTTCACCGACTGCGGCCCGCTGGAGTCCTCGCAGCTCTGCCAGTACCGCAGCCAGATGAACGGCAGCAAGGCCTTCACCGACAACCCCAACCGGCCGGCAGGGCCCGGCGTCTACGGCGCCATCTGGCAGCTGTGCCTGGCGCTCATCTTTAAAATCATCATGACCATATTCACCTTTGGACTCAAGGTGATGCCTGGATGTTTTGTTCCTAACGGGGGGGGGCGCAGCTGTCTTCATCAACACTAACACCACTTCCTGTTTCTCGTCCGTAGGTGCCGTCGGGTTTGTTCATCCCCAGCATGGCCATCGGGGCGATCGCAGGGCGAATCGTCGGCATCGCCGTGGAGCAGCTGGCCTACTATCACCACGACTGGTTCATGTTCAAAGAGTGGTGCGAGGTGGGAGCCGACTGCGTCACTCCAGGGCTCTACGCCATGGTGGGGGCCGCGGCATGTCTGGGTGAGTCAGCGGATTACAAAGCGATGGTGTATACAAAAGTGAAATTTCTTCTTTCGACTCCTTTTGTCTCGAGGTGTGTTCATGTTCATGTCTCGCTCTCTTCAGGCGGTGTGACCCGTATGACCGTCTCCCTGGTCGTCATCGTCTTCGAGCTGACCGGTGGGTTGGAGTACATCGTCCCCCTCATGGCCGCCGTCATGACCAGCAAATGGGTGGGCGACGCGTTTGGCCGCGAGGGGATCTACGAGGCCCACATCCGTCTGAACGGGTACCCGTTCCTGGACGCCAAGGAGGAATTCACGCACATCACGCTGGCCAGGGAGGTGATGAGGCCTCGACGCAGCGACCCGCCGTTAGCGGTGCTGACGCAGGACGACCTGACGGTGGAGGAGCTACAGAGCACCATCAATGAAACCAGTTATAATGGTTTCCCTGTGATCGTGTCCAAGGAGTCCCAGAGGCTGGTGGGCTTCGCTCTGCGCAGGGACATCAATATCGCTATCGGTAACGGAACTTCTTTCTCCGCACAGCACCGGTCCTCGGTAAGGGACAGCCTTCTGATCGCGATGTCTTTTCTCGTCTACAGAAAATGCTCGTCGCAAGCAGGAGGGCATCATGTTGAACTCCAGGGTGTACTTCACCCAGCACGCGCCCACCCTGCCGGCCGACAGCCCCCGGCCCCTCAAACTGCGCTCCATCCTGGACATGAGCCCCTTCACGGTCACCGACCACACCCCCATGGAGATCGTGGTGGACATCTTCAGAAAGATGGGGCTGCGCCAGTGTCTGGTCACTCACAACGGGTAAGTAGGAAGTTAAAATCCTCCAAAGAGGAAAGATGTGCTGTAAGAACGGAAGGTAAATCCTTCTCACGTCCTTTTTTCTTCTGGTGCTGTTATGATTGACCCGTCTGAGGTCGACAAACTTTGCACCAACATGTACACACTGACCGGTGTTGCATGGGCTCTAAAATCCCCTGTAATCTGCATGGCCTGGCCTAACCGCTGCGCTGCACCTCCCTTACCCCCCCACACTGAGCTGCCGAGACTAACTAACTACATAACAGGTGTCACGTTGGGGAATATAGTCAATAACGTCTGTCGGTGTGTGCTCTCATTGAGATGTAGGAGTTACAAGACGGATTGTGTTCAATTCTCCTTTATTTACAGATCACTTCTCTCAGTTTGCTGTGACAATCAGTTTGTTTTCATTTACGTCCTTATGTTGAACTATTGTTATTAATCTGATTATACGACCAAAACCAAGAATGGAAGAAGGAGGAAAAAGTTATATATGTTTTTGATTGACAGACGACACTTACTGGTGTTATGTGATTTATTGGCATTAAGAAAAATATCACCAGGCTAATTTAAGTAAATCCAAATTTGGTGCAATTTTTCCAGAAAATCTGCAAAATAACACACAAATGAAAAGTGCATCCTGTTGTGTGAATATTGGGAATCCTGTGCATCGAGATAAATCACTGTAGAAGAAGAGGGCGCAACTTGTATTGTATTCTTCTTTACTGTCATATTTTTTACTACTGTTTACTGTTTAGTCTATTTATACTACTTGATTTTTTTATCTTCATTTATTACTTGTGAGCGATGCTGCTGTAATCCTGTAATTTCCCCACTGAGGGACTAATAAAGGATTATGTTATCTTATCTTAACAAAATGACTTTAATAATTCAAACTTAATACCTTCAGATTAAAGACATATTAGTTTAATAGATGAGTCATAAACGATCCACCACTATACATGCAAAGTTCATTTTTGACACTAAGTTTTGTTGATTTTGTGTCAGTTGAGTTACGTTTTTTAATTTTGAGTTCTATTTAATTTACGTTAAGTTGCAATTTGTTCTGTATGTTTGTGTGCTGCTGCTGTCTGTTCTCTCCCTGTCTCTCTTCTGTTTGTTGTTTTCCTTTATTTGTTGTTGTTTTTTTTGGGCAGTTTACCGAGTAACGAGTGTGTGTTACAGGATTGTTTTGGGCATCATCACAAAGAAGAATATATTAGAGCATCTGGAGGAGCTCAAGCAGCACAAGGAGCCCCTGGTGACTAGCCCCGCCCCTTTACACATGTGACCCCTCCCACACTTTCGCACCTGTCTCGTAGGCTCCGCCTCTTAAGAGGGCTGCATGAAACTGTTGACAGTTCCCGGCTACACATTTAGCCGTCCTCCTCCTCTTCTTTCACCTGCTGTTTGCTCTCTGTTGTCCATGGGTTGGTTTGGTGTGGATTCACCTCTAATGCAGTCGTCCATCGTAGAGAAACATCTGTAGATAGACGCTCTCTGGCCTCCATCTTCATCGCCGGCAGCAGTCTTCACCAGTCGTCCTATGTAGAAGTGCTTCCTTGTGTTTTTCTGGGTCCTGCAATGTCGGACCTCTCTGGGAACTGTCACCCACATCACTCCAGAGCCCCTTTCAGACGTGTGCCTCGTTACGGAAACATGCTGGCAATCCAACACTTTGACGTGAACGTTGTGACAGCGCTCTCCACGAGCATTGTTCCTGCTGCCATGTCTGAAACGGGCTCAGTAGAGTAGAGCAGCTTTGCAACTCACCCCCATTAAAGTGCATCTGTAGCTTCTGCTGCTTAGTGTTGTGTGAGCTGCGTCATGCTAGCACCTTTTAATAAGATGTCCAGCGAGCTGCGTCTCGTTTTCTCATTAGATGTGGTGTCATTGTGTTGTATCCTCTCTAGACTCAACAGTAGATGTAACATGCATGTCTGCAGTTGTGTGTTTCCCCATCTTCCTCTCACAACAGTAGTCGATCATTTCATTTTGAGAATTCACCCTCAGTTTTCTACCTTCGTTATTGACTGCTTTTTCTTCTTCTTCCTTTGTTTTTAAACGCCCTCCCCTCTCGGCCGCTCCGTTTCGCCCTGGTTCTCCACAGATTGACGGCATCTGACTCGTCGCCTTTTACACCCACTTGGCGAGTAGCTGGCGGACCACCGTTGTCTTACTGTCTTTAGAGGGTGGTGTTTTGTTCCTAGGAGGGAGGGAGAGAGGGAGCAGACCTCTAGTGACACGATTCATTCCCGGGTTTCCCTCATCCTGTAGTGGTCGTGAGCGCTGTGGTGCAGTGACGTCCTGTTGACTGGTGCTGGTAGTGAGCTGGCTAGTGATGACCTTAATGAAGGAATTACTAATCCCGTGCTTTAACCTGCCAATGTTTCCTCTTAACCAGCCGTGCCCTGTCCTCCTCAAGAGAGAGTGAACAGATGCATCTTCTCATAGGAAACGTTGATGCTCTCTGCAGGCGAGGGACACAACAGACACACAGGTTTGCGAGCCAATTAAGCCCATCAAAAAGATATCGCAAATTAGTGAAAAGGATTAAAATGCATAAAAAAAATAAACATGAATTAGCTACAAAAATGTGAAACTAAGATGGTGTTTGAGTAGATTTACCTTATTTATTCTGAATAGCACAGCTCACTCTCCAGGATTTGACAATAAAAACCGCTCTGGACTCTGCTGGCTAACGAGGAACGTTGCGTTCACTGACCCGTCACACTCTGATCTGCACCCGGCATCCCGAGCGCTTTACGACTGCTCTCGTTTATTTCTCTGGTTTTTAAAAAATAAGTGAGACAGTCGTAGATCTCAGCAGCTCACCCCGGGTCTGATGTGTGTGTCGTCTCTCCGGTGTGTTTTTGATTTCTCCTGTTGCTGTAGCTCTAATCCTCCTTACAGGTCATCTCAACTCCTCTCCCTCTGACCTGGCTTCAAAGGGTTCTTTTCTCACTTTGTTTGCACTGTATTCTCTTGTTTTTAGGGTTAAAATGAAGCTGAAAGTCTAGTGAACAATACATGCACATATGACTATTAAAACAAAGCCTCCTGAGCTTTTTGTTGTGCTCTGCTCTGGCTTTGTAGCAGCTTCAGACGCTTCTCTTCACTTGACCTCAGACTACGTTTCCAGCTGCGTTCAAGAGCACAAGAATCCTGTTGAAACAGCTGGCGAAGTCAAAGCCATGTTACATTTACGCAGCCTGCGATGTGCTCTTGAATCAGCAGGATGAACGTTGAGTATTTAGAGGCGTGTCACTAGCTCTTTGTTAGCGGGGTCGATCAGGTAAATGTGCTTTATAGGAGAAGAAGGAGGAGGCGGCTCCGTCACCTGAGTCAGAAATCTCGTTGCATAAGAAACACAAAAGTAGCAGATTGATAAGTTCTAATATAATTAAAAGTGGTACTTCCTTAAAGATGAAATATCCTCTTCAAAGGTTTCTGACTCCTGTGACGAGGTCGTCTCCTCTTCTCCTTCTCAGAGGTTCTAACTCTTCTCCACGTCCTGTTCACTACTTCCTGTCTCCTTGTAGGATCCAGGTTTTCCTTCCTGTCAGCCTTTCTGGACCGATAACAGAACGGTTGTGGCAGCGTGTGACATGGCACCCTTCCCTCTGGTAGTTTGGTGCTGCTTCACACCTGCTTTCACTCCTTTTTCCCCTTCTGGTTCCTCCCTCCCTCCTCTCCTGCTGCTCACTTTTGTTTCCTCAGGGACTCGTGTTTTTGTTGGCTTTCCGTTCGATCAATGTCCAGAAATGTATTTTATGATTCCAATAAAAATCTCGCCATTTGACCAAAACTTGCCAACAAAAGCATGACGTTTTCTCTCCTTCACTCCAAAGCACCGGCACCTCCTCACTCCTCTAACCCTCCTCCTTTCTCTCCTTCCTCCCTCCTTTGTCTCCCTCTGCAGGCGGCTTCTTGGTATTATCACAAAAAAAGATATCCTCCGTCACATGGCTCAAATGGCAAACCTAGATCCCGAGTCCATCATGTTCAACTGATCCGCTCCTTCCAGGACGGCCGGGGGGGAGGAGGAGGGGACGACAGCGAGGAGGAGGTGCACCTCCTGGACAGCTCCAATCTCTGACATTCGGACCCCGTTTAGTCTTTTTAGTTTCCAGCTCTGTAGACCCTGGACAATGCGGACTGACTGTGGCCCCCAGAGACTTACCGGCCGTGCGCGATAACAGACCTAATGTGAGACTTTCATTGTCGTGATTCTGGCTGCTGAGGACACACGGAGTTCACGGGTTGACGGCGAACACATGAGGAATGCACTTTTTACACACAACACACACGTACAGAACCACACAAGAAACACACTTTTGCACTTGCAGACACCTCAGACATGCATGCGCTCTCTTCACATACACATAACCTGTAAAGAGACACCCATTTGCACTCTTCATGTGCCTCACCCTTGTCTCCGCTGAGGTCGTGGTAGACGTCGCCTGGCAGGGGTCAAAGGTCAGAATGAACCGCCGATGAGGGACGCGATGAGGGACCTTGGAACCTCCAGGCGTCTGTTCAAGTAAACTCACTTTCCTCTTCCCCAGACCCGTCCGTCCTCCAGAGGAATACATTGTTTACCTGTGATTTAAATGTGTGTGTGTGTGTGTGTGTGTGTGTGTGTGTGTGTGTGTGTGTGTGTGTGTGTGAGAGAGAACACGTCTGTTTTTGTGTGTGTGTCACCTAGCGCCACTACATTCCAGCCAGGTTACCATTGGAAGTGAGAGGACGTGCACCTGCTCCTCACCTCGTCCCTACAAAATGTGGCAGAAAGCCATGATCGCATGGCTGCTTCTCCCGATGCACGTTGGTGTATATGGGAAGGCTTTAACAAGGGTGTGTGTGTGTGTGTGTGTGTGTGTGTGTGTGTGTGTGTGTGTGTGTGTGTGTGTGTGTTGGGGGTCAGAAATCGATGGGTACTGTATTTCAAGAACAAAAATGTTCCCTGTCAGAAGGAAAACAAATGGAAAAATGAAGACCCTTGTGAGCATGTGATTTCCTTTCTGAGCCAGCTTCAGCTGTGTGTGTGCGTGCGTGTGCGTCATTCTTGTTGAGTCATTCAGTGTGAAGGCAGGTCGAGTGTGTACGTAAAGGAAACAAACAAAAAAAAGAGAAAGTGTCCGTTGAGTGCTTCTGTGTTCTCTGTTACAGGAAACTAAATATATCAACTTTCGTTTTTCTCCTCAAAGTCTGACTCTTGCTATCTTTTACACCTTCGATCTTCCTGTAATCAATGAAGTTTTTGTGGCTTGAAGGAAAACAAAACTGGAAATCTGCACTGGTTTAAGTGAGTGGTGGTGGTGACTTTTCTTTCTCTGAAATCTGTCCACATCTTCGGGTAATAATAACGTGTCTTATTTTCAAGCAAGAACTAGTGTTTGTCATATATTCTATTCCCCCTTTACTTTATCAGAGGAAACACTCCAGCTATCAGAAAACACGGTTTTCCACTCACTGAAAAACAAAATGTGAAGAGATATTGTATCTTACCGCACGTTGATTAAATGGCATTTCCCAACAGTTGATAGTGTTTGATTTGAGCTGGATGAGTTTAAACAGAGACATTAATAACACTTTGCTTTAAAATGACAAGATACAGGAAATCAAAACCAATATAAGGTCACTAAATGTTCAAACAAAAACACATTGAGATTTTGAAAGTTTGAAAACTATTAGATTTATTGGTCAATTAACGGCTCTTAAGTTGCTTGTTTTTCCCGCTATAATTCCTCACATTTTAGTAAAAAACATAAATATACATAAATAATGAATAATTAAGAGTTGAAGAACCACAGACCAGTGGACCTTAATTAAAACTGCTGTTTCCGAGGTCAGGAATCATCTTTTGAGCTTTTGTGTAGAGCAACATGTTTGATTTCATAACCTGTCAATCATCTCACCACCACTGATGTAAAACAAACATCCAGCTACATCCGCACGCTGCTTTCAGTCTCGCTACGTCTCCCGAGTGCCTGGCAAAGGTTTTCACACCTGTATTTGAATCCCCAAAAACTGAAAAAGAAACGCCTGCTACTCGCACATGCATTCCCCTCTTTGTCCTCAGAACACGTAACGTGTCACGGCCGGTTTTTAGTGCAAACAATGAAGGGAATTGAAGTGATGGAGAGATGATGAAGCGGGGAAGTGGCAGCAGTGTGTGTGTTTGAGTGTGTGTGTGTGTGTGTGTGTGTGTGTGAGGAAGGTCGGGTTCATCCTGTGTACGTATTTCCGTCATGTTTCTACAGGCAGCAGAACATTTGTTAACCAGTGATGTTGCCTAACATTGTATTTCATACTGATCTCGATGTTTTCTCCTTTTCTTTCTTTAATTTATGGGTAGTGTCGATAGAGTTGTGCATTATTATGAAGAATTTTATGTTTGATTGTACATTTAAAACAAAAATATGTGAAGATTAAATTTTTGGTTTAAATTAAAAGGAACAAAACGTGGCAGAGGGTGGTGGTCTTGGTGCAGTGTGTGTGTGTGTGTGAGGTTGCAGATTGCAACTAACAGACTTCTCCTGTGGGCCGAGCGTGTCCATTCTAGGCTACCGTAGAAACATGGCGGACGTATGTGGATGTCAACGGCTCATTCTAAGGTAACAAAAACACGATTCTTATTTCAGGTGATTACACACTGACAAAAACACACTTGTTACTATTCCATCTCTGCCGATAGATTCCTCTAAATACACACTGTACCTTTAATTGTTTGTTTTTCTTGGGTATTACAATATTGGTGGCAACATGATATTCCTATAACGTAAGGAATATCATGGTTTTTCTTTGTCTTTTGTCCAAAACAATTTCCAAAAGTAGTAGGATTCTGTATTTTTTAAGGTTAACACTTTTTCAGAGACTAAAAGTCAAGGAAACTAGTTCTCCTGCTTTGAATTAGAAGATTTATTCTCTAATCTGCATTTCTCAAGTCCCACCACTTTATGTAAACTGTTAGTTTACCACTGAAGTGCATCTTTAACGCAGGTATCATCCTGCACCAGTAGGTGGCACCAAAGGTCCACCGTTCCTTCAAATCAACAAGCCTTTATCTTCTTTACGCCTTCCTGTTTGTTTGCAGTTTATAATCCTGTTTCTAAGGGAAATACTTCACACGTTAAGGAAGAATAGTCCCGCACGATGAGCTTCACTGTAGTCTGTTGTAAGGTGTTTCTATAGTTTTGTCCACCTTCTGTTCTCATAAACACAATAGTTGTCTTCATTAGAGTTTACAGTGGCTTTACTGTTGGCACCCAGGGGTGGGAGTGAGTTAGGAGAGGTGACGGGGTCCGCCACTTCCCAAACAGACCAGCCTTTGTAAAACCAAAACTCCTCAGAGTCTGAGAGTCTGACTGCTGCTCGTCGTCTCCTCGTGTCCCGTTACAGAACATCCATCATTCACGACCGTCTGAACCTGAGACTGGATTTATTGGCGTTAGTAAGCCTCCGCTGCTTCTGCCTTCAGGGGAACTGTTTGTTGGCGGAGTTAAAGACAGATTTTGGAAGGAATCTTTGTTGATCTAATATTTCTTTCAACAGGCTGCATGTTGTGTAGTGTCACGGTCACGTTGTGTCACAGCTGTTGTAGTGTCAGGTTTGACGTTTTACCCGCATGTCCAAAGTAAGATTGTACATCTTTAGGACACTTTTCAGTCCATTTTAACCCTTTCCCCTGTCACCTTAGTGTCTCATGAGAAGAGACGAGCTGAAACAATGTAAGCCACGTTAGCTGTAGCCTACACACGCCTCGATTTGTTAACATTTTGCCTTTTTACTAATTAGTATTAGTGGTGTTATGGACGTAGTACCTCAGGAATAATTATATACTCAAGATAGTTAAAATCACACTTAATCAAGAGATGTGTGTATCATGCCTGTGAGTTATTTGCGTTTTTTAAAGGCTGAAAGTGTTTTAAAGCAGCTGCTTTTCACCTCGTGCAGGATCTTTGCCTTTAAGATTTAGAGATTTCTCTTGTGTACAATGGAATTTAGGGCAGTTACTCAGACTCACTCCAACTCAACAGTTTAAATGTTAAGCGTCTATCAGAGCACAAGTTTAACAAGGAAAAAGTAGTTCAATTCCACAATTAAATAAACTTGTACAGAAGGATGAGACATGAAGTAATAGTAGATGTACTTGTGTTTATAGCTGGGTGATACTACTACTACTACTACTACTACTAATATCT
Source organism: Lycodopsis pacificus (assembly GCA_028022725.1). Classification (NCBI taxonomy): domain Eukaryota; kingdom Metazoa; phylum Chordata; class Actinopteri; order Perciformes; family Zoarcidae; genus Lycodopsis; species Lycodopsis pacificus. The sequence continues at coordinate 12,929,859 of CM051710.1, read as the reverse complement.
AAAAAACTAATAATTGAGATATAGCAGACATTTCTGACCAGGTTTTAAATGTGAGACTGATGGATGAAACACAACTGACTCAAACGGTTGAAACAATGTGTTTTTTTTAACACAGCACAGCATTTTATTCCACTACAAAAAAAAAAAAAGAAGCCATCTCAAGCGGACCAGAAGAAGCAGAACAGCATCCAGTTCATCTCCTCCTCCACCAGACTGGACCGTTAGCCAAGCAGAGAAAGAGAGAGTCCTTTAGTCCCGCTGTCTGTCCACCGACACATGCAGCACAAATGCAACTCTACTGTGAAGCCTCAAGACAAACAAATACCTAAAACTGCACATGGCAGAGAAAAAGAAAGCTACTACAAGACAAAAGATCTGTTTTTTTAAACTGCTTAAGCTAGCTGAGAACTAAACCACACCACAATGGGTAATAATAATAATACTCAAAGGAAATGGACAACTCTACCCAGAGGTGTTTGACCCAATCAGGAGATATACTGTACACACATAGATTTAACTGGCTTACTTGTGTTTTTTGTAGAGATACAGTAGGCCGTACAATCATGAAATGGTGACCAAACTTTTAGTTTTTTCCAGTCCAGCGTGCATCTCTCTGTGAGCAGGATGTTGCACAACAGCAGATCAGCTGTAACAGTAGCTGGAAGTGAATTCTATGAGCGGATGAAGGAAGCTTTCATGAAGAGGCAGCTTGAGGCAGATTTCTGGTGTCATAATCATAAAAACCCGAGAACTTTAAGAAACTAAAAGCTGAAGAATCATTTCCCCCGTTTGAGTCGAGTACCCTCGTTCTTTAAATAATAGTCTGAGCTATGAAACTTTACAAACTGCTGCTTATTACATTATAATATTATTGATTACCTCTCGAGTACATTCAAGCACGATGGTCTAGAGCAGGGGTGTCAAACATCCGGCCCGACACGTCATTTTATGTGGCCCGCGAATCCCCCAGCAAAAAAAAAAAAAAAAAAAAATTTTAAGTTTTTTTTTTTTTTTTACAAAAAATTTAAAGTTAGATGTGAAAATAAAAATATCCCCATGGTTGAAATTATGAGATGAGCTGAGCCATTTGCGGCGCCGGTCTCGCCGTGGACTATTTTGTGTTCATTCGCACTGGACGCGCCGGAGAGGGGGCGTGGCTTATCCCGGGAAACTAAACTAAATATGTTAGGAGTAGTTACATTTACACCGTCTTACATTTACAACCGGCCCTTTGAGGGCGACCGTGATGCTGATGTGGCCCCAGAGTGAAAATGAGTTTGACACCCCTGGTCTAGAGTGAACGAGCTGCTCGAGGCTCTGAACACCGTATGATTTATTCTGAGCAGCCTGAAAAGGTTTCTGTTCCGCTTCGGAAAAAGATGAATAAAAATGTGATCGTTTCTCTCCAAAATGTGAAATTAAAAATGTTTTGTTGACCTTTTTTTTGTTGTCTTCAAGTGGAAATGCATAGCAGGATAAACTCGTGGCTCCTCCGGGGTCGGGTGGTCTCGTCACACGTGGCTCTCATAAAACACCTGGCAGGGAAGGGGGGGATTATTTGCTTCTGTCGGTTCGGGTGCAGCCTGCTCGACGTCCGGCTCCTGCTCCTCCTCCTCCGTCGCCTCCTCCTCCTCCTCCTCCGTCGCCTCCTCGGGCTGCTGCTCCTCGTGGTCGAGGGGAGCGAGCGGTGGCGGGGGGGAGGAGGAGGGTGGAGGCGGCGAGCAGGGAGGCGGCGAGCAGGGAGGAGGCGAGCAGGGAGGAGGCGAGGAGGGCGGAGCCTCTGGCGGAGCCGGGGCCTCGATGCTGCAGTAGTTGGTGATGGCGAGCTGCGGGTGCACAGACACCTGGATGGCGATGTGCTGCGGCTGCTCCTGGACCGAGGAGTTGTCCGAGTCGGCGGCGGGGGACTCGCTGCGCTCCCTCTCCCTCCCCTGCTCTCCCTCCCTCTCCTGCAGGAGGGCGAAGACGTCCCTCCCCCCGATGGCCCGGCTCACCGTGTCGCGGAACCCCTCGGGCGCCTGCCTCACGAAGGTGTGCCTCATCTCCTCCACCCCCACCACCTCCAGGATCTCGTCCATGAAGGTGCGGCAGTTCATGATGAGCGGCGGCAGCGGGATGCTGCGCGCCAGCTCCTCGATGTACCGCGCGAACTCCATGGTCTTGAACTGCGTCACCTTTGCCAGCTCCAGCGTCTTGGCCGAGGTGATGATGGGGATGCGCTTGGCGATCTCGAAGGCCTTCTGCAGCTTCTCGGCGCCCTCGGTGCGGAAGAACTCGTTGATGGCTTTCTCCGTCTTCTTCAGGTGGCTGCTCATCATGCAGAGGCGCGTGATGTTCAGCGCCATGATGATGGTGAAGGTGACCAGGCAGACCACCATGTAGTACACGCCCATGTCTCCTTTGGTGATGACCACGCGCAGGGTCACCGTGCAGTTGGAGCTGCCGTGCACGTTGGACGCCATGCAGGTGTACTTCCCGCGGTCCGCGAACTCGATGCCGGTGATGTTGAGGATCCCGGTGTCCAGCAGCTCCCACTTCTCCCCTACAGAGAGAGACAGAGGAAGGCCATGAGCACGGAGAACCCTGAGTAAGATTAAAGGAACTGAAACAAATCCATTACTTGTGGTACCATGCGGTAAAAATATAACTGCTGACCTGCTTTTAAAACCATTTTTATTCACAGATGCTACATAACCCACTAAACACTAACTCGCTCACAGTATAAATCCTCTGAATGCATCTGTTCCCCTGTGGTTCAACAGTAAACTCTCCTCTGCAGCTGATCGTGCGCTTCATGAGGAACTTGCTTACTCGGATGTGCTTACGTTGGACTTCTGCACTGTTATAACTTTATGGAGTCCGAAAGCTCAAGAGAACACGTTCTTTTGGTCGCACGTATTTATTAACCGATGAACAAACATCTTGCAGTGACTTAGTCATCAGCAACGCCAGTCAATGGTTAGAGTTGTCGAGATCAAATGCACACGTTTATAGTGTCGTGCGCGCGCGTGTGTGTGTGTGTGTGTGTGTGTGTGTGTGTGTGTGCGTGCAGACTGGCTGCGATGTGTTTGGTGAGTATGCCATTGTTTGCTTTGGTTATCAGCTCTTATCAAAGTGATGAGGTAGTGATTTTGACCGATTAGGTGATTCAAATGAATGGTCCGACATGTTGGGGTACGGCCTTATTTACTTTCTGGTGGGGGGTTAGTTAGATAAGGAGATTGAGGCCGTTCTCGTGTCTGTCTGTTAAAAGATAAAGCTGAGGGCGGCAGATGGGATGCTTAGCTTAGCACAGAGGCTAGAAACGGGGAAAACTGTAAATAGTCGTTTTTACACTTTGGTTTGTGAACGGAATATACACATTTTGGTACCTTCGAACGAAGCCATGCCAGCTGTTTCCCCTTGTTCAGTCGTTATGCTAAGCTAAGCTAACGGGGCTGCTGGCTGTAATGAGTAAATCTGTAGTCTGGAAGAGGCCGTAACATTTTTCTACCGCCTTCTACGCTGCTCGCACGATCAATTCTCCACATGGACGTTCAGGAAATGCAGCCCGGCCGAACAACAACCGTCACGCCGGTCCGCCTTTTCCTGTGAGAGCGAGATTTTCTAATTTTACCTCCGCCACCGGATCATGTGACGTAACTGATGTGCTGCCCAATACTACGAGCTAGTTTGAAGACAGACATCTGCAGAAGAAACAAGCGAGGGCAGGCTTGTTTACTGCTGTGGGTGAAAGTCTCCCCTTCCGTAATTCTATTCCTGTGAGAGGCCCTGTGGTGGTGCAGACGCTGCTCTGGGTTTGTGGGTCATAACAACAACGCAGGTTTCAACAGGCCGGCTCAGGAGAAGCACCAGAAGCACTCTGCGCTGCTTCTCTTAAGGTCAATCACGAATATGAGGACTAAAGATGTTAAGAAAAAACGGCGTACATCAGGCTGGAACCAGGACTAAAATCATCACCGTACACGAGGTCTTCAGTTCCTGTCTTTTCGAATCTCTCTTCCCTTTTGTCATTATCATGATCCCTTGAATACACAATATAATATCTCTTTCCCCTGCAGAAGAAGATGGCTTCTCAGGACCTGACATGAATGTATAAGCTGTGATAGCTGCATTCATGACCCAGCACAATGACTGTGAAGACACTCGACCAGCAGTTGATTTCCTGACTTTACCATGTTAACATGTCTTCTTTATTCCTAAAAGGAGACATACGAGGTGCACTGAAACACCTGCAAGTCTTGTTTTCCATGTCAGCTCGTCTCTTCCTGTGCATCAGGATGCACCACCGCCCTATTTTCCAGTGACTCACCCATATTTTCCATATTTATGTGAGCATCCTTCTCACATTATCTTCCTATTGTATACATTAGGTCTGCCAGTAATCCCACTGACATCAAACATGTGGTGTGGGTGATATGTAACATGATATACATTCATAGACCAGACAATCTGTTTTCCTTACCACCTCTGAGACACTATTCCCTGAGGGGAACCAACTGTAGTGTGCATGTCAGCGTGTTCTGACTACTAACTAACTTGCTCCGATAGCACATAAATGTCTAATTGTTAACCCTCACAGTAAATAATAAACCTGTCTTCCGTCTCACCGTTCATCTCCGTGTCCAGACGCTCTCCATGGGAGTTGAACCACTGAACACTGGGGAGAGGCTCTCCGGTGACGTTGCAATCAATCACGGCGCAGCTCCCCTCGCGGGCAATTATCTGGTTGACTTTAGTGAACACAACCGGGACAAATCCGCCGTCCGTCCCGTTGATGTTCTCCGTGTTGTTTCCGTCCCCGTCCCCAGATAGTAGGGCCCCAGTGGCGTGGGAGGCCACGAGGGACGCCAGGACCAGAAGAACGTATCCACCGGTCTGGTGCATTTTCTCTGACTGTCGGCGTGTCATTCCTCCTGGGTCTCCATCCATAATAGCTAACTGGCTATCTCTTGGTGGTAGAAGGCAGTTTGGTACTCAGCTCTGTGGCTCGAAACATCTCTCTAGAAAACAAGAGAGAGGTATTAATCATGGTGCAGGATAAAAACAACCCGTTCACTTGATGCTCTGCAGCTGGATAAGCCACCGATAAGGAGTCTGTTTTTATAACTAGTCGTAAATACAGGATTGCACCTAATCATCATTAATACCCATTTAGCCTATAAGGGAGAAAAAGTCTCCAATTGAGTTGTTTTGTGTCACCAAAGGGTCCAAATCCATATATATTTAATTTGCAATGATATAAAAACAGAAGCAATGAGTCCTCGCATGTTTTCCTTGCAAAGTTATTGTATTGATTACTGATTTAAGTTAATTTTCAAGCATAAATACAATAAAAACGTTTCTTTTGCACAGTTATTGCAATAATTCCCACCCCTTCGCTTTAAAGCTGTCGGGTATTAGACTACACCTCATTAAAAACAGCTTACATTTGAAGCCACCCACGTCTTAGTCAGCACAAAACAGACTGGCAAATGTCCTTTTATATTTGCCTAACAAACGGATCATTCATAGTTGGCAAACATTAATATAATATATAAATCAAGTTTTAGTCTAGATAATCTAGATAATACGTGTTCACACTGCAACATAACGGAGCTGTGTGTGGGCTCCGTCTACTTTCTGGTTCGTTTCGTTGCAGACGAAAGATGGCATCGACAGCTATTTGGTGTAAGTAAATTGTTGTAACGACTTATTAGTTTATAGTACATATTAGTCGTATGTGAGATTGCTTTAAAGATTCCCTCGCCTCGAACGGCACCGTTTAATAAAAAGACATCACAAAACAAGGGCGTGGGACTCGGCTATGTGCTGGATTTTATATCACGGGACCCTAAAGGACAGAGGTTGCACTTTTAATATTTAGCGACACAACTAAACATTCTTTAACGTTTAGCTACACGTAAACATTAACATAAATATTAACGCGGATATAGTGTAATATAATAATCGGTAGAGAGCGTTAAAAAAACACTGAATTTATCCCGAGAAACGCAGTAACGTCCTTAGCGCGAGACCAACGGTCCAGCAAACGTCCGGTTTAGTGTCGACGTTAGCGGCTCAACCGTCGACTAGAACCAGTTAAATGTCACAACATCCCGGTGGATTAAATAACGGGTTTCATACTCACATCATGGTCCGTCGCCGTTAACGTTTAGTGGGGAACACCAGAGTCGATCCGTCGTTAGCTGTTACTCCGCATCTCCATCCTCCCCCTACCGCTAGTCCACCTCTGTGTAACCAGCAACGCGGCTGCGCTTCAGAACAGACCGGGGTGGCAACATCGCCCAGTTGCTTGGGTTGCATTGCCAGGCTAATTGTACTATTACGACAGTTAATTAGAATCTCAAAACTATTCAAAAATAGTTCAACATCCATGTAAATACTACAGTAGAGTACATTTCAAGAGGAAATACTTGTAGTTTGTCCTCTGAACAGATAGTTAAAGGAGCTGTATTTAACATTCTGAACATTAATATAGCAGCAAACTGCAGGCCAGTGACATGTTGAGAGCCGTTTAGAGGCAATCGAAATGCTCCCAATTACATATAGACGACTACTAAAGTTTGTTTTCCTCTCAAACAGGTTTAAAGCTGCATTCGTTTACTTTTTGGCCACTTGGTGGCAGCAGAACAAGCCGTAAACACAATGCTGAAACGTTACGCACATTAAAACATTCATTTAGTCATGTTCCTGGCCAGCTGACCACTATAAGTCCAATATTCACTTAGTTAAACAGTAAAAGTTACTAAACAAAGTCCTGAGGGTATTATCTGTGTGGGTGATCATGTCCTGTGGGTTTGTCATCACGCAAGCCCTGTCCCACGACTAAGTGCAGCTTTAAAGTCGCCCAAATCTCCGAGAGATTTTATGCCTAAATCCTAAACGGCTATTCCAAAGACTGGGGCTAACTGTGGCACTTTCGGGTTGTTATGCAACTTTATTTGTCACCCATCTGTATTCCTGTAGTGTGTTTGTGCAGCCTGGCCTTGAGGCCCCCCGGGAGGATCTGGGGCCGCTTCCCAGTGTGCCATCGAACCACTATAAAGACAGAGGGGGCTTGAAACGCTGCTCACGTAAAAGGTAAAAGTGCATTTCATTTTCAAATAATGACAGAAACAACACAATTCCCTTTGAAACAAAACCCATTCCTGGAAGAAATGAAGGCAGAACTCAAGCACCTCTAAATAAAGGCTGAGTCGGGGTTATCGCGCCACTTGTTAGTGTACCAGAGTTGATAGCTCACTGACCTTGAAGCCACAGTTAAAGTCTGAAATTGACACTCTGTACCAAGGCCTCAGCAAACAGTCAATAAATAAGTGTTGCAAAATCCAGATTTTTTTTTTAAGCCTGTCCTCTGACCCGGTTATTCCTTCACGGATGAATGCTTCAGCTTTACACAAAGGGCCACAGATTAACACACCGGGGAGAAAGTCTGTACAAAAGGAAACACACAGACCCTATTGTTGTCAGCAGGTACTGTTACAGTTCATCGTCGCTCAGCACGCAGGTTTGTTTTTCTTCAGGTCATCATGAAACAGAGAGGGTTTACTTCAATCATAACTCCAGGAATAACCCTTGTGTCCGTCTCTCAGTACAGTTATTCTTGATGTTAAGTATTGTTAGAGTTTTGAAGAAAAGCATCCCAGCTAAAAGATCAATTAGTCCGGTCGAGTGCAGGAAGAGTTCGTGATGATCAGGACTGTCAATCATCCCTTAGTACCGCCTTTTTGAAATGACACCTTTCATAAACACGCCTGTTGAGCCTCGCTAGGTTACAATAAAGTGACATTTGATCGCTAACATTGTGCGATAATAGGAGAAAAAGAAGAAAACATCATCACGCTTCAACAAAAGAAGTTGCTGTACAATCTATCACTGATGGGGTGGGAGATTTCATTTTCTGTAACTGTAATTAACATCTTTTTAAGAGTTCCTGTGGAGCAGCAGTCACAAAAACACTCAAGACAATATGATTTGTTTTCCTTGCTACAAATGGCCTTCAATGATCATGAAGTACAGTGCATCCAGTTCCTCCTTTTGACTATATAGACATAATCAGAGGTTACACAACATCAACAAATATTCAAGCTTAATAATATATTTGAAAATAGAAGTCTTTAACAATAAGTTAAAAAAATACAGCATCTTCCAGGGAAAAGTAGATCTTTGATCACAAAGCCTCTTTGATGAGAGACGAGAGTCTTCTGAAAGCCTGTTGAAGTGACCGTGAGATTAGAGTCGTTATAGATTGTGTGTATGTGTATATACGTGTGTGTGTGTGTGTGTGTGTGTGTACCTCGTCCATCTGCTCTGGTGTGGAGAGAGAAAAGGATGCTCTGACGTAGGGACAAGGGTCACTACTGTTGATCATGAAGACACCTCCAGGAACCAGCAGTACCTTTTAACACACACACACACACACACACACACGGAGTCTTAAAAACAGCTGTGAGGAGGAAACTGCAGAACCTTGGAAAAGCCTGATTGTACCCACTCTTGTTTATCCTCGGCTAATCAGCCACCCGCTAGCAGGTTGTGTGTGTGTGTGTGTGTAGGAAATCACTCCGTTGCTAAACCCACTCAGTGCGCACAATGGCCACTTTAAATACACCATCCTACACTCTATTCAGACACAAAACCAGCCTGATGCGAGACACAGAAATGCATTCTGGGTACCTGCATATTAATAGCACAGTGTGTGTGTTAACCTTCAGCGGACAGAGTTAATTGGGTTTTGTTCCATGTGAGGGTTTAGACTGAAACACAATAGGAACAGAACGTGTGCTGACCTCTTTCTCCAAAGCTTTCTGCATGATGAGCTGTTGGGAGTCGGCTATGCCCTTCAGTTTGATCCACAGGAACATACCTGCCAACGGGGTGTGCCACTCTGCGACATCTATTAACACACACACATTAGGAGAAAAAGAAGAAAAGCCTGGGTGTGTGCTGTCTGCCTCATATCAGGATTTCCCTTCTGTGCTCTTTGTTGTCTGCTCATCTGTAAATGATCATCGCTGTAACTACATCTGGACTAGTTTACACTTTCACAAATGTAGTGGTGGTTGTTACAAGTGACATAAAGCAACACGTCAATGTGGAAATGACTTAACGTGTAGTTCCTATAATGGTGCCGGCTACAAGAAAACTGTACCGATGTCCGTCTTTACAACACACAAACTAACGGTCATGTTTACATCAAGTGTGTGTTGCTTTTTTGACTTTCTCCACAAACCTTTGAGCCACTTGTCTGCAGAGCTGATCATGGCGTCGCGTTGTTTCCTGTAAAACTCAATCAGCCTGTGAGAGGAAACAGAAGCTGAGTGAATGACTTGTGTTGTTGGCACTGTGGGCGTTAGCGAACTGATCGAATTGCTTTTCTTTACTTAGCAAGTCAAACCAGTCACACAAGGATGCGACGTACCCGTCGATGTGTTGGAGGAAACCCTCTTGGCCCCAGCTGTGCAGCAACTGAGACACCATGAGCTGGAAGGAGGAAGCACGCAGGTTATGCCATGTAATGACTGAAGAAGCCACATTATTTGACTGTAAAATGACCCTTTCTATCAGCACAGTGCAGTTGGAGCACGACACACCTTTCTTTCTTGATAGAGCATATAAATGTGTGTTATTGAGGATTGACTCACAGCAGATCTTTGTGCAGATCCTAATTAATCTCCCTCGTCTTCCTCATTTAAAACTCCTCTGCAGCTGCTGCTGATCCAGACGCACCGCAACGTCTTGTTTGGCTTCAGCCGTAGCGTGACCCGATGTGTGCTCGCTGCTGCACCATGAAGCAATGTAGTAATAAAAATCTTGTTTTGTGTTTTTGTGTTGTTTTGAGATGCCAAGTTGATGGAGGATTCCACACAGAAAGCATCAAAGATGTTAGCCATCCAACGCTACGTAGACAACGGAGTTTAAAATGAATAAACGCCAGTTTACTCAACACGGGAATGCAAGATGTTGACGGAGCAGTGGGGGGTGTGGGATTAATGTCTCATTCACCTGCGTGAAGGTACTCGTGTGCATTGTCGAGGCCTGGATGTGCAGCACCACCCGGTCCACCAGAGGTTTTGGACCGGTTACAAAACCGATCCTCAGCCTGGAACACACAGACGCACAGGGAAGCAGTCAGAGACGCACAGACACGCTGGTGCAGTTCTGCACAATGTGGCTCAAAGTTAAGATTTACCTCGACCAGAGCCAACGTGTAAAACTGGAAAAAACAGTCCCCGACCACAAGTACACCAAAGGCAGAGGAGAGGGGTCTAGATGTGACCGGTGGGGAATTACACGAGCACATTAAAACGATAGACACACACACACACACAGACGATCACCCTGAAGACAGGATCTTGGAGAAGGAGTCTGTCCTGATGATCCTCCCGTCGACGTCCATGGAGAGAAACGTGGGAGCCCACGGCTGCCAAACAATAACAATGTTAATCAAAACATAGTGGATCAGTTTGGACCGGTAACGAGGCGAGTGAACTTTGTACCTTGTCAAACTGCAGGAAGTAGTAGGGGTCGTCCTCGATGATGAGCATGTCGTACTGCCTGGCCAGCTATTAAACAGACGGGGGGACGTTAGTGGAAACCAGCCTCGTAACAAGCTCTAATTAGCAGGGTCAGCATAAATGAAACTGAGAGAAAAATGATTCATAAATCATATGCAGTGTGTGCATCTAGGGCTGAATGAGTCTTTGTTTTGTGACTTTGCAGAGAGGGGGGGAGGGGGGGAACAAACCTCGTACACTTCCTGCTTCCTCTGAGTGGTCATGGAGGCCCCGGTGGGGTTTCCTCCGTTGGGGATGGTGTAGAGGACCTTGGGGGCGGTGCTGCCGGGCTTTTGGACCTCTGAGGGGTCCCACCGGGACAGAGCCTCCTTCAGGGCTGCGGGTATCATGCCGTGCTGATCGCTGGGAACGTTGATCAAGTTGCAACCGAGCGGCTGGAGCTACAGAGGAACGAAGAAGGTGAGAGGGTCACGGAAGGTTGAGTAACTGTGTGTGTGTGTGTGTGTGTAAAAAGAAAGCGCTCTCACTGCTGCCAGTGTGCCTGAATACGTGGGTGCATCCAGCAGAACGTTGTCTCCGGGGTTCACCAGCATCTCAAACACCTAAAACACAAAAGCATCCGAAACCACTTTCAAAATCACGTTTATAAGCAATTTTAAAAAAAGTATGTTTTAACAGAATATGACGTCTTCATACGATCCTTTTGTTTTTATTAACATTTGACCCTGGCTACACAAACAGCATGAGGCAGTAAAGGGCAGCGCCGCAGCTGGTGGAGTCGGCACCTTGCAGAGTCCTTCCTGGCTCCCCGTGGTCACACACATGTCCATCTGGGTCGGCGGGTTGTGGAGGTCCTCCTGCAGCCTCTTCATCCACGTCAGCAGCTCGGGTACTCTACGCAGGAATGGAGATTACGCTCGCATCTCTCTCACTGAATTGAATCTGCAGGTGGAGCGAGTCAGTCGAGGCTTTGGAGTTTACAGAGGTTGTAAAAAAAAAGATAACGGCTGTTTGTAGAACGATAACCTTTACGATGTCGTAAAGCCCTCTGAGGCAAATTTCATGATTTTGGGCGATACAAAATAAATTGAACACACTGTTCTGGTGTAGCTCAAAGTGTCTCTGTACCGAGGGTTCCTTGTGTTGATGCCTCACCCATTAGAGGCAGAGTACTGCAGGGCCCTCTTCATCGTGGTCTCGTCGAAGGTGAGCGTCGCTCTGTTCTTCACCTTGATAGATGCCGACTGGAAGGGGAAGGTGTTGGGGTTGGGCGCTCCTCCGGCCAGAGAGATCAGGGACGGAGGCGACCGCTGCTGCAGCTCGGCTTCATGCGGGTGGAGAAATAGATGAGACGGGAAAAATGGAATACACGTTTAGGCAATTAATGTATTTATTAATTGTGTTTTAGATGACGGCATCTAAGTTAATTTAGATGACCGAGCCCCGAGGCTCTGGAATGCTCTGCCTGCAACTCTGCGCCTCGCAGATACTGTGGATACTTTTAAAAGCCAGCTCAAAACCCACCCGTTTAGGCTGGCGTTTGTGTAAAAGTAAACCCATGTCCTAGACCTGCTCTTAAAATATGTTTTACATTTTTTATTTTATTTTTCTCTGTGTGTATAATTTATTGACCCTAGGGTCACATTGTGTTTTTTATGCTTTTAAATGTCTGCTCTGTTAAGCACTTTGTGATATTATTGTCTGTGAAAAGCGCTATATAAATAAAATTCATTCATTCATCTCTGTGTGTGCAATCAAAATATGGCCCCGTTTTCGCCTCCTGCTGTGTGTCAACTGGCTTGTGCTAAATACATTGACATGTGTTCGACATTATGCATCACTAAAGACTTACATTCACTGACATGGTAATGGAGTTCAGGTGCTCTGCAGAAAGCTGCATGCACCGCACTCGTAATAAAGTAAAAAACTTACTCAGGATCCGGATAGGGGAGGGCTTTCTAGCTGCGCTCACAGCGGTGAGAAACCGAGCGTAATTCATGATTCCTGCGAAATTATAAAAGTCATAAACATTTAACCCTCACATATCAATGTATAAGCTGTTTGTGTTTATTATAAAACGTTGCAATTTATTAAATAAAAACGTATAACGCGGTTACTCAACCGTAATCCCTTTGAGAAGATAAGAGCAGCAGCACCGCAACGTTTGATTAATGTACAATAAACTGTGTTAAAGTGAGCCACGAGCACATGAAGTATACTGAACGATTTTCCGGGTTTAACTCGACCACATTCAGCTGCGTCACTGACCTTGCGTATCTCGCCTGAAGCGCCCCGGTGGCTTCTGGTTAACGTATTTCTTGAAACGCCAAGATTTCCACAGTAGTCACCTGCGGCGTTCGTAACGTGAACTACATTACCCAATATGTTTACCAAAAAACACATTCATAGCTAGCAATTCATTTACTTCGCTTATATTTTGTACATTTTCTAGTTGAAGTCGATGTCACATAACTCGTTTGATTCATTCACAATAATGAAAACTGATTAAAACCGCTGGTTATTTAATGTATTTGTTCTCCACTAGATGGCAGTCAATCGAATGTAACGGCTCAAAATGACCGGACGTGACGAAGCGGAAGAACTCCCGTGTTGTTTTCTTAGCTTAGTCGAGCTAACTAGCTACTCAAGACAAACCGTGTAACGACAGCTTAATTTACAGTTTGTGTCGCGTCTATTTATTTCAACGCGAATCTTTTTATTCGATGTGAGTTTTGTTCAGGCGTTGGGGGCATGCTAGAGAACGTGAGCGCTCTCTCGGCTAAATATGGTAACGTAAAGCTAAATATGGTAACGTAAAGCTAACGGCCATGTTCAAATCAACCTGTATCATTTACTAAATATATAGAAAATAAATAAGCCGTTATGGCTTAGCTAACACACCAGATACAGCACATTTACATGCACTTAAATCCACGTGTTCCTTCTTTATCAACGCTGCATTAAATCCAGTGTTAAGATAACAGGTGTGTTTCTCTCCTCAGGTAAATAACGTTGAGATGTCTGCTGCCACGTGAAGCTGCAGACGGACGGTCCTGTTCTTGGCTTTTACATCCCGTCGTCGTTTCAATGGGGAAAAGGAAAGACATGATTCACCCCAGGTTCCTTGGTGGGTATATTCCTCCATTAATGTTATAATGTTGAAGCTGTTTTATGTGTTGGTACAACTTTATGGTCATTTTGAAGGTTGTAGTTGCTGTTTTATTGTATTGCAGTTATGCTGAGAGGTGTTTCTAATATTTTGTCCACCCCGTATGTATCAGGTTGGAGGGTAGGCTGAATAACAAACACCTCTCACCTGTATAATACAGTTTAACATCATCACTAACTGCACAACATACAGTTGAGTCAACACCTGTTTAAACGGCAGAATTACTGGTTCTCTCATACATTTGAAAGATCCACTCTGAGAGAAAACACATGTTTGAAGCATGTATTACTGTATCACATCATCTAGTGTTTATTGTATTCATGTCTTGCTTACTTGCTTTCCTCTCATCCTCTGCAGGTGAAGGCGGCTCCAGCCTGCACAGCGTTCACAAGCGGAAACACAAGAAGCACAAGAAGCACAAGAGGAAGCACCACAGCTTCCCCGAGCTCCCGGAGCCCGTCGTGGTTCCTCGTCCTCCTCCGCAGCTCCGCCTCAAGATCAAACTGGGAGGACAGACGCTGGGGACCAAGAGGTGAGGCGGAACGCTGGAGGTGGCCCGTTTGGTCGTGAACCTTCGTGTCGGCGCTCATTTCCATCTCAACTAACAATCACTCGCTTCTGTTTCCTTTCTGTGACAGCGTTCCCACCTTCACCGTACATCCCGGTGTGGCTTGTCCCCCCTCTCCCTTGATGATTATTAATAATGTCGATGATGATGACGACGACGATGATGATGAGGACGATGAAGACGATGATGAGCCCTCTGTGCCTTTGGAGCAGTATCGGGCCTGGCTGGGTAAGTTACAATAGTTTAATACTGAGAGCTTGATGAAAAGTTATATTCTGTTATTGTGATTTTGATTCATGGGTCAAACTATTAGTTAATGCATAGTTGTCAAGCTGTTACACTGAAAGAAAATAACACCACAAAACCAAATGTGCCAGAGAAAATGAATGTTTTATCCAAATTAATGTGCAAAACTATTTCCGTATCTGACATACGGTAGTTCGTCCTCATCAGGAGTAGTGTTCCCTTCTCCTGGTCTTAAAGGCTTCATTACATCTAAAAGAAGCAAGTTTCTAAATGTAGTTGGAGCTGATAACAATCGATAACGTTATCTGCTCTCACCCCTCGTTCATTTAGTTTACACTGTCTCAACAAATTTTTTATTTCCAACAAAACAATCTGAGACATACTCTCTGTACCAGTCATGTCCACACGGAGGTAACTTTATTTCATCTTAAGTGGTCACATGGCAAAACAGTTGGAAAACACTGTGTGGAAGTGAATGGAGCCCTAGAACAGTAGGGAAAATACATCTGCGAGCATTAACTATATCACAACTTAAACACAGTCTAAAACACCTCTAACATGGATGTCATGAATAGTTGTACATATTTACATTAATGAAGACAACGTCCCCTGAATGCTAAATATATAATTTTTAATGGATAAATGAATATTCTCCTTCATTCAAATCAAGAATGCAAGTTAACTTCATATTAGTGTTTTTTAATGTAGCATGGTCGAGACAATGTTCTGGCCGTGGTTAAACGACACATTCATGTTTGTTCTGTATCAGATGAAGACAGTAACCTGGCCACATCCCCTATGCCAGACATAGACTCAGACTGCATGCTGGGGGTTCCTAAGGACGAGGAGGAGCGGTGGCTGGACGCTCTGGAGAAGGGCGAGCTCGACGACAACGGGGAGCTGAAGAAGGAGTTGGACGAGTCTCTGCTCACGGCCAGACAGGTGAGGAAGCAGGAAACATGTACTTCAGTCCACCATAATGTCGCTATAATCGTATATCCCTGAGTGTTTGTGTTTGTGTACAGAAAGCCCTGCTACACAAGCAGCAGAGCCAGCCTCTCCTGGAGCTGCCCATGGGCTACAAGGAGAAAGAGATGACTGCAGAGATGATGCAGAAGCGGGAGGAACGAGCCCGGAAGAGGCGCCTGCAGGCGGCCAAGAAGGCGGAAGACAGCAAGAACCAGACGATAGAGAGACTGACGAAAACCAGCAAGGCCAAGATCAAAAGCATGCGAGAGAGGAAGTCCAAGCTGAATCAGTGTCCCATGATCCGGTACAGCGACTGCGTCCAGGGCATTGCCGTCTCCTTCCCCTCGGGGGTCCCCCCTCCGGCACCAACGGCTCCCCGTCCTCCACCGGCAGCCCCGGTGAACTGCGGGGTCAGCGGCTGCACCAACCTCAAGAAGTACTGCTGCTCAAAGACCGGGGTTCCTCTCTGCAGCCTCCAGTGTTACAAGAGGAACCTGCTGCTCGAACTTTAAAGGGACGAATAAATTACAAATGGACGCAAATGTAATTTTGTTACTGCGCCGAGATGTGATGACGGTGGGTACCGTCCACGTGGTCGTATTGATAAAATGTACACTGTACAGATGTGTGTAATTTGGATTTTACATTGTCATTTTCATAATAATGGTTTTCCAAGCAGAGACGCTGGCTACACAATTTAATTATGTACATTATTAAATGTTCAGAACTAGAAACCTTGGTACCAAAGAAATTATGATTTCTATTTGTGCAGTGTCCGTTTGAAGACATAAAATTAATATTTTTGTTAAGTTGTGAGAAAGAGTACCGTTATCTCCACTTCCTTGGTTTATTTATCATTTTGTCAAAAATGTAAAATGATGTTTAGAGATGCGTGAAGGTTGTTACAGAATAAAAGAGCAAAACTGTACATCTTAAATTGGGTAACAAATTGTGACAATATCAACATAACCTTATTTGTCCGGTCTACATGAAGACTCGTGCGTTTTAGTTGGTCCAGCTTAGTGAACTTCACAGCCGCTAACGGCTCTAAGCAGAGGTTTACACCAAAGTGTCTGAGGTATTCATGACCTGAGTGGATTTCCATCTACACACAGACTCTTGCACACATCTACGGTGAGCAATGAGGCCCAAAAAAAGCAGTTGCTATTTGCGACAACCATTGTAAAAATTCCTGTTCTCGGGTTCTTTCAAGAAGCGCCTCAGTTTGATTTGTTCTCTTGAGAGTGGAAGAGAAGAAGAAACGTAGTGTGAGAGTCCATTGTCACGGATGTAGTAATCACAAGGCCAGGCCAAAGGAGAGTCTGAAGGCCATCTCTACGGGAACTTCTGCCACCGAGTCATGGAAACACACGTAGAACTCCTGAGGGACGGGCTCGAGCAGCATCCGTCTGGAAAAAAACACGATTGGCACATGAGGAAAAGGCTCGGACTTGGCAGAGAACGGTGCAGTTTGTGGATAAAAATAGTGAAAGCTGACGTACCCGATGACCCAGTAAGTCATGGTGGGAGCAGGCTTCCTCTGGTCCGTCCAGTTCTCGGGTTTACACTGAAACAGGACCCCGTGTTCCTTTACGGGACCCAGACCCCAACCACCGCCCTGAGGCCGGTCTGCAGCCCGACGGCCCTGCAGGAGGAAACAACACGACGCAATCAGTTGATTCATTAAAAGCATCGACGTAGAGAAGGTTCTTTCTCCATGAATGGTGACGGAGGAGAGTGGATGCTTCTCAAAGCATAGCCGACCTCAGGAACATTTTGACTATACTATATTTGTGAATCACGTACTACACTATGACTTTGACAAATGTCATAAATATACCATCTGTATGAAATAAAACATTTTAAATTATTGCATGGCATACATTTTTTTTAATTAACCAGAAGACGTGTTATTTTCTTCTTTCCTTTATTCTTGCCTTTAAAGCAGTCGGAGCCATTCATTTAAATCCAGTAACGGATGACATGCATGAAGTGTAGTAGTATAATATAAAAAAGTCTTAGTATAAAATGTCGAAATAAGTACCACTTTTTTTGACTTTTTTCAACATGCTGTACTATACGATCCTAACTGAGTTTTGTGATCATTTGCACCTCTATAGACCAGGGTTCGATTCCCCGACAGGGAGTATTAATTTCACCAAGAAGCAACTTTACCATTAACCATGTTTCTTTTATCAGTTCTCCATGTTGCAGAAGTAAAACTAAAACTGAAAGACATAGGAAGTAGTATGTTGAATTCCTCCAACTACCAGTCAAGCTGCAGTTCACATCCATGTCTGTCGAAAAAATTGAATAACATGTCTTAATTAGCATATGAATATAGCCAAAACGTGTTTTGCTAGCTCAAACTGACATTGACCTTTGTCCACCAAATTCTAATTAGTTCACCGTTGAGTCAAAGAGGACCTTTGTGCCAAATGTCCCTCATGACGAGATTCTACTTTCTACGTTAGAATGGGGTAGACGTTCTTAGGGACAGACAAAGGGACGGATGGACATATAGACAACACTGAAACATAAAATAAAAAAATGTGTAGCTGTAGTCATCTCAGCATGTATGTCATAGTCCTATGTTGTCCATATAATTGACATGGTTGTCTCCATAAACTTCGCCCTTCCTTGTTAGTATAGTGGACACGCGTAGGTGGAAGACCGGGGTTCGATTCCCCGATGGGGAGAATTTATTGCCCGAGGAGCCACTGACGCTGTTATTCTTGAGCACATTAGCATTTCTCATGGTTGCAGAAGTAAAAAGATGCAGATAAGGCTCTGAAAGACTGTTTTGACTCTACTGTGTGGGAAGTAGTCAGTAAGAGCCTACATATAATTAGCCAAAATATCATCTTGTTTCCCCACTCCCTTTTTGGAAAAATGGACTTCCGTCAAGCATAATGTTAAATAGTACATCATATCCAAATCACAGATATCCAAAGCAGTGAAACCAACATACTCTGACAACAGTATCCAATAGTGAAAGAATATATAAAAGCTATTCAGAAGCTTCGGGGAGCAGAAGGATGAATAAATCGTGATTTTAATGAAGAAAATATTCAAAACTTGCAGTGCTGAGTAGTTTCGAAAATGTGTAACAAAAATCCTAAACTAATGCTATACTATGACCATTTGAGACTTTTTTGGACATGCTATACGATGACTTTTTTCGACATGCTATACTATGACCATTTTAGACTTTTTTAGAAATGCTATACTATGACCGTTTTTAGACATTTTTGGACATGCTATACTATGACCGTTTTAGACTTTTTTCGACATGCTATACTATGACCGTTTTTTGACTTTTTTCGACATGCTATACTATGACTTTTTTGGACATGCTATACTATGACCGTTTTAGACTTTTGGACATGCTATACTGTGACCGTTTTAGACTTTTTTGGACGTGCAATACTATGACCGTTTTTGACAATTTTCGACATGCTATACTATGACCGTTTTAGACTTTTTTGGACACGCTATGCTATGACCGTTTGAGACTTTTTTGGACGTGGTATACTATGACCGTTTTTGACTTTTTTCGACATGCTATACTATGACTTTTTTCGACATGCTATACTATGACCATTTTAGACTTTTTTAGAAATGCTATACTATGACCGTTTTTAGACATTTTTGGACATGCTATACTATGACCGTTTTAGACTTTTTTCGACATGCTATACTATGACCGTTTTAGACTTTTTTCGACATGCTATACTGTGACCGTTTTTGACTTTTTTGACATGCTATACTGTGACCGTTTTAGACTTTTTTGGACATGCTATACTATGACCGTTTTAGACTTTTTTGACACGCTATACTATGACTGTTTTAGACTTTTTTCGACATGCTATACTATGACCGTTTTTGACTGTTTTGGACATGCTATACTATGACCGTTTTTTGACTTTTTCGACATGCTATACTATGACCGTTTTAGACTTTTTTGGACATGCAATACTATGACCGTTTTTGACTTTTTTGGACACGCTATGCTATGACCGTTTTTGACTTTTTTGGACATGCTATACTATGACCGTTTTTGACTTTTTTCGAAATGCTATACTATGACCGTTTTAGACTTTTTTGGACGTGGTATACTATGACCGTTTTTGACTTTTTTCGACATGCTATACTATGACTTTTTTCGACATGCTATACTATGACCGTTTTAGACTTTTTTGGACATGCTATACTATGACTTTTTTGGACATGCTATACTATGACCGGTTTAGACTTTTTTGGACATGCTATACTTTGACCGTTTTTGACTTTTTGGACATGCAATACTATGACCGTTTTTGACTTTTTTCGAAATGCTATACTATGACCGTTTTTAGACTTTTTTGGACATGCTATACTATGACCGTTTTAGACTTTTTTCGACATGCTATACTATGACTTTTTCGACATGCTATACTATGACCATTTTAGACTTTTTTCAACATGCTATACTATGACCGTTTTTTGACTTTTTTCGACATGCTATACTATGACCGTTTTTTGACTTTTTTCGACATGCTATACTATGACTTTTTCGACATGCTATACTCTGACCATTTTAGACTTTTTTCAACATGCTATACTTTGACCGTTTTTTGACTTTTTTCGACATGCTATACTATGACCGTTTTAGACTTTTTTCGACATGCTATACTATGACTTTTTCGACATGCTATACTATGACCATTTTAGACTTTTTTCAACATGCTATACTATGACCGTTTTTTGACTTTTTTCGACATGCTATACTATGACCGTTTTTTGACTTTTTTCGACATGCTATACTATGACTTTTTCGACATGCTATACTATGACCATTTTAGACTTTTTTCAACATGCTATACTATGACCGTTTTTTGACTTTTTTCGACATGCTATACTATGACCGTTTTAGACTTTTTTCGACATGCTATACTATGACCGTTTTTTGACTTTTTTCGACATGCTATACTATGACTTTTTCGACATGCTATACTATGACCGTTTTTGACTTTTTTGACATGCTATACTATGACCGTTTTTGACTTTTTTCGACATGCTATACTATGACCGTTTTTGACTTTTTCGACATGCTATACTATGACCGTTTTTTGACTTTTTTCGACATGCTATACTATGACTTTTTCGACATGCTATACTATGACCATTTTAGACTTTTTTCAACATGCTATACTATGACCGTTTTTTGACTTTTTTCGACATGCTATACTATGACCGTTTTTTGACTTTTTTCGACATGCTATACTATGACTTTTTCGACATGCTATACTCTGACCATTTTAGACTTTTTTCAACATGCTATACTTTGACCGTTTTTTGACTTTTTTCGACATGCTATACTATGACCGTTTTAGACTTTTTTCGACATGCTATACTATGACTTTTTCGACATGCTATACTATGACCATTTTAGACTTTTTTCAACATGCTATACTATGACCGTTTTTTGACTTTTTTCGACATGCTATACTATGACCGTTTTTTGACTTTTTTCGACATGCTATACTATGACTTTTTCGACATGCTATACTATGACCATTTTAGACTTTTTTCAACATGCTATACTATGACCGTTTTTTGACTTTTTTCGACATGCTATACTATGACCGTTTTAGACTTTTTTCGACATGCTATACTATGACCGTTTTTTGACTTTTTTCGACATGCTATACTATGACTTTTTCGACATGCTATACTATGACCGTTTTTGACTTTTTTGACATGCTATACTATGACCGTTTTTGACTTTTTTCGACATGCTATACTATGACCGTTTTTGACTTTTTCGACATGCTATACTATGACCGTTTTTGACTTTTTTGACATGCTATACTATGACCGTTTTTGACTTTTTTCGACATGCTATACTATGACCGTTTTTTGACTTTTTTCGACATGCTATACTATGACCGTTTTAGACTTTTTTCGACATGCTATACTATGACCGTTTTTGACTTTTTTGACATGCTATACTATGACCGTTTTTGACTTTTTTCGACATGCTATACTATGACCGTTTTTGACTTTTTCGACATGCTATACTATGACCGTTTTTTAAAGGAAACATTGTAGGATCTCAGGGAGATTAATATTAATAAATATTGTTAGATATGGTCATAATGCTTGTATGTCATTGTCCTATGTTGTCCATATAAAAAATATGTATGTCCCACTGGACAGTGTCCCTCCTCGTTAGTATAGTGGACAGTATCTCCGCCTGTCACGCGGAAGACCGGGGTTCGATTCCCCGACGGGGAGAATTTATTGCTCGAGGAGCCACTGATGCTGTTATTCTTGAGGACATTAGCATTTCTCATTGTTACAGAAGTAAAGCTAAAACCACAAGACAAAAGAAGTAGGTCTAACCTTATCTTCATGTCGATGATTAATGTGTTTGTAGGGTATGTTTGGGAGTTAAGTTGTAAATTGAATATTGTAAATTGAAGATAATGTTTATCTTTTTGGCATCTTGTGTTATCTTGTGTTTTGGCAAAACAGGATACTTGTATCTACTATCTATATTTTTATACTTGTAAAAAGATGCAGATGAGGCTCTGAAAGACAGTTTTGAC
Source organism: Lycodopsis pacificus (assembly GCA_028022725.1). NCBI lineage: Eukaryota > Metazoa > Chordata > Actinopteri > Perciformes > Zoarcidae > Lycodopsis > Lycodopsis pacificus. Next base: position 12,907,794 of record CM051710.1, on the reverse strand, counting down.
TCTATTGTGTGTGAAGTATTCAGTGATGCCCATGGGAAGGACACTGACAGTCTCACTCACTGCATAACAGACTACATCAACTTCTGTGCGGAGAACACCGTACCCACCAGGACTGTACTGTGTTTTTCCAACTGCAAACCTTGTATCACTCCTGAAATAAAGGCCCTCCTCAAGGAGAAGAAGAGGGTTTCGATCAGTCATCCACCCCTCCCCCCATCCAGTCCTCCCTGTTGCTGCAACCGCCATTGTCTGCACCCCCTGTAGATTGCCCCTCCTCCTCCACAACACTCTGCTCCCCTCCACACTCCTCATACACTACACTCCATGACATAATGGACATACAGACAACCCAAAAACATAAAAGTGTAGTCCTAATAGCTAACTATAGCCCTAAGTTCTTTGCTTTAAGTGTGCTTGAAGTTATTTAATGAATAAATGGAAAGCAAAGTTATATTTGCCGACCCCCCCCCTCCCCCTTTTTTTGCTGATCTGAAAAATTATCCGATCCGTGACTCAAAAACCGTGATAAGATCCAAACTGTGAGTTTTATGTTGCGTTGCACTTCTACAGACCAGGGTTCGATTCCCCGACAGGGAGAATTCATTGCACCAAGAAGCAACTTTACCACAAACCACGTTTCTTTTATCAGTTCTCCTGGTTGCAGACGTAAAACCACAAGACATGGGAAATTGTAATTAGTTCACCCTTGAGTCCAAGTGGACCTTTGTGCTAAAAATGCAAAATTTCTCTCATGGTGACTTTCGACTTTTGTGAATAAAATATACATTCAATGTTAAACACAGCTTATACGCGGATATGTGAGTTCTAGTAGAAGAAGGTCAAATACTCCAGACGGGGCATTCATAGCGCTCGTTTGAACACAGTGAGAAGTATTAGAACTCTGAAGGATAGCTTTTGCCCCAGATAAATGTCACATAGTCATACAGAGAACCAGATTCAGCTGCCTGCGCCAGCTTAGCGATAGAGAGGCGCCCCGCTTATCAAGTCGGCCGGACATAACAATATGGAGTTACATCAACAGGCACGCACACTGAAGACGCAGCGAAGGAGGATCCATCGTGAGCCAGTGTGGGCGGATATGCCAACGGGCTCTCTGTATAGCTAAAAACAGAGCCGCCCCTACTTTATATTCCACCAATAGACTTCTGAAAGAAGAACCTATATTATGTTATGCGCAATGATGTTTACGCGCCTTTTCCTGCTTTTCCTGTCTTTTGTACATTTTTCCCTGCTCCTTCAGAGTAGAGATTAGGCCACGTGCACGTTTGACTGCTGGGCATAATACTTCTGTTACAAATAAACCTTATTGCTTGAATTGAGCTAAATGCCTCGACCTCAGTCTGTCCACCGAGTTTTCTCCACAACACTTTCTACGTGACAATGGGGTAGACGTTCCTAGGGACAGATGGACAAAGGCACGGATGGACATATTGACTACACTGAAACACTAAAACAAACAAAAAAGAGCTAATTTGAAAAAGTTAGTTTTTAAAAGTGATTTATCAGGAAATTCAGTTTGCTGCCCTGATGTCCTCAGGTATGTCATTCCAAACTCCAGGGATGGGGACAGAAAAGCCTCTGTTTGCCACCTCTGGATTTAAAGGGGACATTGTAGGATCTCAGGGAGAATAACATTAATAAATATTGTTAGATGTGGTCCAAATGCCTGTATGTCATTGTCCTATGTTGTCCATATTAAAAATATGTCTGTCCCATTGGACAGTGTCCCTCCTCGTTAGTATAGTGGACAGTATCTCCGCCTGTCACGCGGAAGACCGGGGTTCGATTCCCCGACGGGGAGAATTTATTGCCCGAGGAGCCACTGACGCTGTTATTCTTCAGCACATTAGCATTTCTCATGGTTGCAGAACTAAAGCTAAAACCACAAGACAAACGAAGTAGGTCTAACCTTATCTTCATGTCGATGATTAATGTGTTTGTAGGGTATGTTAGGGATTTAAGTTGTAAATTGAGTATCTTGTGTTTTGGTTTGGTAAAACAAGATACTTGTATCTACTATCTGTGCAACAAAACTGCAACAAACTGGACGAACTTCAGCAACTGGTGGGGAAAGTCAGAGACTTTTCTTCATCTTCTGTTTTGTGCTTCACGGAGACCTGGCTCTGTGGAATGATACCGGACTCTGCGTTCCAGCTGGCAGGCTTCCAGCTGTTCAAAGCGGACCGTGACACAGAGCTCTCCGGCAACTCGAAAGGTGGAGGAATCTGTTTTTATACCAACAGTGGCTGGTGTAACGATGTGACAGTGATTCTACAGCACTGTTCTCCGGATCTGGAATCTTTCACTATAAACTGTATCAGATGGACCATGACGTGGTCCGGGTGTCCCAGTGCAGCACGAGGGACAGCGTGATATGCCCCGCTGATTGATGTGTAACAGTGATCTAGAATATTCTCCTCTCTGGTAGGGAATTTTTCTGATACCGCAAGTCCTTCCTCCCCGCTGCTGTCAGGCTGCACAACAAACTGCTCTCGGGAGACCACTAACACTTTGAACACTTTGAACACGAACATTTGGACTGAACATGAACACTTGAACACTTAATTCATTCACCTGGTGCAATACCTAATCCGTGCAATCCTGTGCAATATCAAATACGTTTAAGTATTTACCTTACACTTACATTTTACTCCGTCTGTATTTACTGGTATACTTAATAGTCTTCTTTACTGTCAATCCTGTGCAATATCCAATACGTTTAAGTATTATCTTACATTTTACTCTGCCTCTGCCTGTATATACTGGTATATTTAATAGTCTTCTTACTGTCAATCCCGTGCAATATCCAATACGTTTAAGTATTATCTTACATTTCACATTTTTACATACATTTCCGTCTGTACATACTGGTATATTTTGTATTCTTCTTTACTGTCATTTTTACTACTGTTTACTGTTTAGTCTATTTATACTACTTGATTTTGTTATCTTCATTTTATTACTTGTGAGCGATGCTGCTGTAATCCTGTAATTTCCCCACTGAGGGACGAATAAAGGATTATCTTATCTTATCTTATCTTATTCCTGCTTACAGGCAGAAACTAAAGCTCTGCAAACCTGTGGTGAGGACATTCAAGAAGTGGACCAGTGAAGCTCTGGAGGACCTTCGGGCGTGTTTGGACTGTACAGACTGGGATGTCTTCAGGACTGCTACTGCTACTGGATGAGTTTACAGAGGCTGTGACTTCATATATCAGCTTCTGTGAGGACAGCTGTGTTCCAACAAGCACCAGGGTGAGTTACAACAACGACAAACCCTGGTTTACAGCTGAACTCAGAAAGCTAAGGCTGCAGAAAGATCAGGCTTTTAGGAGTGGGGACAAGGTCTTGTACAAAGAGTCAAAGTACAGGTTTAGCAAGGCGGTGAGAGATGCTAAACGACTGTACGCTGAGAAACTGCAACACCAGCTCTCAGCCAATGACTCTGCTTATGTCTGAGAGGTCTCAGACAGATCACCAATTACAAGCCTAAGACCCCCCACTCCATGAACGACCTCCGCCTGGCAAACGAGCTGAATGAGTTCTACTGTCGCTTTCAAAGACAATGGGACAGTCCTGACTCCATCCTCCACAGCCCCAGACCACCAGCCCCCCCTCCCCCAGCTCAGCAGGGGCCCATGCCTTTGTATCACCCCCCTCCCCAGTAACGACTCTCTCTATTCTGGAGAGAGATGTAAATAGGCTTTTTAAAAAACAGAACCCCCGCAAAGCAGCCGGCCCGGACTCTGTCTCCCTCTCCATCCTAAAGCATTGTGCTGATCAGCTGTCTCCGGTGTTTACAGACATTTTCAACACCTCCCTGGAGACATGCCACGTTCCAGCCTGCTTCAAGGTCTCCACCATCATCCCTGTCCCTAAAAAACCAAGGATCACAGGACTTAAAGACTACAGGCCCGTCGCCCTGACCTCTGTGGTCATGAAGTCTTTTGAGCGCCTTGTCCTGTCTCACCTTAAAACCCTCACAGACCCACTCCTGGACCCCCTGCAGTTCGCTTACAGAGCCAACAGATCTGTGGCTGACGCAGTCAACTTGGCCCTTCACTTCATCCTCCAGCATTTGGACTCCCCAGGAACATACGGTTTGTGGACTTCAGCTCTGCCTTCAACACCATCATCCCATCTCTCCTGCATGACAAGCTCTCCCAGCTGCACGTGCCCGACTCCACCTGCAAGTGGATCACAGACTTCCTGTCTGACAGGACGCAGTACGTCAAGCTGGGAAAGCACGTCTCAGCCTCCAGGACCATCAGCACCGGCTCCCCCCAAGGCTGCGTTCTTTCCCCTCTGCTCTTCTCCCTGTACACCAACAGCTGCACCTCCAGTCACCAGTCCGTCAAGCTCCTGAAGTTTGCGGATGACACCACCCTCATTGGACTCATCTCTGGTGGCGATGAGTCCGCCTACAGGTGGGAGACTGACCATCTGGTGACCTGGTGCAGGTTGAACAACCTAGAGCTCAACGTTCTAAAGACAGTGGAGATGGTTGTGGATTTTAGGAAGAACGTAGCCCAACGAGCCCCTATCACCCTGTGTGACTCCCCCGTCGACGTGGTGGAGTCCTTCCGCTTCCTGGGCTCCATCATATCCCAGGACCTCAAGTGGGAGCTGAACATCAGCTCCATCGCCAAGAAGGCTCAGCAGAGGATGTACTTCCTGAGGCAGCTGAAGAAATTCAACCTGCCAAAGACAATGTTGGTGCATTTCTACAGAGCCATCATTGAGTCCATCCTCTACTCCTCCATCACGGAGGAATGTCCAAGCGCATTATTCGCTTGGACATTGTCCCTCCTCGTTAGTATAGTGGACAGTATCTCCGCCTGTCACCACCGGGCAAGCCGTGTATAGTTGGCATACGCTGACAGCCAATGAAATTGCAGCATTATTAACGCTGTCCAAGGTGCTCAAAATCCACTTTCATATCGCTGGTTTCAGCTCCTGGACGCAGGTACAAGTCCCACTTGGGGCAAGGCCACACATCAATGATAAAGAGCTATTTATAAATCAAGAAATGTTTCTCCAACTTTACCTTTTACTGATTATCACTAGATTGTAGTGGCAGATAGATTATCAAGTACTTGAATTATTTATGGCTATTAACCTATTATATTGCAGTTTTCCTAATTATGAACATTTAAATTGCAATCACTTAATTAAATATGTATTTACTGTTCACTATAATGATTCACTTATTAATGAGACATGTAGACATTAGTGAACAGAACATCATTTATTAAACACAACAGGGACAGTGACTGTTGAACACAGAGCCCATATTGCAAATACACAACACAAATATGTACAACAAATATAATAATGAATCCAGTAAAAAATTATCTAATTATTAAAATGAGCAAAGATATACAGTATATACACGACAACACACTCCCCCTTTCTCTTACTTTCCCTTTTCCACCTCCCATCTCTTTTTTTCTCTCATAAAAAGCAGGTCGTCTGCTTCTCCATGCCCTGGTCTTTGTAAAAGGAAAAGACTTTACCAGGGCAGTAAATGTACTTCCCTGTTAGTCCAGGGAAGCCCGTGTGAATGTGAGGACTGTTTGGATCCTGCTTCAGATCCATCTGACAGAATCGACACTTGCGACCTGTGGGCTGGGATTCAGTCCTCTTCCTCTTCTGCTGTCCTCTGTCCTCCACCCTTTTCCTTGTAGCATCCAGTTCCAGCTGAAAGTACTTTGGAGAAGGAAGATCAGAGATGTAATCATTATTATTGACAGTAAGATGAAGCAAGGATGTAACACGACAGCTACACTGTAGTCTGTGAAAGTCAGCAAGCTGGACACTGGAGTGCTGCCTACCTATTGTCTGAATACAGTGCAGCAGTAACTTAATTAACAACAGTTTTGATGAACACTACATATCGTATATTTTTAAGATGCAAATACAGGTCAAATAACACACACCAGGGACTGTGACCGTCGCCTCTGTTGCTGGACGACCCGCTCCTTCTGGCAGCAGACACATGAGCTCCTGAGGAACAGGCACTGGTCTCCTTACAGTTAGAGCGGCGGCTGCAAGGAGAGAAGGATCACAAAACATAATCAACGGTTTATAACAGATATGAGCACAGTGAATATGACAGATGTGTTTAAATGTTGGATGTATTTACCATCTACTTGTGAACCCTTCAGTTGAGTCGGTGCAGCCAGTGTAGCAGATGGTTCTACAACGGAAAACACCTTGTAAGTCATTTATATTTTGACAATATACAAACACAACTGTTAGTATCGTTACGTCACCTTTCCAGCCGTATCCAATGACAGACTGTTTCTCACATTAACATATAAAGAATATACTTCATTCATACGCGTGTGTTTGTCTTTCAATGGGTTAATATTCAGTCGCCAGTCATTGTGATGTAACCTAGGCAGGTGAAGCAACATGGCACACTTCAAACACATGCATTCAGGTGTTAGTAACACAGCAGTTTCATGCATACATATTGTTTATTTTTATCCATATAAGAAAACAAAGAGTGATACGTACCCTCATCATGACTGGTATCAATTCATAGTTACGAGGACAACAAGCAGAACACCGAAACATGAGACAGAACGGTTCAAGTCATGCTTCATGTGGGATAAGAAGTCATGCTCCCAGGGTTGTCGGTTGACGGCAGAACGTTTTTGGTGAAAAACCTTTCTGTTCCCGGAGCCTGTTGTTGTCTGGCTGTTTGATGATGCAGAAACAGCTGTTAAACATAAACAAAAACACATCATATATACTGAATAGAATACACGATTAACCGTTCAGCAAACCGGCTGAACTGTTACTGATTTTAAATCTTCAGGTGGTAGAAATGAAAGACATCAAATGTTTACTCTCAGCTCTGCACATGTTGCTTGGAAGGAGAGATACGCAGCATCCCTCTCTCCAGCTCTTCATCTTCATCCATCACTGAGATGCAAACAGACGAGAATTAGAACGTCATTAAATTAATATCTTCTTGCACTTCTTGTATAATGTAATAAACATTATTTTAACAGTGATGGAGAAAGTCTACACATCTTGTACTTCAGTAAAAAAAGATGTATTAATACCACCACATGGTGGAAATACTCTTTAAGTAAAAGTCCTGCATTCAAATCTTACTTACTCAAAGTCTGACTTAAGTAAAAGTACAAAAAAGCATGTGTTCATCACTTTAATGACTTTACTGCTGGTAGTTTAATCTGTAATAACACATCATTTATTAGTTGAGTATATTTTGTCTGTTATCCTTAATCTGCCAAGTAACTAACGTTAGTAACTAATGCTGTCAAACACACGTGGAGCAGTTAATGTACATAACTATGAACTAGCTACATGCATTAATGACGATACGTGACGTGATACAACGGAGACGTGCGTGTTTATTTAACGTTAACGTGATTCAAATGAACCACCGGGTCCGGTCACAGCTTGTTGTTTTGTTACGTGTCCGTAAAGTAACAGAGTATATCTTACGTTCACCAGAACCTCAACCGGCCGCTGCTCAGCCTCTATATTCACTGACATACGGAGTAAACGCGAACTCATTCTATTTGAATGCACGTTCGTGTTAACTTGTGATACTTTTGGTCACAAAAACGCATCAAAGTCGGACATGAATTAACCGGTATGAACCGTTAACGGCTCCAGATTACGTTACGTTGTAAGGTAACGAACTCATACAGAAGTCCGACTTAGACACAATATAACACAAAAAAAACACAACTAACTTTATCTTTATAGCTTTCAAGTGAATGTCAGACAGCCCAGACTAATTGTCATGACATTTTAATTCATTGTTATTCATTTTAATGACTTACCGTTCAACGTAGTGTCCACACAGCGAAAAGCTCCGGAAAATGCAGGCTGTCGATGCTCTTCCAGGCTCCGACTGACTGACAAACACCGGAGAAAATCTTTCTCTCGCAAAACGGCACCACAGCGCTGCTGGTGCTGGTGGCCAAACATATATTACATCTGTACTGGTTTAGGGATACCATTGAAAATGAATGGGAAACGGTTTAGGGAGTTTTAGCTAAAGAATCCCCGGGTGCCGCCGCGGAAGACCGGGGTTCGATTCCCCGACGGGGAGAACCGTTTTAGACTTTTTTGGACATGCTATACTATGACTTTTTCGACATGCTATACTATGACCGTTTTAAGACTTTTTTGGACATGCTATACTATGATTTTTTTGGACATGCTATACTATGACCGTTTTCGACTTTTTTCGACATGCAATACTATGACCGTTTTTTGACAATTTTCGACATGCTATACTATGACAGTTTTAGACTTTTTTCGACATGCTATACTATGACCGTTTTAGACTTTTTTCGACGTGCTATACTATGACCGTTTTTTGACAATTTTCGACATGCTATACTATGACAGTTTTAGACTTTTTTCGACATACTATACTATGACCGTTTTTGACAATTTTCGACATGCTATACTATGACCGTTTTTGACATTTTTCGACATGCTATACTATGACCGTTTTTGACTTTTTCGACATGCTATACGATGACCGTTTTAGACTGTTTTGGACATTCTATACTATGACCGTTTTAGACTTTTTTCGACATGCTATACTATGACCGTTTTTGACATTTTTCGACATGCTATACTATGACCGTTTTTTGACAATTTTCGACATGCTATACTATGACAGTTTTAGACTTTTTTCGACATGCTATACTATGACCGTTTTAGACTTTTTTCGACGTGCTATACTATGACCGTTTTTTGACAATTTTCGACATGCTATACTATGACCGTTTTTGACATTTTTCGACATGCTATACAATGACCGTTTTTGACTTTTTCGACATGCTATACGATGACCGTTTTAGACTGTTTTGGACGTGGTATACTATGACCGTTTTTGACTTTTTTGACATGCTATACTATGACCGTTTTTGACTTTTTTGGACATGCTATACTATGACCGTTTTAGACTTTTTTGGACATGCTATACTATGACCGTTTTAGACTTTTTTCGACGTGCAATACTATGACCGTTTTTGACAATTTTCGACATGCTATACTGTGACCGTTTTTGACTTTTTCCGACATTCTATACTATGACCGTTTTAGACTTTTTTGGACATGCTATACTATGACCGTTTTTGACTTTTTTGGACATGCTATACTATGACCGTTTTTGACTTTTTTGGACATGCTATACTATGACCGTTTTTTTTACTTTTTTCGACATTCTATACTATGACCGTTTTAGACTTTTTTGGACATGCTATACTATGACCGTTTTTGACATTTTTCGACATGCTATACTATGACCGTTTTAGACTGTTTTGGACGTGGTATACTATGACCGTTTTTGACTTTTTTGACATGCTATACTATGACCATTTTTGACTTTTTCGACATGCTATACTATGACTTTTTTGGACATGCTATACTATGACCGTTTTAGACTTTTTTCGACGTGCAATACTTTGACCGTTTTTGACATTTTTCGACATGCTATACTATGACCGTTTTAGACTGTTTTGGACGTGGTATACTATGACCGTTTTAGACTTTTTTGACATGCTATACTATGACCGTTTTTGACTTTTTTGGACATGCTATACTATGACCGTTTTAGACTTTTTTGGACATGCTATACTATGACCGTTTTAGACTTTTTTCGACGTGCAATACTATGACCGTTTTTGACAATTTTCAACATGCTATACTATGACCGTTTTTGTCTTTTTCCGACATTCTATACTATGACCGTTTTAGACTTTTTTGGACATGCTATACTATGACCGTTTTAGACTTTTTTGGACATGCTATACTATGACCGTTTTTGACTTTTTTGGACATGCTATACTATGACCGTTTTTTTGACTTTTTTCGACATTCTATACTATGACCGTTTTTGACTTTTTTGGACATGCTATACTATGACCGTTTTTGACATTTTTCGACATGCTATACTATGACCGTTTTAGACTGTTTTGGACGTGGTATACTATGACCGTTTTTGACTTTTTTGACATGCTATACTATGACCATTTTTGACTTTTTTCGACATGCTATACTATGACTTTTTTGGACATGCTATACTATGACCGTTTGAGACTGTTTTGGACGTGGTATACTATGACCGTTTTTGACTTTTTTGACATGCTATACTATGACCGTTTTTGACTTTTTTGGACATGCTATACTATGACCGTTTTAGACTTTTTTGGACATGCTATACTATGACCGTTTTAGACTTTTTTCGACGTGCAATACTATGACCGTTTTTGACAATTTTCGACATGCTATACTATGACCGTTTTTGACTTTTTCCGACATTCTATACTATGACCGTTTTAGACTTTTTTGGACATGCTATACTATGACCGTTTTTTTGACTTTTTTCGACATTCTATACGATGACCGTTTTTGACTTTTTTGGACATGCTATACTATGACCGTTTTTGACATTTTTCGACATGCTATACTATGACCGTTTTAGACTGTTTTGGACGTGGTATACTATGACCGTTTTTGACTTTTTTGACATGCTATACTATGACCATTTTTGACTTTTTTGGACATGCTATACTATGACTTTTTTGGACATGCTATACTATGACCGTTTTAGACTTTTCGACGTGCAATACTTTGACCGTTTTTGACAATTTTCGACATGCTATACTATGACCGTTTTAGACTTTTTTCGACGTGCAATACTATGACCGTTTTTGACAATTTTCGACATGCTATACTATGACCGTTTTTGACTTTTTCCGACATTCTATACTATGACCGTTTTAGACTTTTTTGGACATGCTATACTGTGACCGTTTTTGACTTTTTTGGACATGCTATACTATGACCGTTTTAGACTGTTTTGGACGTGGTATACTATGACCGTTTTTGACTTTTTTGACATGCTATACTATGACCATTTTTGACTTTTTTGGACATGCTATACTATGACTTTTTTGGACATGCTATACTATGACCGTTTTAGACTTTTTTCGACGTGCAATACTTTGACCGTTTTTGACAATTTTCGACATGCTATACTATGACCGTTTTAGACTTTTTTGGACATGCTATACTATGACCGTTTTAGACTTTTTTCGACGTGCAATACTTTGACCGTTTTTGACAATTTTCGACATGCTATACTATGACAGTTTTAGACTTTTTTCGACATGCTATACTATGACCGTTTTTTGACAATTTTCGACATGCTATACTATGACCGTTTTAGACTTTTTTGGACATGCTATACTATGACCGTTTTAGACTTTTTTCGACGTGCAATACTATGACCGTTTTTGACAATTTTCGACATGCTATACTATGACCGTTTTTGACTTTTTCCGACATTCTATACTATGACCGTTTTAGACTTTTTTGGACATGCTATACTATGACCGTTTTTGACTTTTTTGGACATGCTATACTATGACCGTTTTTTTGACTTTTTTCGACATTCTATACTATGACCGTTTTTGACTTTTTTGGACATGCTATACTATGACCGTTTTTGACATTTTTCGACATGCTATACTATGACCGTTTTAGACTGTTTTGGACGTGGTATACTATGACCGTTTTTGACTTTTTTGACATGCTATACTATGACCATTTTTGACTTTTTTGGACATGCTATACTATGACTTTTTTGGACATGCTATACTATGACCGTTTTAGACTTTTCGACGTGCAATACTTTGACCGTTTTTGACAATTTTCGACATGCTATACTATGACCGTTTTAGACTTTTTTCGACGTGCAATACTATGACCGTTTTTGACTTTTTCCGACATTCTATACTATGACCGTTTTAGACTTTTTTGGACATGCTATACTGTGACCGTTTTTGACTTTTTTGGACATGCTATACTATGACCGTTTTAGACTGTTTTGGACGTGGTATACTATGACCGTTTTTGACTTTTTTGACATGCTATACTATGACCATTTTTGACTTTTTTGGACATGCTATACTATGACTTTTTTGGACATGCTATACTATGACCGTTTTAGACTTTTTTCGACGTGCAATACTTTGACCGTTTTTGACAATTTTCGACATGCTATACTATGACCGTTTTAGACTTTTTTGGACATGCTATACTATGACCGTTTTAGACTTTTTTCGACGTGCAATACTTTGACCGTTTTTGACAATTTTCGACATGCTATACTATGACAGTTTTAGACTTTTTTCGACATGCTATACTATGACCGTTTTTTGACAATTTTCGACATGCTATACTATGACAGTTTTAGACTTTTTTCGACATACTATACTATGACCGTTTTAGACTTTTTTGGACATGCTATACTATGACCGTTTTAGACTTTTTTCGACACGCTATACTATGACCGTTTTTTGACTTTTTTCGACATGCTATACTATGACCGTTTTAGACTGTTTTGGACGTGGTATACTATGACCGTAATTTGAAAAAGTTAGTTTTTAAAAGTGATTTATCAGGAAATTCAGTTTGCTGCCCTGATGTCCTCAGGTATGTCATTCCAAACTCCAGGTATGGGGACAGAAAAGCCTCTGTTTGCCACCTCTGGATTTAAAGGGGACATTGTAGGATCTCAGGGAGAATAACATTAATAAATATTGTTAGATGTGGTCCAAATGCCTGTATGTCATTGTCCTATGTTGTCCATATTAAAGACATGGCTGTCTTTTTGGACATTGTCCCTCCTCGTTAGTACAGTGGACAGTGTCTCCGCCTGAACAATGGAGGATCTCAGGGAGATTGACATTAACAAATATTGTCAGATTCAGTCCTAATGCTTGTATGTCGTTGTCCATATAAAAGACATGGCTGTCTTTTTGGACATTGTCCCTCCTCGTTAGTACAGTGGACAGTGTCTCCGCCTGAACAATGGAGGATCTCAGGGAGATTGACATTAATAAATATTGTCAGATGCAATCCCAATGCTTGTATGTCATTGTCATATGTTGTCCATATAAAAGACATGGCTGTCTTTTTGGACGTTGTCCCTCCTCGTTAGTATAGTGGACAGTATCTCCGCCTGTCACGCGGAAGACCGGGGTTCGATTCCCCGACGGGGAGAATTTATTGTCCTCCTCGTTAGTATAGTGGACAGTGTCTCCGTCTGAACAATGGAGGATCTCAGGGAGATTGACATTAATACATATTGTCAGATGCAGTCCTAATGCTTGTATGTCGTTGTCCATATAAAAGACATGGCTGTCTTTTTGGACATTGTCCCTCCTCGTTAGTATAGTGGACAGTGTCTCCGCCTGAACAATGGAGGATCTCAGGGAGATTGACATTAATAAATATTGTCAGATGCAATCCTAATGCTTGTATGTCATTGTCCTATGTTGTCCATATAAAAGACATGGCTGTCTTTTTGGACATTGTCCCTCCTCGTTAGTATAGTGGACAGTATCTCCGCCTGTCACGCGGAAGACCGGGGTTCGATTCCCCGACGGGGAGAATTTATTGTCCTCCTCGTTAGTATAGTGGACAGTGTCTCCGCCTGAACAATGGAGGATCTCAGGGAGATTGACATTAATAAATATTGTCAGATTCAGTCCTAATGCTTGTATGTCGTTGTCCATATAAAAGACATGGCTGTCTTTTTGGACATTGTCCCTCCTCGTTAGTACAGTGGACAGTGTCTCCGCCTGAACAATGGAGGATCTCAGGGAGATTGACATTAATAAATATTGTCAGATTCAGTCCTAATGCTTGTATGTCGTTGTCCATATAAAAGACATGGCTGTCTTTTTGGACATTGTCCCTCCTCGTTAGTACAGTGGACAGTGTCTCCGCCTGAACAATGGAGGATCTCAGGGAGATTGACATTAATAAATATTGTCAGATGCTGTCCTAATGCTTGTATGTCGTCCATATAAAAGACATAGCTGTCTTTTTGGACATTGTCCCTCCTCGTTAGTATAGTGGACAGTGTCTCCGCCTGAACAATGGAGGATCTCAGGGAGATTGACATTAATAAATATTGTCAGATGCTGTCCTAATGCTTGTATGTCGTCCATATAAAAGACATAGCTGTCTTTTTGGACATTGTCCCTCCTCGTTAGTATAGTGGACAGTGTCTCCGCCTGAACAATGGAGGATCTCAGGGAGATTGACATTCATAAATATTGTCAGATGCAGTCCTAATGCTTGTATGTCATTGTCCTATGTTGTCCATATAAAAGACATGGCTGTCTTCATGGATATTATCCCTCCTCGTTAGTATAGTGGACAGTATCTCCGCCTGTCACGCGGAAGACCGGGGTTCGATTCCCCGACGGGGAGAATTTATTGTCCTCCTCGTTAGTATAGTGGACATTGTCTCCGCCTGAACAATGGAGGATCTCAGGGAGATTGACATTCATAAATATTGTCAGATGCAGTCCTAATGCTTGTATGTCGTTGTCCATATAAAAGACATGGCTGTCTTTTTGGACATTGTCCCTCCTCGTTAGTACAGTGGACAGTGTCTCCGCCTGAACAATGGAGGATCTCAGGGAGATTGACATTAATAAATATTGTCAGATGCAGTCCTAATGCTTGTATGTCATTGTCCTATGTTGTCCATATAAAAGACATGGCTGTCTTTTTGGACATTGTCCCTCCTCGTTAGTACAGTGGACAGTGTCTCCGCCTGAACAATGGAGGATCTCAGGGAGATTGACATTAATAAATATTGTCAGATTCAGTCCTAATGCTTGTATGTCGTTGTCCATATAAAAGACATGGCTGTCTTTTTGGACATTGTCCCTCCTCGTTAGTACAGTGGACAGTGTCTCCGCCTGAACAATGGAGGATCTCAGGGAGATTGACATTAATAAATATTGTCAGATTCAGTCCTAATGCTTGTATGTCGTTGTCCATATAAAAGACATGGCTGTCTTTTTGGACATTGTCCCTCCTCGTTAGTACAGTGGACAGTGTCTCCGCCTGAACAATGGAGGATCTCAGGGAGATTGACATTAATAAATATTGTCAGATGCTGTCCTAATGCTTGTATGTCGTCCATATAAAAGACATAGCTGTCTTTTTGGACATTGTCCCTCCTCGTTAGT
Organism: Lycodopsis pacificus; assembly: GCA_028022725.1. Classification (NCBI taxonomy): domain Eukaryota; kingdom Metazoa; phylum Chordata; class Actinopteri; order Perciformes; family Zoarcidae; genus Lycodopsis; species Lycodopsis pacificus. The sequence goes on along the minus strand of CM051710.1, from coordinate 12,892,714 downwards.
ATAGTGGACAGTGTCTCCGCCTGAACAATGGAGGATCTCAGGGAGATTGACATTAATAAATATTGTCAGATGCTGTCCTAATGCTTGTATGTCGTCCATATAAAAGACATAGCTGTCTTTTTGGACATTGTCCCTCCTCGTTAGTATAGTGGACAGTGTCTCCGCCTGAACAATGGAGGATCTCAGGGAGATTGACATTCATAAATATTGTCAGATGCAGTCCTAATGCTTGTATGTCATTGTCCTATGTTGTCCATATAAAAGACATGGCTGTCTTCATGGATATTATCCCTCCTCGTTAGTATAGTGGACAGTATCTCCGCCTGTCACGCGGAAGACCGGGGTTCGATTCCCCGACGGGGAGAATTTATTGTCCTCCTCGTTAGTATAGTGGACAGTGTCTCCGCCTGAACAATGGAGGATCTCAGGGAGATTGACATTAATAAATATTGTCAGATGCAGTCCTAATGCTTGTATGTCGTTGTCCATATAAAAGACATGGCTGTCTTTTTGGACATTGTCCCTCCTCGTTAGTACAGTGGACAGTGTCTCCGCCTGAACAATGGAGGATCTCAGGGAGATTGACATTAATAAATATTGTCAGATGCAGTCCTAATGCTTGTATGTCATTGTCCTATGTTGTCCATATAAAAGACATGGCTGTCTTTTTGGACATTGTCCCTCCTCGTTAGTACAGTGGACAGTGTCTCCGCCTGAACAATGGAGGATCTCAGGGAGATTGACATTTATAAATATTGTCAGATTCAGTCCTAATGCTTGTATGTCGTTGTCCATATAAAAGACATGGCTGTCTTTTTGGACATTGTCCCTCCTCGTTAGTATAGTGGACAGTGTCTCCGCCTGAACAATGGAGGATCTCAGGGAGATTGACATTCATAAATATTGTCAGATGCAGTCCTAATGCTTGTATGTCATTGTCCTATGTTGTCCATATAAAAGACATGGCTGTCTTTTTGGACATTGTCCCTCCTCGTTAGTATAGTGGACAGTGTCTCCGCCTGAACAATGGAGGATCTCAGGGAGATTGACATTAATACATATTGTCAGATGCAGTCCTAATGCTTGTATGTCGTTGTCCATATAAAAGACATGGCTGTCTTTTTGGACATTGTCCCTCCTCGTTAGTATAGTGGACAGTGTCTCCGCCTGAACAATGGAGGATCTCAGGGAGATTGACATTAATAAATATTGTCAGATGCAGTCCTAATGCTTGTATGTCATTGTCCTATGTTGTCCATATAAAAGACATGGCTGTCTTTTTGGACATTGTCCCTCCTCGTTAGTATAGTGGACATTGTCTCCGCCTGAACAATGGAGGATCTCAGGTAGATTGACATTAATAAATATTGTCAGATGCAGTCCTAATGCTTGTATGTCATTGGCCTATGTTGTCCATATAAAAGACATGGCTGTCTTCATGGATATTATCCCTCCTCGTTAGTATAGTGGACAGTATCTCCGCCTGTCACGCGGAAGACCGGGGTTCGATTCCCCGACGGGGAGAATTTATTGCCCGAGGAGCCACTGACGTTGTTATTCTTGAGCACATTAGCATTTCTTATGGTTGCAGAAGTAAAGCTAAAACCACAAGACAAAAGAAGGACTTATTAGCTTTTGTCAAGTAGAGGAGCAGTGTGTTTGAATGGTATGTTAGGAATTTACGTTATGGTTCAACAAGGTTCACCTGATCTACGTAAACACAATCAGGTCCTGGATAGCACAAAGCTGGAGAAGCACAGCCACCTGCCTCAAACAGCACACTGCATGCAGAACACCAGGGTTGGATTCCCCGACGGGGAGTAGTTATTGCTCGAGAAGCATTCATAAATAATTGATAGTTGTACCACAAGTTTTGGCCTGGCTTTAACTACACTGAAAATTCTTCTTTTGACTTGAGACTCACAGAAGCTGGTATTGGTGTGACTTCAGGTTGCCTTAAATTCAACATGTCTACTTTACTATCTCAAGCTGTTTAGCATGATTAGTGTTAACTGTGTCGTCAGGTGAGATAAGGGATGAGGTTGAGACCATATTCATTTAACTCCGACTCACCCTGGCTGGCAGGCTCTGCTGGAATGCGGCCCGTATGGAGAGGCAGCAGTGGTGGAAGTTGCGGATGAGCTGTGGGTGGATGGAGCCGCTGAGCTGAGCCACCTCTCTGTGAGTAGGAGCGATGAAGATCCCCTGAACCGTTTCCATCAAGACATAGTGGAACAAGGTGTTCTCTGCACCTGAAGTCAGTCTGTCACAATAAGAAAATGTAGGTTTTTAGTTCTAGCCACCATTAATTATACATGCAGTTAGAATGAAAGAAAATTATTATTTCCCATCACCCACTTCATGGTGTTGTACATCTCCTCTGTCTCCCTTTCAGTCAGGGTCTTCTTTAGGGTGCCTAGGTAGAATGGGTTTGGGTGCTTCATTCTGGGAATCTGATGTTGAAGCATGCAAAAAGCACAAGACAAAACATGACAATACCATCTATCCATCTTTCCGCTTTCGCTTATCTGGGGCCGGGTCAGCAGACTTTGCAGCAACGCTTTCTTGCTTCTCCTGGGAAACCCTGAGGCTTTCCCAGTCCAGACGAGATATGTAATCTCTCCAGCGTGTTCTGGGCCTACTCCGGGGCCTCTTACCAGTTAGACGGAAAACTTCTAAAGGGAGACGTCCAGGAGACATCATGATCAGATGCCCGAACCACCACAGCACTCCCAACCCGGAGGGTGCAATCCACCATTTTCCAGCAGAGAACCACGGCCTCAGACTTGGAGGTACTGATTTTCATCCCGACCGCTTCACACTTGGCTGCAAACCGCCCCAATGCATGCTGAATGTCATGTTCTGAAGGAGCCAATAGAACCACATCATCTGCCAAAAGCAGGGATGCAATTCTGAGGTCCCCAAAACAGACACTGTCCTCCCCCAGGCGAAGCCTTGAAATCCTGTCCATGAAAATCACAAACAGGATTGGTGACAAGGGACAGCCCTGGTAGAGGCCAGCGCGCACTGGCAATGTGCTTGACTTTGTGCCAAGTATCTGGACACAGCTCTCACTTTGGTCATACCGTATGGCTCGTAGCAACGACCCAGGTACCCTGTATTCCCACAGTACCCCCAAGAGGACTCCCAGAGGGACATGGTCGTAAGCCTTCTCCAAGCCCACAAAACACATGTAGACTGGATGGGCAAACTCTCATGACCCCTCCAACAGACCTGCAAGGATAAAGAGCTGGTCCACTGTTTTTACGGCCAGGACAGAATCCGCATTGCACCTCCTGAAGCTGAGGTTCGACAATCGGTCGGAGCCTCCTTTCCAGCACCCTGGAATTAACTTTCCGAGGAGGGCTGAGCAGTGTGATACCTCGATAATTTGAGCACACTCTCCGGTCACCCTTTTGTAAAAATGGGAACCACCACCCCGGTCTGTCACTCCACAGACACTGTCCCCGACCTCCACTGGACACTGAAGAGACATATCAGCCAAGACAGCCCAACAGTGTCCAGAGCCTTCAGCATCTCAGGGAGAATCTCATCCACCCCCAGGGCCTTGCCACTGAGGAGCTTTTTGACCACCTCAACCAGGCATATGGATGGGTCTTCCCCCCCCGAGTCTTCAAGCTCGGCCTCCTCCACGGAGGACGTTTTGGTCGGGTTCAGGAGTTCCCCAGTGTTCTTTCCACCGCTCGACAATATCCCCAGTCCGGGTTCGCAGTTCTCCTCCCCTGCTGAACACAGCCTGAGACAAGCCCTGCTTTCCCTTTCTGAGTCGTCTAACGGTTTGCCAGAACAACCGAAAGTCCTTCTCCATGGTCGCCACGAACTCCTCCCACACCCGGGTTTTTGCCTCGGCAACCGCCACAGCTGCAGCTCTTCTGGCCAACCGGTACCTGTCTGTTGTTTCCAGAGACCCCTGGGCCAGGCAAGTCCCAAAGGCCTCCTTCAACTTGACAGCCTCCTTCAACTCTGGGGTCTACCAGCGAGTTCTCTGGTTGCCGCCATGACAGGCACCGATTACCTTTTCGACCACAGCTTCTAGCAATGGAGGCCCTGAACATGGCCCACTCGGAATCCATGTCCACAGCCTCCCCCGGGATGCACGAGAAATTCTTCCAGAGGTGGGAGTTAAAGACCTCGCGGACAGGGGCCTCAGCCAGACGTTCCCAGTTCACCTTGACCACACGCACAACAGTGAGAGACCTATCCTCAGCAACTCGCATAGAGGCAACCCTCTTGTTCCCCGGGGAAAACTCCAACACAGCAGCGCTCAGCCGGAGGCTCACGAGTATCTCCAGACCTTATTACGTTTTCTAGATAACCTGCTAATTAACAGTTTAACAAAGAAAATAACCAAACAGGACCAAATATTAGAATTGATAAAAGACTACAAGTGTACCTTGAAGAGGCCTCCGCTGCCTCCACTCCCATCCGACCCTCCAGATCCCAGCGAGTCCCGACGCCCCCCCAGCTTCTTCCTCCCTGAGTCTGGGGTGGAATGTGGACTGAGGCCTGGAGCCATTGATGAAACACACCCTGACCCAGCATCCATCTGTCCTTCACTCCCACTGTCAGACAGGCTCCTCTGGGGGCTGGACCTCCGGGCCTTCTCCCCAAACAGACTACGGCCTCTGGACCCGGAGGCGGAGCCTTTGACAGCCCCTGCTAGCTTGCTGAAGACGGGGGAGGAAGAGGCCAGGCTGTCCAGGCGGTCGCGGGCTGTGGCAGCAGGAAGGAACCAGTCAGCACAGGACAGGCAGGGAGCAGGCGGAGCATTGAGACGCTCCTCAATACCTGCTTCCAACACCTCCAGTTGCAGCAGGGTGGCCTTCACCTGGATCCAGGATATAAGAGAGTGAACCTTTATACTGTAGTGATCAACAGATTATTTTCTTCTATGAGGAGAGGTTGTCATTAAGCACATTGATCTTCCTTGTTATTATGGTGGGCAGTATTTCTGTTGATTGAGCAGAAGACCAAGGTTCAATTCCCCGACGGGGAGAATTCATTGCACTTTACCATTAATAAATATTGTTAATTGCGCTATGTTGTCCATATAAAAGACATGGCTGTCTTTTTGGACATTGTCCCTCCTCGTTAGTATAGTGGACAGTGTCTCCGCCTGAACAATGGAGGATCTCAGGGAGATTGACATTAATAAATGTTGTCAGATGCAGTCCTAATGCTTGTATGTCATTGTCCTATGTTGTCCATATAAAAGACATGGTTGTCTTTTTGGACATTGTCCCTCCTCGTTAGTATAGTGGACAGTGTCTCCGCCTGAACAATGGAGGATCTTAGGGAGATGGACATTAATAAATATTGTCAGATGCAATCCTAATGCTTGTATGTCATTGTCCTATGTAGTCCATATAAAAGACATGTCTGTCTTCATGGACATTATCCCTCCTCGTTAGTATAGTGGACAGTATCTCCGCCTGTCACGCGGAAGACCGGGGTTCGATTCCCCGACGGGGAGAATTTATTGTTCCAGGAGCCACTGAAGCGGAATTCTTGGCACATAAGCATTTCTCCCAGTTGCGGAAGTAAAGCCCACAAGAAAAAAGAAGTAGGACATACTAGCTTTTGTTCAAGTAGAGGATCAGTGTATTTGTATGGTATGTTAGGAATTTTCTGTAAAGTTCACCAAAGTTCACCTGATCTACGTAAACACAATCGGGTCCTGTAGAGCCCAAAGCTGCAGAAGCACAGCCACCTGCCTCCAACAGCACACACTGCATGAAGTGCCTCTGAGGTGGAGAGATAAAGAAATACAAGCAAAGATAACCAAATAATACTATGAATAGATACTGGGCAGTGACGACGAGAACAAAGTTAAAAACAACCACCAATCAGTGATTCGTCTCCATACCAATCCCACTATGAGGAGGAAGTGACGTCCTTGAGGCTGGCTGTAGCCCGGCACCGTGCTGCTGCCGTTAGCTCTCTGCTGGGGAAACACCTCCCTCCAGATGACCAGCTGACCCACCCGCTGCTCAGACGCCAGCGGCAGCAGGCAGTAGTGCTGGCAGTACAGGCACACATCCAGCAGGTCCTCTTTAGGCAGGTGGTTGGCAATCAGGTAGGACTGGACGGTGAGCATGTGGATGATGTAGTAAAAACGTTACAATACATTTTCAAAATACAAAGATAAAAGGCCATATTCTGTCAGCTGGGTACCATCAGGGGAGGATATAAATAGGATACGGCTGGCGGCACTGAGGCCTGTGTGTGTTTCTCTTTATTGAGATTCCTACCTTGTAGAACAAACAGGAGCCAAGAATTACATACAGACGCCTCAGGCCAAAAAAGTCCTCGGACTGTGAAAGGACAAAGATAAAAATACAAGACAGTAAACATATACACGGAAGGAGGGTGCTGACATTGTTTTAAGTTTGACCAATTAATTGTGAATGAATGTATTTAGCAGAAGAGGCATTATTCAACTGGTTGTCATCTCTATTATTTTAGGAATAAAACTTGATAACAATGAACCAAAGAAATAAGAATACTTAACAAAGCTTGCCATGATGATAATTTGAAAACTTAAGTTGTTAAATGACCATCGACTTTACTTAACTAGCTCCTGCATCACTAATTTTGTCTCAGCTGTTTAACCAGAAACCAGAAACCCCCCCCCCCCCCCCCCCCCGCACACACGTCTAAAAATAGTCTAACCTTCTCCTCTCCCCCGTTGAGGTTAGAAGACAGAAAGCAGCTTAGCTGACATGTATCTTCGGGGGTCACAATGCAACATGAACCACTGATGTGACTCTTTAGCCTAACAACAACTTATTTGTAATTGGCTATTTTCTTTCAAGGCAATTGTCCATCACTAACAGGTGACATACTTCAAGACAGCAGTAGTGAGGTGTTTTCTTACCATTTCTCCAAAATCAGAAGACTCAAAATCAGAGAGAACAGTATCCACCTCCATCTGTGGACAGAGAAAATTAAATATAAGTTCAACAGCATTTAATTATTATCACGACAAAAATACTATACGTTTTATTTTTCGTATAATACCAAATTTTTGGTCGTGTTCTCGAGAGTCTTTGCTCCTGCATTCATTCCATACATTCATGGACAATTTTCATTTTATGTAATTTTCAGCAGTGGACAATAGAGGGCGCCATAGCTTCAATTGTTGAGGAAATGTGGACAAGATGATATTCAAATATCTGTTATTACCGTACTTATGCTCCAAGACTAATATTGATCTATAAATAATGTTATTGTCCCAGTCTTTACACACACACACACACACACACACACACACACACACACACACACACACACACACACACACCTTGATTTCCGGAGGCAGCGTCAGCCATCGGACCGCCGGCAGTCCGTCAAGAAAAAGGGTCCCCGAGACATCGGGGGCCGGCGCTGAGGAGCCGTCCCTCAAGCGAGACGGCTGGATGAGCTGCTGGAAGAACAGGCAGAAGAAGTGGTCCAACCTGGGAGCATGGTCCACCTTACAGAACGCACTGCGGAGGACACAAAGAAGATTTAAAAAATAGGCATAATGACAACTAGAACTAGAGAAGAATGATTAAATTTCAAGAATGAAGAAATGGAAGAAGGGAAAGATATTTGAGAGCAAAGAAAAGGGAGTTAAGAGAGTGAGACAATGAAGGCTTTGTGAAAAATCCAGCTGGAAAACTTTTGCTTTGAATTGGTGAAACACATTATCTTTTATTTTTCAGCAATATAAGTTTCAACCAGCTCTCTCAGCAGGAGCACAGGGAAGCAAAGAGCGACTCACTTGTCTAAGGAGCCGTACATCACTTTGAGAGTCCGGACCACGTCTCCCACCACCGTCTGCAAATACAGCAGTGGAACCCTGGAGCGAAACGGAAAAATAACGGCTCCTGGGTGTTTCTGAAAATCAATCTCTGTGCTTTTTAAGCATGATGGGAATATTTGTCAACCGAGACGATGATTGATCAGGTTGACTTGATGACTAAAAGTGACAAGTTTGGGTAATATGACTCATCTCATGAACAACCCACATGCTCCTTAAAAAAGGTATTCATCCTGCCAACAAAGGACGAAAAGAAGCAGATGTGAACGTTGAAATTGTTTTTACAGATTGTGCTCTTAAATAAGTTTCCTCCTCGACAAATAATAGTTAATTTCTCGGGCACACGTCCTGCTCAGAGAAGTTATCACCGCACCAACATCAGCACCTTGATTGTTAAAAATGATCTCTTGACAATTTGTTTTTTCGGGTGATGTCTGCATTGTCTGTTTCTCTGCAAATGTGGTAGAGGCGGGGCTACCGCACAGTGTAATAATAATAAGTGCAGCATGCGTGTTTGATGCTGCCTCCCTCTACCTCTCAGCAGGAAGACCGATGACCAACAGGTTGTTGCTTTCCTTCCAGTAGCCCACATGGACCAGCTGCTTCCCGAGCAGGAGAGAAGAACTAAAGGGGCGACAAAAGAACAAAGTGACAAATGGAACAAAACAACGAGGACGTTAACATACAGTAAATACAACCTCACTGTTACATTCTTAACATCCAGTCGCCAAACCTTTTTTTTCCAGGCTTGTGTTGATATTCAAAACATCCAGCGGGGGAACTGGCAGAAAAGTTAGGAATTTGAGGGAGCTACAATCAAAATATTTTGGGAATTTATCATCACCACATAAATTTTGATTCCTCATATTTTTTTTTTTTTTTACATAAAAGGCCAATTATAAAAAAACAATATCTGCCTTTACAAAGCACCCTTTCTTGTGCCAGTACTAGTGGTGTCAAGGATCACGGATCGACCCACGGATAACCAAATAACGGATTGATCACTCGTGAACCGCGGATCAATCGAGTATTTTTTTATGGCGAGCGGAGGAACGTCAGAAGCCGCGGCGTCATTTAAGTCGCAAGTTTGGGAGCATTTTGTCTTCTCTGTAACGTATAATGACGGATGAGGGTGGTGGACGAAACCGTTACGGTATGTAGGCGTTATTTAAAGAGAGACACGACAACGGCAAAACATCGGCATGTCCACACATGAAGAGACACCATCCCGTCTGTCAGCGACGGGGACACTCCGGTGTAGAACACAAAGGATTTCTAAATCTGGTTAAAATGCTTGAGCCACGCTACGAAGTCCACTCACGCACCCACTTCAGTGTGAAGCTGTTCCAGACCTCTATGAGAAGGAAAAGACTGTAGAGACCGCTTTCACCACGGCGGAGTGATTCTTAGTCCGGCGCTGTAGACACGCTCCCTCTGTGACAGTCACACACACACACACACACACACACACCTGGTTCAGGTGCTGACAGAAGCATCAGAGTGAAGCTAGACAGGCCCAATAATATTCCAGTCACCACAGAAAGGTCGACCCTCTCCCCAGACAATGGAGATATTCTCATCTTTTTTCAAATAATGTCACAGTAATGGTAAACATTATTGTGTATTTGAATGGCATCACCTGACAGGAAGTAAACATCGACCCAAGTTGTTGCTGAGCAGTTCAGTTCAGTGTAAACAGTGGAAGCTAGCTCACTGGCTGTTTCTTTCTTTCAGTATTGATGAAAGGACGAGGATATCAGAATTGAGTATTCTTGAATGTTTTATTTATTTATTTCATTTTGTTTCAAATTGGACATCTTCAATATTTTTGTTTTCATGTAAGACTATAGCCCAAAGTTCTTTGCTTTAAGTGTTCTTGAACTCCTTTAATTAATAAATGGAAAGCAAAGTTATATTTGTTTCCTCCCCTTTTCTTTGTTGATCCGAAAAATGATCCGAACCGTGACTCCTGAACCGTGATCCGAAACCGAACCGTGAGGTTTGTGATCCGTGACACCCCTAGCCAGTACTTTGTTAATAGCAGAGGGAGGAAGAGATGAAAAAAAGGATGGAAACATTCCCGTAACTCTGCACTTAAAGAACCAGCACTACGTCTGACAGAGTCAAAGGGTTTAGAGACAATGTGGACTTGATTTTGAGAAAAGATAACAGTTTACAGTATCAATGGTGTCGTATATACAACTAATATGGTCTATTCTATTATATGGAAGTATAGGAGCATCATCATGGCTGCAAATCTGTTAGAAATCACTGTTTTACATGGATGTAGATTGAATATCTTTTGGTTTTGGACATTTGGTCGGACAAAACAAGACATTTGACGACATCCCGTTAGGCTCACAGATCTTGAAATAGGATTCTTTCTTTATTTCTTTATGTTTTCAGGAAGAACATAGCCGGATTTGATAAAGAACCAGTTGGAATCAAAGCATCTGGTTGGTAACTAAATTGGTGATTAAATGCTCCACAAGTAACTTCCCTTACCTGAGTATTTGCCCTCCTGTGACGTTCTCCAGCATGTCACACAGAGTGAGGAAGATGCCTCTCACTCCTTTCAGCTGGCCGGACGCCTCAGACACGGGGTACTGGTACAAGATCTCCTCCTGCAGACACAAACACACACACATATGAATATCTGGTTAACTGTGTCATGACAATGATGTATCCAGCAGAAGGAAACCACTCTGGTGAGTCTCTCAACAGAAAAATATCACATCAAAATGTGAAATATCTGCTGTCGGATGCTGCAGTCACCAAAATGTGTCTCCTCTGAATTATGGAAAGCAAAGATCAACACATGAACCACTGGATGTTTATTCTGTCACCTCATCAGTGATTCCGTTGTACTGCCAAACCCATTTTCACACAAAGATGCCACTTTCAAGATGATGATTGTACACGTTTGACTTTCCAGAGTAAAGAGAAGCAGATTCAGGAAATACAGGAATTTGACTGAAGCTCACAGAAACTCTCAGCTGCTCTTCTGGAAACTACTGCACGCACTTTCAAATAGTGTTCAACCAAACTACAGTGTGATTAGTCTTTAGCCCCGGACGAAACACAAGCACTTCACAAGAGAGGAAGGAGCGCTCCGGGCAGATTCAGTGAATCTTTGGGGATATTAGTATTCGTCCCAGCATGCTGGAAACTTTAAAGGAAACAGGGCGGATAAGAGCCGCTGAGAGGATCAGAGGAGGTGGTGAGTGAGGGGATAAAAAATATTAATGAACGGGTCCTTGTAGGCTTGCCAACCAGGACAAAGAAACAAGACGAACAACCAGTTACATCTCGTCTGTACACACACAAGCAAAAAAAAGGCTCGGATCACAAAATCCTCACAGCCGAGACTCAAAAATACCACCGCTGAACCTCTCCAACTTCTGCTACCCAGCAATCAAAGGACCAAAGAAAATCAAAGTCGACGTTCATACACGACACTGTCATTTAGAAAATAAATGACAGACAACCCAGCACTCTGCACCGCTGTTAAGGTCAAGAAAGAACATCTGGCGAGCAGACACACAAAATGGAACTGCAGATGGTGAAATACAACCATAAAGAAAATATTAACCTGCCAATCGACGTCCACGGGGAAAATGTGGTTACAGTGGAGGAGGTGTCGGCCAGGAAATGAGTGTCATTTGCAAGAAAACACGCACCGTGGGATTAACACTTGAATACTATGAAACAGGGCCCTGTGCATGGATCCAATAAAAAAAAGGATGTATTATTTTGTTGATAAACTGCCGCACTACAGCCAAAGGGATGTGTGGATTCAGTGTAGAACAAGAGCATAAAGTTCACAGCATTAAAGTGACAGAACATTTATTGGCAGGTTTGCTCGGGGCAGAGCGCCTTAACTTCTCCCCGTTCTCTCTGTTTTTTCGGTCAGCAGGCGTTGGAAACCGTCCAGAGCAGTAGTTTACTGAGAGAGTCTGACTCACGTCAGATCAATTCAAGGGAAGCTTTCCATTCCTGGACTTGGGGATTTCCTGCACACCTCAGGTCATTCTTAACACTCAATTATCAGAACCCTTCAATGTTTCGAATACAGCTTTTTTTTTTACGGCTGCTCTGAGTCGGTGTGCTATTGACCACAAAGTCATGATCAGGTTTCCCAGAGACCCACTATCTTTTCAAAGGGATGGAAAAACATGTGGCCATCCAGGGTTTAGATCTCAGTTCTAGTTTTGTTAAATTTAATAGCAATATTTAGCTTTTGTTTTTCCACCGTCAGCACAAGAGGCTTGCTCCTTTCAAAGCTCCCTCCTCGTTGCTCTTTAATAACAGCCTGTTTCCACCGAGGAACTCTGTGAACCTTTCTACATTTTGCCTGTTTAAATGCAAAGAAAGCAGTTACACTCTTGCTCCTGGTTTATCTGACCCTTACCCCTGATCACGGACACCCAAGTTACTTATTTACACGACGTTATCTTTTATTTAAAAACAAAAACTGAACGTCCCTGGGTGGGCTTGAACCACCAACCTTTCGGTTAACAGCCGAACGCGCTAACCAATTGCGCCACAGAGACGAGTCCGACACAAGAACTACAGCTAGTATCATTTGTTCATATGCTCTGTGAGAACGGGGGATGGGCCTGAGGCGACATTTTACAGATTTGAGACGGCTCTGCAGCACCTTGCTGGTGGGGATCGGTATAAACTTCTACAAATTATGACGCGCACTATAAGAGAAGCTATAAATCATTTATAACTTGCACGAGCTTTGGAGCAGGGTTTCCAGCATTGAATGTCGCTGACTGATCAAATACTTTTCCACAGCGTTTTGTTTCAAAGCTCTTTGTTTTAAGTCCAACATTAACCATAAAGGAGTCAAAGAGGAGATTTTATGACCTCAGACTGCATTTCTAGCGTTTTAAATGTCTCTCTCTCTGCTGCTCGACATCTAACTTCAATCTCAAAGGCACTATTGTTGTCGCTTTATTGCGGCAAGTAAAATTGCGTGCAGTGGTCACTTTTTGATGTGTAAACCGACTAATAAGCACAGACTTTGTGGGGCTTAAGATGCAATAAAGCAGTGCGGTGAAGCCTGGACTTAATTTCCAGAGACTTTTAGTCAAAATGGCTCAGATGAGGTTTAAATACCCACACGTGTTTCATCACACATTTTACACAAACTCACCTCTTCCTGCGGTGATGCCGAGTCCAGTTTCAGTGAGAGGTACATGACAACGTGCGGGATGTGTCCTATGGACATCTGAAGTTCGGCGGTGTCCTCTCCCCACAGCAGACGCACCAGCTGGCTGACTGGAGGAGACGAGGCCTTCGTCTTACGGTCCGATGAAGTGTCGCTCGCACTGCCGCCATCGCCCTGAGCCACCGTCTCCAACGTCAGCCTCACCTGGAGGAGGAGAGGAGGAAAATAAGGACATTTATTCTGTTATGTCATTTCATTGCATCAGCCTGCCTACCAGTCTAAAATCAGCCACTATGGACCCACATGATTATACTTGGCAAGACATTTTAACAGTGCTCATGTGTCTGTCGAAGGAAAATAGAGGTGTGCTCGTGTGCCGTGCTGCCAAAAACTTCAATCATTACACATTGATTCAGGAAAAGGCTGAAAAGTGAATAGCAGGACGGTGACTGTCAGAGAGAAAGTGACAGCAACAGCCAGACCTCACCGCAGCATAACAAATAACAGGGATCTGTGTGTGTGTGTGTGTGCGTGTGTTTGACTAATTATAACCAGACGTCTGCAACTCAAAGACACAGTGGCAGGACAACGAGACAGCCCATCTTCTCTCGTTCATGCAGAATCTATTTTTATTACTTTCCATACGCCACTTCTCCATTCTATACTTCCATCCCAAGTAAGTCCCCGTAGTAGAGAAAGTGTGTCGGCAAAGAACTCACACATTCAGATACCACACATCACAAATGGCCGAGTATACTGCTACTGTGGCATACCGATACACATTGTGCTGACTGGGCTGAAACCTGTCAGTGATTCAAGGATATCAGAACCAGAGTCCAGATGTGGAAAAAGAGCAGCAATGCACGATCCACGTAATGAGGTCAGCATCTCTAATCTGAACCAGCAACCATCACTGCATTTGGGTTTGATGCAGGTTTTATTTCTAGAAGGAATAACGCCACGTAACCCTGACACAAGGGGAATGTCCTATAAAGACAATACAGTAGGTCTGAGGAGTTTTCTCTTATGGAGACATTTAGACGATAAAACAGCAGAACGAAGGCAGAACTGTGGAGGTCCAGGTCCTAACCCGAGCATTGTTCCGAGTCTGTAACTAACCTAAGAAAAGCCATTTGGTACGCTCCAAGAAATAAATGAGGTGTTGTGGTCATTACTTTCCAACAAACGTGGGTAGTCCTCGATCATACGGTGCCTACCAAATATGTTGAAGAGGAAAGAAGGGATCGTATTCCCCGGTCAAAAAATGTTGAAACTGTATTTTTTCTAATCCAGCGATCACTCCCAGAACCCTCCAAGGTCTGTCAGCAGTAACCACAGGCCACCCGCCGCCCCGGCAGGCGCCTGCATCTGGGCTGCCCGCCATTTTAGCCGATTTTAGGGGTATTATTAAAGAAGAGCAGAGCAGTGGTGGAACAACCATGTGATGTACCTTTCAAATTGGTGACTCCGACTAGTTCACTCAAGAGGTAAATATTTTTGAATTCACGCAGGATGCGAGAAAAGGCTTCGATTAGATTGAGCTGAAGGAATCAGATTCAGATGAGGAGAAAAACGGGTGAAAACTTTGAAATGGGCAAAGGCCTAAATTTGAGAAGTCACTGGGTAAAGAGGCTGAGTGGGCTAACTGCAGCACTTTCTCTCATCATAAATAACAAGGATGTGGTTAGACTGGAGTGTGCTCTCACTGGAATTCCAGCCCGTTGATGTCAGTCATTATAGGTGGACACACGCAATCGAGCACACGAGTGAGGGAGTAACTGAGGCTTGTTCGGCTACGAGGGTTAGCAGAGGGCATGGTGGACTAACGTTGATACTAATATTTGTTCCTCAGAACATAATAAGTACCGTCTGCGTAACATCTGGGAGGGCTGGCACACAGACAAACCATCCTCCAACACACACACAAGCACACAAAACAATCATTCTGTCACCAACATAACTCTATTTCCAGTTTTCTGAGAGAGGAAACTTGTATTTTCCCACAAAAAAAAGTCTTCCGTCGCTCTTTCCCTAGAATGTAATTTAGTTTCCGACTACATCTTCTAATCAGCTGAGCTTCCAAATCCCACAACAGCTTCCTGTGGCCCCGAAAAAATAGTCACACCGCAGTCGCGTCTATCCGCCGTGTTCGCCGTCCACCCAGACGCACTCTGTCATTTGCAAATTCCTGCTCTTTGATGGTCTGCTTTTTGGGTGAAAATGCACGACTGAGGCACAGACTATGGATTTCTTTTGAAGGATAATTTCTCTCATTTTAAACAGCAGTGTCTTCTGCTTTCTATTCACATTTTAGCAGCTTAGAAGAAGCCAAAGTAACTTAACGTCTATTTGTACCGTCCTGGTTTGTGACGAGCCCGGATCCTAAAAGACGTAAATGCGGCGTTACCAATTTTTAAAACAGGAGCTCCCAGGATTGATCAATATCGATACTAAAGGAAACCACTAACACTGACCTGTGTTGGTCCTGGGATGCAGGACAGAACCCTCTGGATGTTTTCAGAGGTCACGTCCACATCGTCCACCGCTACAAGCACGTCACCTGAACACGCAGAACACACATCGATAGCTCAACTAGGCCAAACACAATATAGCAAATAAGTAATGCTAGTAAATATTATTAGTGTATATTTAACCATGTACTTACATTCAATTTGGGTTTGTAAAAAAAAAAAAAAAAAGAAAAAAAAAAAAAAATCACAGAAAGCTTATATAGTCAGTAAGAACCATACTTAGAATATTTTGATTGATTGTATGACTGGCGATGTGCTGCTGACCCGTGCACCTGGCTGAGTAGACCCACTAAAAGGCCATTTAAGAGCTTCACCTGACCCCCGTCTCAGTAACAGAGCTATCTCAAGTATTTAACCACTTTAATTGTTCGAGCATGGAGCCGGGCTGCATAACAGCTTCTCTAAGCAGTAACTCATGTGGGCAGTCGTTTGTGGCGAGTTCCTCCGTCTGCTAGTGAAAGCTGTCCGATCGTTGGATAGAAGAAAATAAATCACTTCAGAGAAACCCAGCGTTCAAACGGACAGATTAGCATTTTTACAGAACCAGACCGGCACTTAAGAGTTTCATTCACTCTACGAAACTGTGTGCTGAAAGTTACACTTAGACGGAATATACTTTTTTGTATTATAGGGCTTCACGTGCCTTTTCAAAACTGTATAGAAAATACTGTGACGTATTTAAAATGGCTGCTGACACAAGTAAAGAAACTGATATTTTGTAGCTTTGAATTATAGTAAATACGAGCTAACTGTTGGATTTATAGTCTTACCGATCAGAATTTGGCCGCATTTGATGGCCGGGCTGTTGGGTATTAGTCCATGAACAGTCAGTCTCTCCTCCTGGCTGACCACTGCAGTGTTTCCTCTGCTCCAGGACGGGCGATGCACCACCCCCAGCAGAGCTTCCAGAAGGCCTCCGCCGTCAGACAGAGGTGTTGAGGAACCTCCAAGACGTTTAGGGTTGAGGTAGACGCACACTTCCTTCAGCTGCTGCTGCTGAACCGTCACCCCCTGCCTTTGACCCGGCTGGTTCTTAAGGATGGATGCCGGAGGAGATGAAGTCGAGTTGTCTTTACCTCCATCCTTCCCTCCTCCTCTGCGCTGAGATGGCCGGCGTTTTCTCCTCAGGATCCTGGCCAACCTCGTCAGCGCGGGCTCACCTTTCGTCCTCGACCCGCATCGCTGCTTCTTGTTTTGCTCGGTGATGATCTCGGCCTCCTCCTCGCTGAAGCGAACGTGATTGGTGGACACACCTTGGCTGGCGGCGGCGGCTTGGGCCAACGCGGCCTCCTCTTCGCCCTCACTCAGCTCCAGGTAGAAGAGCTCACCATTCTTCTGGATGTCATCAAGCCATTCTGGTTCCAGGTCACTGAGAGAATCAAAAATAGACACCTAGTGTCAAAGGCACAGTGGTACAAGACTAGGAGGAGAGGACACAGTGGTATCAGACTAGGAAGAGCGGCGCACTGACAATCAATATAAAGATACGTGACTAGATATCATTTGACATTTTGGTTATCTGGAGATAGTGATAAGACTGACATGTACAATAAATGCCTCTACTTGCCATCGTATCCACATTAATAATCATTTATTATTTAGCACAGTTTAAGCTTTTGGGGCATTTTTTGTTCCAAACTTGTATCCCAATACTGAGTCAAATACAGTTTTTTTCTTGTTATTTACTTTTACAGTATCAGTTATTGCATGTGTTTATAAGCCTACAGTAAAAACTACTATATGTTGTTTTCTTAAAGCGTAATCACATGGTTGACCAAAAGGGTGGGACTACAAAGGAGATATTTTTGGTTTCTCTCTTTTTAAACCTGCGGTAGCAGCTTGGACGTGATATCCATAAATCTACTGAGGATGTCAAGCAGCATACAATTATTTAAGAAGGTTTATCTCCCAAATTGAGAACACTCTCTAAAAAGCTATGAAAAGCACAAGGAGAGAGAGTGGATGGGATGACACTGCCTGACAAGCACTTATATTTAAAAACGTATTGAATGTGTAATAAACTGGATGAATCTAAAGCGTTTTATATATGCAATGTACACCATCATAGTGACTGTTTTAAGTGTCAAGTTACAGCACAAACTTTTCCAGTTCGAATTTATCTCACGCACAACCTTCAGTAGCTCCACGTGGTCTCACATTACCACGTGCACGTGCGGAGAGGGTTTGTTTGTTTACTAGTCGCGCGGGTTCAAACTATCTTCTTACTCAGAGTAGTCGGAGCTGTTGACACTCGATGATGTGGAGTCGCGGTCGGTGTCGTACTCGCCACCATCTTCTTCCTCCCGACCGCTACACAGAGTTTCTTCGGTACACGTGCGCGCGTTCGCAAAGGCCATTTTGTTCACGCGACGTGTTTTTTATTTCCGGAGTTCGTAGCTAAAAGTTTAACTTTAAAAAAGCATCCAAAGAAACGGCCGGCAACACTCGCTCGCCATGTTGGAAGAAGCGCGGATGACCGTGTGGTCGCGTGACGAGAACGGGTCCATCTGATTGGTGGACGGCGCAGTTGCCCATAACAACGCAGAAACTTTGGGTGACTCTTCTTGCTACCTGGCAGCACGAGACTCTCGTCCACGTTAAATAATGCAGCAACCACACAGACAACACCACATACCCCCTCATATTATAGTTACAGGGACATTTTATTAAAGTTTAACCGTTTGGAAATAAACACCGACATGATATTAAATTAAATAAAGGACCATTGGGTGCCTTCGTCCACTGAATTTCAAAATAAAAGCACATTTACACTTTTGTTTTGTTCCCCCTTTCTCTCCACCTCCCTGCAGACTTGCACGAGGCTTTTTTAAATCCCCTCCGGTATTTAGCAAACTTCTGCACCTCTGACCAAACACCAGCATGCTTTAAAATAAAGGTACTCCTACTTTACTGACCTGTAAAGGAGAACGCTGCGGATAGAGTCAAAATCCTCTAAGTTTTTAGAAAATGAACCTCCGGCTGCAGAAATGTTAAACATAATTTGTGTGTGTCATGTTTTCTCCGGGCCAACAAACACTGCAGTAACTTAAATTGTCCAGTTTATACAATTGCAATTTAAAACTCCAAGAGGGTCCAAAAAGAAAAGCTTTTAAAAAACACAAGTTGTCCAAATAATTCCTCTCCTCTGCTCCGCATGAAGCTTCTGAATGTTTCTGCAGGCACAGCTGAGTGGAAGTAAAGTAAAGTAAGGTAAGTGGAAGCTGAGTAAAAACACGCCTACTACCAACAAAAAAAGCTCAGCTGACAAACCCACATGTGTAGGCTACTTCTATTTCTAAAAGACTCAAGTGTGGGGGAATAACGTTACTTAACCGCGTAGTTTCCATCGGTTTTACATAGAATATCCTGGAGAGAGTTTAAAGTAAAGTAAGTGGTTCCACTTTTGAATGTTGCCATACGATGTTTAATAATGGAGTCAATGCAGGAAGTACCAATACCAGATTATAAAAATACTCAATCAAAAGTATATAAATCCTGCATTCAAAATCAAGAGTTAAAGTAGTTTTACTTAGTTAAAAAAGTACTCACTAAATGCAGAATACCTCTTTCAGGGAGTTATGTCATTACCAAAACATCTCCCCAAATCTATCCTACAGCTGGAGTAACTTTTTAGCTTTTAATTATTACTGATTCAAGACATATTTAAGAAATATTCATAAGAGATTAAGACAGTTAGCTCCTTTTAGCTACTTTAGGGTTGTTTATTCTATTAACTAGCAACTATAGAGAATAATAAATAGATTAACAATATATTAATTAATAAATGGAGTGGAGCAAAACACACAAAGTGTCTCCCACTGAAATGAAGTTTAAAGTACCAGACATTACGAAATTAAAATATACAACAGTTATGTACACAACTAATCCACCAGTGAAGTGACGCTAGATTTATTATTGACAGTATTGCAGTACCACTCTGATCATACTCCTTCCCTCAGCGTCCCCAGAGGAGACAATGAACGGTCATCAAAGACAGACAGCATATGAACTAAATCATGACTGTCCGCCCACTTCACGCTCAGGAAAGAGCATCACCATCTCATCATCATGGTTAGCGAGACCAAACATTTTAGAAACACATTTCTCAAGTCAAAAACTATAGAAATGATCCCTGAAAGTATAGTCTTAACCTGACCTATGACCTTGCTCTACTACTAGTATGACGGACACGAGCTTCTCTGTCATGGTGCTGATAGTTAACAATGGCCACCAGATGTTTTATACTGAGAAAATTATCACAAATAACATCCAAATAGGAGCAGACAACACAGAATAAAAGCCATACAATGCACATAAATATATTTTTGTGAAGAAGATATAGCAACATTTAAAACGCACAACTATAACCTAAATGTATCAATATACATAATATACATTTTAACACTGTTCTGATGACAGTACAGAGAACAACGTATACATGAGAACTGTTCCCACGATAAATGCTTGTATAAACTATTACATGATCTATACAATATATTTATGTATTTACCCACAATGCCCTCTGGTGGCAAATCCCTCCTCAGAGTCAAAGTGTGAGTGTAAAAACACACCCACTACCAACAAAAAGCTCAGCTGACAAACCTAAACACATGTAGCCTACTTCTATTTCTAAAAGACTCAAGCGTGGAGGAATAACGTTACTTCACCGCACGCAATCCAGAGAAGTAATCACGCACAATAACGTGATTTACATCAGTTTTACTAACAATATCCTGGAGCATTTAAGATGTTATTATTCAAGTATTAAATCGCACAAAACTTATCAAGCAACATGTCTATAATTCTATTTAAAGTAAAGTAAGTGGTTCCACTTTTGAATGTTGCCATAAGATGTTTAATAATGGAGTCAATGCAGGAAGTACCAATACCAGATTATAAAAATACTGCATTCAAAATCATGAGTTTAAAGTACTTAGTTTAAAATGGACTCACTCAATACAGAATACCTCTTTCAGGGAGTTATTGCATCACCAAAACATCTCCCCACAACATTTATCCTACAGCTGGAGTAACTTTGTATCTCTGTATACTGATTCAAGACATATTTAAGAAATATTAATAAGAGATTAAGTTCATTTTAGCTACTTTGGGTTGTTTATTCTATTAACTAGCAACTATAGAGAATAAAAAATAGATTAATAATATTGTAATTAATAAATGGAGTGGAGCAAATTGCACAAACTATCTCCCTATTTAATGAAGTTTTAAGAACCATACATTTAAAAATTAAAATATACAACAGCTATGCCCACAACTGATTCTAAGTGAAGCGAGATTTATTATTAACAGTATTGCAGTACCACTCTGATCATACTCCTTCCCTCAGTGTCCCCAGAGGAGACAATGAACGGTCATCAAAGACAGACAGCATATGAACTAAATCATGACTGTCCGCCCACTTCACGCTCAGGAAAGAGTATCACCATCTCATCATCATGGTTAGCGAGACCAAACATTTTAGAAACACATTTCTCAAGTCAAAAACTATAGAAATGATCCCTGAAAGTATAGTCTTAACCTGACCTATGACCTTGCTCTACTACTAGTATGACGGACACGAGCTTCTCTGTCATGGTGCTGATAGTTAACGAATGGCCACCAGACGTTTTATACTGAGAAAATTATCACAAATTAACACAAACATCCAAATAGGAGCAGACGACACCGAATAAAAGCCACACAATGCACCTAAATATATTTTTGTTGAGAAGATATAGCAACATTTAAAACGCACAACTATAACCTAAATGTATCAATATACATAATATACATTTTAACACTGTTCTGATGACAGTACAGAGAACAACGTATACTTGAGAACTGTTCCCACGATAAAAGCTTGTATAAACTATTACATGATCTGTACAATATATTTATGTATTTACCCACAATGCCCTCTGGTGGCAAATCCCTCCTCAGAGTCAAAGTGTGAGTGTAAAAACACGCCCACTACCAACAAAAAGCTCAGCTGACAAACCTAAACACATGTAGCCTACTTCTATTTCTAAAAGACTCAAGCGTGGAGGAATAACGTTACTTCACCGCACGCAATCCAGACAAGCAATCACGCACAATAACGTGATTTACATCAGTTTTACTAACAATATCCTGGAGACAGTGTTCAAGCATTTAAGATGTTATTATTCAAGCTAAAAAAAAAGTTTCTACAGCTGTAAGATAAATGTTGTGGGGAGATGTATTTGTAATGTAGTCTTAAAGTATTAATAGTATTATAGTAAAAGTATTAAATCGCACAAAACTAATAAAGCAAAATGTCTATAATTCTGATGAAAGTAAAGTAAGTGGTTCCACTTTTGAATGTTGCCATAAGATGTTTAATAATAGAGTCAATGCAGGAAGTACCAATACCAGATTATAAAAATACTGCATTCAAAATCATGCGTTAAAGTACTTATACTTAGTTTAAAAAGTACTCACTCAATACAGAATACCTCTTTCAGGGAGTTATTGCATCACCAAAACATCTCCCCACAACATTCATCCTACAGCTGGAGTAACTTTGTATCTCTGTATACTGATTCAAGACATATTTAAGAAATATTAATAAGAGATTAAGTTAATTTTAGCTACTTCGGGTTGTTTATTCCATTAACTAGCAACTACAGAGAATAAAAAATAGATTAATAATATTGTAATTAATAAATGGAGTGGAGCAAATTGCACAAAGTAACTCCCTATTTAATGACGTTTTAAGAACCATACATTTAAAAATTAAAATATACAACAGCTATGCCCACAACTGATTCTAAGTGAAGCTAGATTTATTATTAACAGTATTGCAGTACCACTCTGATCATACTCCTTCCCTCAGTGTCCCCAGAGGAGACAATGAACGGTCATCAAAGACAGACAGCATATGAACTAAATCATGACTGTCCGCCCACTTCACGCTCAGGAAAGAGTATCACCATCTCATCATCATGGTTAGCGAGACCAAACATTTTAGAAACACATTTCTCAAGTCAAAAACTATAGAAATGATCCCTGAAAGTATAGTCTTAACTTTACCACTGCTCTTGCTCTACTCCTAGTATGACGAACACGTGCTTCTCTGTCATGGTGGTGATATTTAACAATGGCCACCAGATGTTTTATACTGAGAACATGATCACAAATGATCACAAATAACATCCAAAAGGAGCAGACAACACCGAATAAAAGCCACACAATGCAAAGAAGATATAGCAACATTTGAAACGCACAATTATAACTTAACAGCATTTGCCACCGGAAATACATTGTAACCCTGTTTTGCTGACAGTACAGAGAACAGCGTATACATGAGATTTGTTCCCATGATAAAAGCTTGTATAAACTATTAAAAGAGCTACACAATATATTTAGTTAGAATACCCACAATGCTCTCTGGTGGCATGTCCCTCCTCAGAGCCTATTATTGGCTGCTGTGATCCTGCATGGCAGCGTGTTAGCCTCGCATGCTAACAACCGTTGTTTTTAAAGCCCGTATTTTAGACAATCATCAATATATGTACATGAGCTAAATGCTGGTGTCACATTGAGCAAATAAACTTAATATAGAACTAATGTCACGTCGGAAGAGACGAGAAAATTCCACTTTAACGTTAAGAAGTGATTGCAAGTAACGTAGGCTTAGTGTGCACCAGTGTTTGGCATCCGACCTCAAACGCGCTTACACGATAGTTCCTTTTACATGACAAACTAAAGGCGGCATGAGGAAACAGTTAAGAAATCGATGCAAAACGTTTTAATGACAAAACGATACCATACAGGACTTATTGTAAAACGTCTCACTACAACAACATATTTAAAATTATGACGATTTGCTTTTGAAATATGTTGTGTTCATTTTACGGTTTTTAACAAAACAATTAACTGTTTTTGGTAAATTACATGCTGGAAGCAGATACACAAAGCAAATACCATATGGATTATATTCAACCTTTTTGGGCATGAGTTTAGGTAGAAAAACAGAACAGGTTGTCTTAGAAGTCCAACAGTGTTTAGGACATTAGTCTATTAAATTAGCCTCTTCATTTTAAAATCATTAATAAGTGGCACCAGGTGGATTGACCCAATAATGTGTTTATCACAAAGTTTAGCTGCAACATTTTCGAAACAGTCAAACTGAATCAGTCTATGAACAGAATGAAGAACCCGTGCCACGTGATATTCATCAATTAGTACGACCACCAACACAGGTGTGCTAACGCTAACTTAGCGTTCATTTACATAGCGTTAGCTGCTAGCTAGCAGTCCACCACGGCCATGACGTAGCAAGCATTACGTAACTTAAACGATAACTGAACAACCGTGTCAACTCTAAGTATATTATTGCTTTAACTTACGCTATTTCACTGCTTTAAATGAATTGTTTGAGTAGTTATACATATCAAATAATAATCAACGGCATTTACTCACCACCCGTAACATAATTGCATAAAATGACCGTCACTTAATCGAGCCCCATTGCGCATGCGCGATTGAGACAGGAAGCGAACGTTTACAAAGGTCAAGTTACAATTAAAATTGTATTATTTTCTTTCTGTGCTGTTTTTGCTCAGACAGTTAATTGTTTGGTGTTACTTACAAAAATACATGAAGATGCAGTTTGCAGTGTAATAAATCAGTGTTGGAAAATAATAAAAACTATATTTGATGCATTTACTTTGGAGTATACACTCTTAAATCGCAATTTTCTTACTTATGCAACACAGACTAACTGTTCTTTATGGAGCTTCTCCTCCTTGGAATTTGCTCCATAACACACATGTTCTAATTCTTGGCCTGTTTCGTCCTTTCTTGTTTTATTAAGACTGTTTGATATTAATATGTTTTTATAGTTGTTGTTTTTGTGTGGACCCCAGGATGACCCCAGCACTTTGTGGAAGTTAATCAGGATCCAAATAATGAATAAAGAATGAATGAATAACAGCAGCATGTGGTATAGTAACGTGTTTAGCCTATGTATGTGTTACAGAACAGATTTCTGTCCGGAGTATTGACATGCGATGTCTGGCTGCCTGAATGGACCCTTATTATTCCTCCAAACTCATAAATTCATCTTCTTGTCCCCGCCCCCCTCCACTTTGTTTACTCTGACGTCATTCACATGCGTCGCTCACATGGAACACCGGAAGCGACACAATAGGCATGTTTTCTCTCTTTTGGCATTTTAATCATCTAATATACTGACTTTAATGTCTCGTTTAGTGGATTTCAGAAAGAAAACACACGCATATGATCACATAATTTACCGTTAGTCACAAATAACTATTTTTTCTTTTCTTTTAGGTGATGCATCTGAGGTCAGTGTTGCGGAGGAGAGCAGCTCCAGACTGAGATGGCTCATAGTGGATCAGATGCGTGTGAGACGCAGCTGAATGGAGTCTCAGAGGAGATGGATCTGCTTCGAATAGACGTGGAGACTGATGTGCTGGAAGACAGGCCAGGGAGAGAAGCTGCACCGTTTTCTGTAGGTTTGTTTACTATTCCTTCATTTTTTTAATACATCTCTTCAAGCTTGCATGGGTTTCCAGAGTAGCAGAGTAACTATCCATTATTTGATTGATTCATTATTTTGTTAATTACACAATTATTAATTCTGTAAAATGTATTTCAAGAACACAAACATGAATTTCACGTTTCCAGAGTCATTTCAACCATAACAATAACACTAAATGGAGTATTGCTTCTCTCAGGGCTACAGCATAAAATCTGGCGAAAGCATCTAGTAAAACATGGAAACAGTAAGATAAAATATAAAAACAACTAAAGTGTGCAGGTGCATCAAAAACCTGAATGCAATAAATCAGCCGAGTGTCTGATATCTCCTAAATGATCTAAGATCTTCTAAATTAGTATACAACTTCACATCTCTTATTTTAGAAATAATCCTGTTTTTAGATCACTTTGACTGATACAATGCATGATTCTGTGTGATTGCAAAAGGTAAAAGTGTAGTTTGTCTTAAAATACTGTAAATGTCTGCATTGGCTTTTTAACAGAGGAACGTGTTGAGGAAGCAGCGACACTGGGAGAGGCAGCTGGCAGCGAAGAAGAGCAAGAGGAAAGAAGAGAAGCAGAGGAGGAAGCTCAACCGTGAGCAGGAGTCAGGTACAGAACGAGTGAAGAGATTCAAACACTCATTTTGCTTTCGCATGGAGTTCGCAAGGGGAACATAATTTACATTTTCACACCTGTCTTTCCTGTGTTTTTTATTGTCATACAGCTGCCAGTGCAGATAATCCTCAGTTTACCAAACGGGTCATGAAAGCGATCGCCAGAGAACGTTTAGCCGAGGCTCAGTCCACAGGGCTCAAAGTCTGTGTCGACCTAAGTATGACCGACAACATGTCTGACAAGGTAGGGGCCTCAAAACACCATAATTGACTCTCAATAAAGCCCGTTTTTCAGAATTTTAGAGCACTAAACAGCTGGTTCTGTTTCAAATAACAGTTGTACTCATCCCCACAGAGATGCAGTCAACGGTCTGCATTCATTTAAAAACCTCTACTGTGCATGTTTGTGTGGTTCAGGAGGTAAGTCGCCTGGCTGGCCAGTTAAGAAGGCTGTACGGGTCGAACAAGAATGCGACTCGCCCGTTTCACCTTCTCCTGACGGACCTGAGGGAGGACAGCCGGCTCTACAGAGAGTGCCTTCGAATGAACGAAGGCTTCCTCAACTACGCGGTGATTATTGTTGTTCACGCTCTGAATTCTCTGGTGAATATTTCAAGGATAAAGCAGGAAATCCCTCTAATAGTAGTTGTTTTGCTTTATTAAAAGCTTTGAAGTTAACCTGCAGACATGTATTGTAAGTGCTTTTTTATTCTGAAACTGAATACATAAGATTGTACATAATCTGGACCGGGAATAGTTTGAATATTTAGCAAGAGATCATTTTTTTATTGCCTTTTGCATGTTTATTTCAGATGGATATAACAGAAGAAAGCTGTCTGGACCTTTTTCCTCCAGAAACTGTCATCTACCTCACACCAGATGCTGCAGAAGGTTTGATGAACTTCTCAAAAGTTGACATAAATATATATTTTAAAGTGGGGTGAGAGATATACAGTAGCTATTCTAAAGTAGTTTGCATACTTAATATGTTTTTCTTTTCTAAGAGATAACTTCTGTAGAGGGTTTGCAACTCAACAAAAAAATATTTAAGTTTAAATGCATCTTTTGGCCAGCAGGGGTCACATTCTGACCACATTCATGTGTCCATAACTGATCACCACTATAAATACGACTATGAGGACTTTAGTAACTGATGTGTTCGTACATAAACACAGTAAGACAGAGAGGTAATGAAAGCTTCGGTGAAAGCAAAAAAAAAAAAAAGCAAAGCTACATAATGCGACATATATTCACATCATGTCCACATTCTGTGTCTTTTCCTGTTTGATTTCCTTTGACACAGTATTTCAAATCTTTTTTTATTCCAGCGTTAGAAACAGTGGACGCTGACAAGGTGTACGTCCTCGGTGGCCTTGTGGATGAAAGCGTCCAGAAGGTATTCTACATGAAGACGGATTAAAACTGCACAACACAGACGTCGCAACTCATTCAAATTCGACTGATTAGACGCTAGTTTTCTTTTTTTTAAATCGGTATACAACCCTCATTTCAGTTCAGGTCAAATAAAATCCTTTCGCTGAGATGACATCGGTGCATGTGGGATATATGTCGTTTATTTTCTCCCGTGTCTCTTCTGCAGAAGTTGAGCTTCTTGAGAGCCAGAGAACTGAGCGTTCACTCGGCGAGGCTGCCCATAGACGAGTACATGGTGAAGAAAAACAATGCCAAGAACTTCCACTCCAAGATCCTGGCTGTCAATCAAGGTGGGGAATTATTTTTAGTTTTCCAGACAACTGAAGCAGTTCTGTGTTCATTAATGATCGAGTCTCTCTCTTTGTCCACAGTGTTTGACATCTTACTGACTTTCTGCAACACCGGCAGCTGGACAGAAGCCCTGCAGGCCGGCTTCCCCCAGGGGAAGGGTTATGTTGTTGCGCCAGAGGATTGCCCGCCACTTCCTGTCTCTCAGTCAGAAACCTAGCATGTGGATTCATTTCATTCATGCTTTGTACAGATACTGTACTCTTTTTCCATCCATCTCAAATACATAAGGGGAGTTGCTACAATGTGATAAGTGCCTGTTTTTAAAAAATAGCAAACTTTTGTTCAACATTTCTTGGTATTGTTTACATTGAAACAAAAAAAGTCATATTTTGTTTGACGCTGAATTCCAGAATTTTATAAAACGGAGGAACTTTTGTACTTTTTAACGTTCTCAGGGGTCTTTTTTGTTTTTGTTCATTAGTGAACGGCAGCATTGTGAACAATGACATTGTCTCATCAGTTTTCATTTTTGTGAACCCTTTTCTGAAAGCTGCTTGTTGACTAAATGATTTACAAGAGGCAGCCTGTGCTGGTCTTTGTACATCAACTGTTGTATATTTTGGATGTCTACTGTAATCCCTTGTTTTATCTTGTATGTTTTACTGTAAAGCAGCGGCGTTGCACTTTTATCGATTTTTCAGATTGCTGATAAACTTGCTGGACTAACACGTCTGCGGTTCATTTTTCAAAGGGTTTTGGTTAACGTGACGAGAACCTCTCTTCCGTGTTATTTCACTTTGTTTCCAATACGTTGACGGTTTAAGATAAGATAAGATAAGATAATCCTTTATTAGAAATTACAGGATTACAGCAGCATTGCTCACAAGTAATAAAATGAAGTTAAAAAATCAAGTAGTATAAATAAACTAATCAGTAAACGGTAATAAAAATATGACAGTAAAGAAGAATACAAAATGTATACCAGTATATACAGAGGAGTAAAAATGTAAAATGTAAGATAATACTTAAACGTATTGGATATTGCATGGAATATTGCACGGGATTGACAGTAAAGAAGAATATTAAATATACCAGTATATACAGACGGAGTATATACTCATTAATATCCATATTTTATTGTACAGGTTTAAAACATTACCAGTTGAAAACGTTTCCAGTGGGAAAGTATCTTCCACTGATTTACGTCAGAAAGCTCTTTATCCACAGCCGCTTGTTTTAGTGCTTGAGCCTGAAGGTTGTTGGTTTGTTTTGTTAGAACAGATGTTAATGCTCGGCCTGTTGCATGGGACAATTTTGGTCATGGGACAAATGTTGCTGGGAATAAAGGGGAGCTATCAAGGAAAGAAAATAATTTATAACTTGAAAGACTTAATATAGTATGTGACTGTGAAAACATCCTGTTTCCTGAGAGCCAGAAGGTATCATCACATATTTTCTTATCAAAGCAACAGCTAACTGGAGAGTCAGAGCTCTGGTTTTCTCAGGGAAGAACTTGGCCCAGCGAGGGATGGCGATAATGAATAACAGATTTCCAGAGAACAGTTTAGCTGTTCTCTGTAAATCTCCCAGCATGCAGCTAACCTTTGACACCAGTGGGTGACGATTACTGGTTTCACTGATAACGGCTGAACAGTGCAGGCTGTACAGTGCAGGCTGTACAGCGTCACTTGATTCACATCGTTTGAAGTGTGTGGTTTGTTTTTTAGTGTATGTTTAGTTTTTACGGCCGTGCAAGCAGTGCAGCTCCAGAGATTGCAATAAAGTTGAAGCTGAAGCACAGCTTTGTTGCAAAAAACGCTAACTTCAACATTTAAGTCTGGTACGAGAGGATTTACAGAGCAAACGCAGCTGTAAGAATTGAATAGAACGAAGTCTCATTTTACTTTTTAAACATATTTATTTTCCTTTTAAGCCTCACATAGGGATTGGAATTCAACAAAGCATGTCGTGTTGCCTGGCTATTGCTGGAGAAGAGCAACACAGTGTTACACAGAAATGATGTTACATACTAGAATATTACAGGTTTCATGCTACATTCAGTCATCTGCTTTCAAAAGAGGTCATACAATTAAACTTTCTACGCAGAGTCACACAATTAAATACCTTCCGCACACAAAGTCTTCCAACTCTTGCTCACTTTCCATTTACTTCCATAACACAATCACACACTTATCTTTCTAACGCGGAGACAATATAAATCCAGCATCAATGCATGTATGGTATTACACGAACAACAAAAATAAGTTATATCAATTACACAACCTGTGTGTTATTCATGAAAGTGAAACAGCATGGCTCATAGTTGCAGAACGGAGTTAAGTCGAAACAGCTTTAATTGCAACATGTTTTTTTTTAAATTTGTATCATGATATTATCCTTGATTTTTGGGAAGTGCTGCTGCCTGCTGGTGAAGTTGTTTCTCCAGGACAAAGGTGATCAGCTTCTTCACCCAGGAGGACCGAGGGTTCAGGCACACCTTCTCCCCGTTCGCCAGTCCAGCTCTGGTCAAAAGAACAGAAAAAGTTACGCAATTAGAGCCACGGCAGAAACACTGAGAACATGAGGCCAAGAGCGTCCGCACTCCTTCCAGGAAGCTCTGGTAAGCAACCGAACATCTCCAGCTTATCTGTGAGCCAAAGTCCAATGAAAGTTCACATGATTGTTGTTGTTTTACTTACATGACCTCAATGTCTGGGCAGTGGGTCCCTTCAGGGACGAGCTTGATGCTCCTCAGGTTGTCTGGAGGGATGATCCTCGACTCCAGCTGAAGGCACCGGCAGTGGGTGTTGTAGTCTCTGCTGATCGGCGGCATTCCTGTCGTCAAAATCGACAGCCAGTGAGATTTTCCCACTTTCAACTTTTGACACATACCACCCGGCTTCTCATTCTTGCCAGAGTTTTTCTAAATTACCCGTGGGAATGAACTAGAACTCCCCAAGAAATGGCTTTGGTTGCAGTTTTATTTGACGGGTCAGAACATGCAGATGTTTTCAATTCGTAAACTTGTCACCCCTTGGCGTTGCCTCATAATGATGGTGTTCGACTTGATGTGTGGATGTGTGTGCGTTCATTCATCCATGAATCAGATGTTGGCAAGACACTTTCTAACGGAAGTCTTTCTTCACAACCCTTGGCGTTGTGACACTGTTGCACTGGGCACTTCCTCCTTTATCTTGCAGTAATCTTCCTGTTCACTACAACTTAAATTCTCAAAGTCAGGGATGCGGCTGTGTTACCGTAATATACAGCCATTGCTACAACATTCATTCATTCACTTACAGGTAAAACAGTAATGAATTGCATGCCTGCATCTTGTTTTGGTCTAATATTTTGTCATTAAAATATGACTAAATACATTTATTGCAGGACACAATTTTGAGGTACTTTTACTTTATTTCTATTTTATGGTAATTTCTTTCCTTCTGGAATTTAGTGGAGTTTAAGTATATTGTGCTTTTTACCGCTTTAAGATTAGTTACTATGCAGATTACGATTGTATGTATGAAAACACATAATCAGGTACTTAAATATGATGCATATTTATAGATAAAATGGTGACATTAGCTCTTCCGTTCTTCCTACAGATTTTACATTAACTATTTATTTTAGCAATATTCAATATTACAGAATACAACAATAACACACCAAACAAGATAATTCGGATAAACGAGTGCTTTTACTTTTAATACTTAACTTAAGGTATAACTGGCCTTGGCTTAAATGTCCCATTAAAGTATGGTTTACAGGTTAATAACAATCTATTCTGGCACAACTCTGCAGGAAACAACCTCCAACAACACGCCTCAACCTGTCATTCCAAGCTCCTGAGGCGTAGTACGCCACCATCTCACAAGACCAGTCACACAGAAACCATCCCACCATGTCATTGTGCTCTTACCGTTGACGAGGACAAACAGGGTCCCGGAAATGAGCAGGATGGAGAGCTTCATCTTGTTTGAGCAGCTGTTTGCAGACAGATATCATACAGCTGTTGGGACCGCTTATATACATGCTGCTCTCCAATATTTATGTACACAGAGATCATGTGCTCTTCTTAAACCGTGTGTGTGTGTGTGTGTGTATGTGTGTGTGGGAATTATGGTTTCACTTTGGTGCATTCACATGTGCAGCAGAAGGTAGTCATGGGACGGTGAGTGAAGGGACGGACATGAGGCCCCGTTGAGGTTAAAAGGTGGCGTACTTGCGGTTGTCGGGCAGAGAAATGAGTCACACAGACGCAGCGTGTCTGTCTGGACGGTCGGCCAACAGCTCCATTTCTCTCCTGCTCGTCACGGCTCTGCAGACGTACTCAACTGTGTATTCTCCCTCCGACTGTGAAAGAGGAAAATGATAAAAAAAAATGATCAACAGACGCTTTTCGGTAAACAAACACAGTTTGACCTGTGGCTGCTGCACATGACACTTTGAGGTCGTTGTGTTTTACTTAGGGCCTTTGTTCTGACCTTGTATATACAGCATAATGGAGATACTAAGATAAGATAAGATAATCCTTAATTAGTCCCTCAGTGGGGAAATTACAGGAGTACAGCAGCATTGCTCACAAGTAATAAAATGAAGATAAAAAATCAAGTAGTATAAATAAACTAAACAGTAAACAGTAAACAGTAATACAAATATGACAGTAAAGAAGAATACAAAATATATACCAGTATATACAGGTGGAGTAAAAATGTAAACTGTAAGATAATATTTAAACGTATTGGATATTGCACGGAATATTGCACGGGATTGACAGTAAAGAAGAATATTAAATATACCAGTATATACAGACGGAGTAAAATGTAAAATGTAAGATAATACTTAAACGTATTGGATATTGCACAGGATTGCACGGATTAGATATTGCACCAGGTGAATGAATTAAAGTGTTCAGAAGTGTTCATATTCATGTTCAAGTGAATTAAAGTGTTCAGAGTGTTCAAGTGTTCATGTTCAGTCAAATGTTCGTGTTCAAAGTGTTAGTGGTCTCCCGAGAGCAGCTCGTTGTGCAGCCTGACAGCAGCGGGGAGGAAGGACTTGCGGTACCTCTCCCTCAGACACCGGGGATGGATCAGCCGGTGACTGAAGGAGCTGTGCAGAGCTGCCAGAGTGTCCTGCATGGGGTGGGAGGCGTGGCTCATCAGGGATGAGAGCTTCGCCATCATCCTCCTGTCTCCCACCACCTCCACAGTATCCAGTGGACACCCCAGCACGCTGCTGGCCTTCCTCACCAGTTTGTCCAGTCTCCTCCTGTCAGCTGCCGCGATGCTGCTATGTGAAGTAGCTATGCACTATGTGAAGTAGATCATCAGTCGTGTTGTAGAAACACGACTCTAAATGAATTATAATGAACGTCTAAAAAGGCGACTGTTTGCTAAGACATTAGACCTTTAACTGTGGGTGAGATGTTTAGCTCGTTGTGAAGTTAAGTTTTGAGGCCCCAAAAAAAAGAGTGATTAAATCAGCTTTATGTGGTTTGGTAGTTCAGGGGATGAGTTGTTGTTCTTGACCGATTTTAAATTAGCATTGTGTGAAAAACTGCACATAAGAATGAAAAAGAAAAACATTTCATTTTTCATGTCATGTGTCATTTCTATTTTAGTTCACAATGTTCAAACTGTCATCTGGTATTTGTTTTTTAATGTTCAACACTTTCATTTCAGTTTTATTTCACAACAGCACCCACGATCACAATGTGTATCAATGTATCAATGTGTAACCATTGCATAAGCTGTGCGATCACAACACTCATTGGGGGACAATGATGTATATTCATTTTTATGATCATGATTGTTAAAAGATCTTATTAAGATGAACCTCCGTCCACACTGCTGCAATCTGTTTGTTCTGAGGTTAAACTGATTAACTGACACTAAAGCTATTTTGCTAGTCAGGAAGTCGAAATTCCATAATCGGGTCGACATGTATTTGTTCACCAAGTATCATGAGAAACATGTAATATAACAAGTGACAAAGAAAACAGCTGAAGTCCTCTTTTTGATGACAAAGCGCTTTCTGACTTGACTTGAGAAATAGATAGATAGATAGATAGATAGATAGATAGATAGATAGATAGATAGATAGATAGATAGATAGATAGATAGATAGATAGATAGATAGATGGATAGATGGATAGATGTAAACTTTATTTATCCCCAGGGGGAAATTCGTTTGTAGCATTTGTAGCAGCAGCAATTTACATAGTAAAATATAACGTGTGGAATGCACAATATCTACAGTACAATCAAATAACAGAGCAGATATTGAATTGAAAGGAATAGATTCATAAGAAATAAGCTAGAATAGAATAGAAAATAGAAATGCACAGTATTGCACAAATATTACTCCCTTATGATTGAAGGCATGTGCCTTTATCAGACGTCGGGACATAAATGTGGGATAAAAGTGAGTCATCAGGCGAAGCCTCGAGGGCACATGACCGTAAAACAAAATTACATTTTACAGGATGACTCGGCAAAATTGTCATCTTTTGAAAAACAATCTTGGAGACTTTTAATGGGAATTTTACAACCTGAAGCACAGAATGACTATAATATTCCACATACTTTGTACAGTGTATCGGTTAATTATAAATGCCGTAATAAATAAGACGATGACGATCCTTTTCCAGTGTGTTCTGTCCTTAAATATGGAGAATACTTGAATTGTACGACGCTGTCATGAGCTAAGAGTTTGTTTCTATTGATATAATGTGACTCTGTTATTCATGTTGATTGCAGACCAAAAGCAGCAACCCGCTTGGGGGCAAATATGATTTATCTGTTCCAACAACAATTGCAACAGAAGGTGTCAGTGATGATAGATTTGACACTTTACTTCTCCTTCTTCGAAGAAAGCATGACAGCAAGACAGACAGACAGACACGAAAAGAGACAGACAGACAGACAGCGAGACAGAGAGACAGACACGAAAAGAGACAGACAGACAGACAGCAAGACAGACACGAAAAGAGACAGACAGACAGACAGCAAGACAGAGAGACAGACACGAAAAGAGACAGACAGACAGACAGCGAGACAGAGAGACAGACACGAAAAGAGACAGACAGACAGACAGCGAGACAGAGAGACAGACACGAAAAGAGACAGACAGACAGACAGCGAGACAGAGAGACAGACACGAAAAGAGACAGACAGACAGACAGCGAGACAGAGAGACAGACACGAAAAGAGACAGACAGACAGACAGCAAGACAGACAGACAGACACGAAAAGAGACAGACAGACAGACAGCAAGACAGACAGACAGACACGAAAAGAGACAGACAGACAGACAGCGAGACAGAGAGACAGACACGAAAAGAGACAGACAGACAGACAGCGAGACAGAGAGACAGACACGAAAAGAGACAGACAGACAGACAGCGAGACAGAGAGACAGACACGAAAAGAGACAGACAGACAGACAGCAAGACAGACAGACAGACACGAAAAGAGACAGACAGACAGACAAAATGTTAACAGTGTGCTCTCAACTTGTATTATGTGTTGGTTTGGTTCTGTTTATGAACTGAATAAGTTTTGTTTATTAATTAAATACGGACACCTGTGAGTGTTAGTGTGGGTGTGTACCTGTGTTGTGATTGGAGTGTTGTGTGAATAAATCTCCTTGAGTGAGCACAGCTGTTGCTGTGTGTTCCAAGTCAGTCACGTCGTTGCGTCAACTCTGAACACAAAAAGAGACAGACAGACAGACAGACACAAACAGAGACAGACAGACACGAAAAGAGACTGTAGGTGACTAGCGGCAATTTTCCTTTTAGTCACCGAGAGGCTAAGTGGGGGAGATCTATACTTGCGGACGCGTTGGCTGTAACGTTAAATGATTTCTGGAATCCCGTGGATGAGTTTGGAGTGTTTATTCCGTGGGCACAAATAAATGTTGATTCCAGATAACATACAGTATAACTCTGATAATGACAGTACTAATGTGAATAAAGTGAAATAACGGTCAACAAAAAATAAGGCTCCCTCTCTCACCCCCTCTCCTTCCAATCCTTCCCCTAGTCTGATTCTGACAGCTGATAAACCCCCATTGTGACTATTCCCAGCACCACGTGACTCAATCACCGGACGTGACAAAAAAGGGCATACAAAATGACACATGCCACACCTGGCTCCTACAGAGACAGACAGAGTGACTATCGGTCTGAAAGCGAGACAGACAGACAGCGAGACAGAGACAGACAGACACGAAAAGAGAGACAGACAGACAGCGAGACAGAGAGACAGACACAAACAGAGACAGACAGACACGAAAAGAGAGACAGACAGACAGCGAGACAGAGAGACAGACACGAAAAGAGAGACAGACAGACAGCGAGACAGAGAGACAGACACAAACAGAGACAGACAGACACGAAAAGAGAGACAGACAGACAGCGAGACAGAGAGACAGACACGAAAAGAGACAGACAGACACGAAAAGAGAGAGACAGACAGACAGACAGACAGACACAAAAATAGACAGACAGACAGACACGAAAAGAGACAGACAGACACAGAAAGAGACAGACAGACACGAAAAGAGACAGACAGACACGAAAAGAGACAGACAGACAGACAGACATGAAAACAACATTGTTGGTCATTCGGTCCACCACTTTGGTCCAGACTGAAACATCCCAACAAGTACTGGATGAATGGTCATAACATTTTGTTCGACATTCACGGTCCCCATAGGATAAACCCTAATGACGTTGCTGATCCCCTGATATTTCATCTATAGCACCATCAGCCAGTGAACATTTCTGGTTTTGTGTGGACGTTTCAATAACTAAACTCCATTGTTGTGATTTATGACCAAATACCTACCAAACTAACGGCATTCCCATCTGCTTCAGCTGTGTTTTATATTCATCGCCAATTGGCAATTGTTGGCTAAAGATAGTGAACTTGGTAAACATTACACCTGCTTAACGTCAGCATGTAAGCATCGTCTCTGTGCGCTGACGTTGAGCTCAGTAAAGCCTCACAGAGCTGCACTGCTGTAGACTCTTGGTTAGTCTCTGCGTTTGTCCTTCAGATCTACTATTGACTGATGTCTCAATGTAACTGGAAACCATTTCACTGGCTGCTTTCAAATGTTATGTAAAATAAAATGCCAAGATGTCTTTTTACAATCGCATATATTTATTGCAGTTTTTCATTCCTTCATCTAGAGCAGAGGTCTTCAACAGGGGGTCCGCGAAATATTTGGTTGATTAGACAATCAAAAAAAAAAAAAAAAAAAAAAGAAGTTTTTCTCTCAACATGAATGTGTCCATTATTTTAATAGTTCAGTATTGTATGAAAGATAACAGGTATGTTTATGCATGGCAGTGGCACTAATAGGCCATCACTCATTTTAGTTTCCACATTTATGTTTGAAATGAAAACATCAATTTGAATAGCTTGTGTGCATGCTTATCATGCAATTAACAGACAATGTTGATATCGGCATTGGTATCAGCTGACAAGGTGTGTTTATAAGTGGCAGTGGCACGGCCTCCCTACTCACTGTACCTTGCACATGTTTAAAATAGAAACATGAATATATGAACATGTGTATTATTTGAATAGCTTCGTATTGCATGCACAATAAACAGGTATACACGGTACTAGGCCCATTTAATATAAAACACAATTTTATTCAATATATATAGTCGGGGGTCCCTGCTCCATCTCTCTATCAGTTTGGGGGTCCTTGGCCTGAAAAGCGTTAACGACCCCTAATCTAGAGTGTCAAGAGTCAGTGTTGTACATTAAGATGTCAGCCTTAAGGAAATACATACAGTATGATGTATACACACAAAAATATTTTACTAGCCTTCACATTATCTGCCAGCTTGAATTACATCCCAAGCAATGCTTTCACAGGGAGTTTGACAGTTTGCTAAAAGATGTAGCAAATAAATTGCAGTCACAGTAAAAAAACAAACACTTCTCATTAACCGTGGATTAAATGTTAAGGCAGTATTTGACGTACAGAGCACCTCAAACATGCACCCTGTTCACCCTGATGAGTATTCTGGCTAAGGACACTTCCCTAACTTCACAAACTGTCTCCTATATGTGCCAATGCTCAATTATGACTGCTGGAGTATTAGACATTTCACACTTTTACATCTTGCCGTCACTTTTAGCTCCCAGTGTGCAAAGCCACCAAACAAGTGATGTGAAATAATTGAAAAATCGCACCTCTGCAGGAACTGCACCATCCATACCCTTACTTTGGGAAGGTGTGCCAAATTACAACTTGGATACTTTAGTTTAATTGCAGCGATGATAAACAGTTTTATATGATGATGTTGGCGCTACTTTGGCCAACGCTGGGGCTGATGTTTTGCTTGATTTGCGGCTGGTGGCCCTCATCTTATCAGCGCACGCTCTCGCCTGTAGAGAAAGCATATCATGTTTAACCTATGATTGGAAAATGTCATTCATCTGAAACAGTAGTTGGTTTACAGCCATTTCTTTGGCTTGTGACCCCTTAAAATGAAGCTGTGTCTACTTTTAACTTGATTCTATGTATTTGTTACACTTTGACACTTAATTCAATGCTAGCACTTAAGCAGGGATTCTCGTTCTTTTGGCCTGTCACCCCTTAAAAAGATGCTATGTCTACTTGTGACCCCTTAAAAAGAGGTTGTGTCCATTTGTGACCCCTTAAAAAGATGATATGTCTACTTGTGACCCCTTAAAAAGAAGCTATGTCTACTTGTGACCCCTTAAAAATAATCTGTCTACTTGTGACCCCTTAAAAAGATGTTATGTGTACTTGTGACCCCTTAAAAAGAGGTTGTGTCTATTTGTGACCCCTTAAAAAGATGCTATGTCTATTTGTGACGCCTTAAAAATATACTATGTCTACTTGTGCGGAAATGTTTTTTTAAAGCTTAAAACTGCTTATTAGAAGCCTCTAGCTGCTCTAAGTAGTTGCAGGATAAATGACATGTCACTTCCTCAGTCTTCCATACGCACTGACAGTGATGTCACACTTGTGTTGTTCAACCTCATCTAATTACATCAGTTCAAGCTGTGTTGAACAATTGGCGGATGAAAGTGCACCATGTGAAGAAGAAAAGCTTTGCACTTACGTTGCTTTTGCTTGCAGGATTAATTTGGCAAATTCTCCATTGGGGTCAAGACACCCTGAGGTCCCGTCTTTCAGAAAGACACTAAAGGAAAAAGAGAAAGCTTTAAATGAAAAACAACTCTATAAACGCACACTGCTATTGGAAAGTCAACAATTATCAGCAAAAACGATTATGTGGTCTATTTGTTGCTATACTTACATGATTTCTTTCTTGCTGCAGTATGGACGAGGCTCAGTCACTTCTACATGAGCGATGCGCGAGGGCAACACGGCCTGGCTTGTTGTTACACATCGGCATTTCAGAATTGCTGAAAAATAATTAAAACAGTGTAAATAATCTATGGACAGCTAAAGTTCACCTTTCATATTTTACTGTTGTTTTAAGCCCAGCAAAATAAACACAGAGAGGGAGATGTTTTAAGTCAAAGTTGACCTCAATAAAAGTCTAAATGCATAAATAAAAGCTTTTCATTTAAAAAGAAAGAATAGCAGACTTACACTTTGAAGTGCAAATGGTAATGCAGGCCAGGAGAATGATGCAGCGGATTGCAGTATTCATCGTTGTCTTAAATGGTGGAGGTTAGTGAGTTATCTTCAAAGACGAAAAGTGCGGTGATATCTCTTGTCAGATTTGATGAATCTCCTGTGTGTATTCTTCTCAGACTGTGCAGGAATATGAGCCCCATGTTTTCGGCTCCTTTTTATACCCTTGCAGTTGTGATGACACGGTTTCCAGAGAAAATCAGCAGGCCCTATTGCCTCATGCTGAAACGGAGCCAGCTTTTGTTATCTGATCATTTTTCCTCCGTATCAACTGTGGATGTCACGTTTCACTTCCTTCCTGTCATCGTTATCAATGCTGCAGGTTTTCACATGATTGGAACTCACTTAGCATCGCTCATCAGTCACTGTTGAAAAACTGCCCTTGGACAAGAATCTTTCTCTTTTTCTCGGAACCCAAAATGTTTATTATTTAAAAACCATGTTTATGGGAATTTCATTATAATTGTCCATTTACATTCATTGTTTTGTGTATGTATATGTACTACGTGAGCAGTTTATACTTATGTATCTGCCCATTCAAAATAAACCAAATCAAATACTTCTATTTAGAAATACGTAGAGGTAATTACCCATGTCGGTTATATATTTGGCAACAGTTTTGATTTAATGCTGTTATAGTAATAGTGGAGACCATCTTTGACAACTGAGCAAACTCCATCTGCTGAGGAAGACTGCAAGATGTGATGGAAAGCTCTGGAAAAAGCTAGTAAATGGACCTCTTGTAAAGATACGTTCTTGTCTAACTACTCCCTACTTTCCCTTGACACATTCGGGTGTAACGTAACAGATTGGAGCAATACAGTGTTACTGTGTCTTGCAACATGCTGACATGTTTGGAAACAAAAGAAGACTTCCAAGTAACTGGCAGTAGAGTAAAGGAGGACGTGTGTGGGGATATTAATCATGTTGCAGCTCCGCCTCGAGTTCAGCTAGGAGTTAATCATTCAACTTGCTTTATCTTTGTTCTTCAGAAGCCCAAAAAACATGTGACAATCAAGGAGATGTGTAGCAAAATATCAAGATTTAGCTCCACCTCACACCTCGATGGTGATAATGATTGTAGAAGAAGAGTACAACACACAGCACAACCACAGCGATTTAACATTTTTTCATTTGGATTTTTTCCAATTTAATTTCAAAATTGGGAAGCTCTGTAATGTTTGAAAACATAGTACTGAACATATTTCAAATAAATGAACTATAAAATAACATGTTGCTGCTTCCTTGGCTTCAGGAGTTTAAACACCATGTGTGCTACAAGAGTCAGCATAATATTACCGCTCCACCTTAAAGAATGTTTTCAAGAGAGACGAACAATCTAATGGTTGAGTTGTTTCTAAACTTGTCACAACAGGGGCCTTGTCCAAGTTCCCCCGAATTTGGCCCCATATATGCGCCTGTAGTCAGCCTAAGTGCCCCCCCCCAAAGTGTTGCTGTATTTGGTCCACCTTCCCTCTAGTCAACCTGACTGCTCCCCAAATACAAATGTGGTCTGGCCAAGTGCCCTAAACTGCCACTGTGGCATCTCCACTTCATTCTCTCTCAAGCTTTACAGCGAACAAATAAAGCTGGTGCCAGACATCTCCAGGCTGAATTTAATTGCACAATGCGTGCATGAGCCTGTATTGTATCAGTGGATTGAGACCTGCCCATGAACCACTGACAACACTGATGGCAGCTTGACGAGCTGAGAAACATTGGCAGCAGGAGCCCACACATGGAGAGTATCAGGAGGATTTGTCTCACCAGAGACCAACTCCCTCCTCACCAGAAACACTGCGCCTGCATCCAGTCTGGCGTTCAACCTCACCACTCTTATCTCCTTCTCCACATTGGCTTCCTTTGTCCAGATCAAGGCCTCGAGGGAGTTATTTCCACCTCTGAGCCATGATCAAACCCTACACCAGTGGTTCTCAAACTTTTTCTGTCGCGCCCCACTTTGGAGGAAGAAAAATGTTCATGCCCCACCGCCCCAACAAAATTGTAACAAAATGGTCCATGTTGAATTTTTATTGAAACATCTTGTGACTCCTCCGTCTGTGCTTTTTCAAATAATAGAATAAAGAAAATTGCAATCACTTGAAGTAAACCAGATTGCTCCATCAGACAAAAACAAATAAAATGTGCAATCACTTTGTTAGAACAATGCAAATAAAGTTATATCTGTGCAAAAAAGAACTGCAATTTGGTAAAAAATAGCTTCTTGCAATTGGCTGCAGTTAACCTGTTTTGCACGAAACAAGATAACAATAAAGTGCAACCTGTGAAAAACGAAACAAAACAAGTTTCATACTATCCGCTTCTTTTTCTAAAAAAACATTGAATATGGTCTTGGTTTTCAAAAAAAAAATATGCAAAAACATTGTTGAACCTGGAAAAAGCACGTGTGTCAACTTGAAGAGGTGCTTATTACTATTTTCTAGCTTTCAACCACATCATGTAAACATATAAACATAATAAAACACTAAAATACTGGTTTACCACATAAGACCACAACATTCATACAAAATGTAAAAAAAAATCATGAACAACATTTTTATTTGCTTTAGTGTTAAGTGAATATAATATGTTTATCATCGTCTGCACAAATGTCACTGGGCTGTTAAAGTCACTATACGAGTTTGTAAAGGTTCATTGCATTGGCAGGCTGAAAGCTGCCGCTTCGTTGCAGTCAGTGCACCAGTATGGTTTTTAGTCTCAGTAGGACATCTAATGGTTTGAAGTGGTAATGCCGCAGGATGTCTTGTGTTATTTCCTGTCGTCTGTTTTTTGTTTGTTCCATTTTGCGGTGACGTGAAATCACAACACAGAAACTATTGACAGATTGTTATTGACATAATTGTTACGATTTGTGTAATTGGGTGTGGCAAATGCAAATACTGAAACATGAGAACTGAACATGAGTGAAAGTGAAACAAAAATAAACCTACTTCAGATTGGCCAGTGCCCGGCGAGGCACGGTTGCATGCGAAGAAGTGCCTTACTTATCAAGTTCGTAAGGTCAGAATTGACTTAAAATGGATGAATACCAACATCCGTTGTTCTTTGAAGCGAAAGATCTGACAGACAGAGAGAAGGAGAAAGTCAGGAGGCACTTTCAGAAAAAAAGAGATTCAGGTGGAGGTGATTGTGGGACGATTGAAAAAGCGGAAGGCAACACCTATAAAATCTGCTTCAAGGAAAAAGAAGGTAAGGAATACCATTTACTGAAATGGAATTATAGTTAGAATATACTTTGCAGTCAGTTTAAATGTAGGATTTTGTTGAGACCTTCAACTTTGTTTTTTACAGACCAGGAAAGGGTTTTGCAGAGGAAGTTTCA
This sequence comes from Lycodopsis pacificus, assembly GCA_028022725.1. Lineage (NCBI taxonomy): Eukaryota > Metazoa > Chordata > Actinopteri > Perciformes > Zoarcidae > Lycodopsis > Lycodopsis pacificus. Next base: position 12,850,308 of record CM051710.1, on the reverse strand, counting down.
CACCATCTCCCTTCCTTGTAGGGAAGTAAGCCTGACAGTGAGCCGAACCATTTCACCACAGACCACCGATCAGCCGTCCTCTAGTCACTCACAGGTGATTTCATATTGCTCTCTAGACACTTTAACTGACTCCTTCATGATTGCAGGAACGTCACAGCCAAATAATCTGGATAGAACAGTTTGAACAGCAGTGGCGGCTGGTGGATTTTCTTTTGGATAGGGCCATCCAATCAATTTCAGCAAATACCGTAGTGTAATTCAATGCAAAAAAAAAAAAAAGGTATCAAAAACGCATGAGTACTTTGCAGTTACATTGTTATCATTTATTCCAACACTGACATAATAAGGACATCTTATTCATACAATTCAGTATATTAATATATATCATATAATAGTATTCAGTATAATATGATATATAAATACCATATAATCATAAATATACAATATAAATATCATGAATATATTATAATAAAATATAAAGATCATATATAGTCTAATAGAACAAGTATATTTTAAGATGCCCCTATGAACCTTGTTTGTTGGAGAAACACCCAATCAGTGCGGTGAGGAAACCTGCATGTTTTTATGACAGTCATTTGTAAAGGAACTTTGCTCTTCTATGTGGCAAACCTCTCAATGACCTTCTTATTGAAGTCAGGCATGTCCCTGACAAGTTCCTTCTTCATGGAGAGCATAGCCAGAGCATTAAAACGCTCTTGTACGTTACCGTTAGCATCGAGTGGGTGGAAATGTCCGTCGTCTCGTCTGCTTGAATGGCGATAAAATCAGCGTTCTTTACTTCCTCCAGAATGTAATCCCTTACAACCGACAGCATGCAGTCCAACAGCTCATTTTGTACAGTCTTCGACGTCCCTTTAAAAACGCTGGCTGTCTCCAGGTGCTCCTCCAGCACACCGTCGAGGGACGCAACAAAATCCACCAGTCCCTTGAACACGCCAGGGTTGTCCGAGGAGTCAGTCTCGTCATGCCCACGCAAAGCCAACTCAAAAGCCCCACAAAACTTGACACAATCAATTGTTTTTGATAAAATGTGCCGGTTTTTAGCCACCTCCTCGTTGTGTTTCTTTACCGCAAGCCGGTGACCATCATCCAGCTGGGTAGCGAGAACACGCGAGATGAGAACGAGACACGGGCACTCTGGGAGAAAAAGACTTCCGGGAGGGCCATTCTCATCTGGCCCTCCCGGAAGTCTTTTTTGGGGTGCTGATTAGCTAAATTGTAAGTCACTCATTTATTTCTTTAATCAGTGATTGGCTAAGCTGCTTATTAGACCCGTCTTCCTTGGGCCAAATCGATCTGGCCCCAGCACGTGCACGCGCAGTAGAGACGTGCACGGGGACAGCTGAGAGGTGCACCAGCGGAGAGGACAAGCAGAGAAAAGCATTTATTTTGCGCAGATATCCTATTTTACAAATATTACTGGGTATATTACATAGCTCAAAAACACAAATATTGACAATTTGTAGAATTTATTAATATTATTTAAAAAAATAATTAATAATATTATAATTTTTTTTTTTTTGTGGCTCAAGGTGGGTGGGGCCAGGCCCCGTGGCCCTCTATTGGCCGGCCATCACTGTTGAACAGTCAACATCTCATAACAGAAAGTTGACATGATACATTTTTGTATATTATAAAATATCATCTGTTTTCATCACTTACATTACTACAAATTAATTGATTTGTTTGATATTGCTTTTGTTCAACAGACATTCACAAAAGCAAACACAAAAGGCCTTGAGAAGATTTTCAAGCTAGATATTTTCCTCCTGTACTTCCTGAGAGACAACCAGAAAGCAAATAAAGTCTTACAGAAGCAACTCTCTGCTATTGGCTGCACGGTGGAGTTGGATTTTGTCGAAGAGGAGGCAGTGGTTAGGGGGGATATTGAGAAGGGCCCTGGAGGAGCCTTCGGGATGGCAGAGAAATGGGAGATACAGGTGGATCGGGTCTTCATCGGTCTTACCGAGAGCTACCTCTGCTACACTGTGGTTGAGCAAAAGAAAGTCCAAATCCTACTGCAGGACCTCTCCTTTGTGTCAGATGATATCAAAGTGTACAGAGAGAGCGGTTATGTTGTGGTTGTGGGAGAGGTTGAGGCTGTGAATGAGAGGATTTCAATCCTGGAAAAGAGCCTGCCAACCCGGAAGGAATTGCCAATTGTGGAGAAGCGGTTCAAACTGATGGAAGAAGAGTTCCGTCGAGAAATACTTGCGCATTGCCCAAAAGTAAAAATCCACATAGGACGCGCTATGATCACCTTGGACGGCCCTGACATGGAGGTGCAATCAGGAGCTAAGAAACTTGATGAACTAATCAAAAAGGTAAAGGAAAAGAGAGTTAAACTCTGCGCAGCTTTAATGGACTTTATAACGTCCAGTGATGTCATCTCCAAGTACGAGGCTCGCTTCCAGCAGCGCCTCAGAAGTCCCGTTTCCCTAGAGGCGGGGTCCGACCTGGTCCTGTCCAGCTTGTCCTCTGATGCCCTGGACGAGGCCGAGGCAGCGATGCAGAGAGACCTTACTGTGGACGATGTGCCGCTGCAGGGAGCTGCAGCTGTACCTCCAGACCTAAACATCGTGAAGGACATGCTCAACAAAGCCAAGAACAAGGCCAACTCTCCAGAGCTCAGAGTGGACGTCAGCTTCATCCCAGAAGCCGGTGGAACCGCAACCGCCAAAGTACGACTGGTGGGCTACAGTCAAAATGTGAACAAGCTCAAAGAGGTTCTGCATGACTACCAGATGAACCAAGTCGAGACCCAAGAGATGCTGAACCTACCGCATCCTGAACTGCTTGACTGTTTTCATAGATTTTTAAGCCTGATTGGCATGACGCAGACCAAGGTGACCTTGAAGACCTCCCCATTCCCACACCCATGTGTGCTCGTGTCTGGTCCCCGTTCTCTGGTCCAGGAGACCCAACAGGCCCTAATCTCAGCTCTAGCCAGTCTGATGTCAGACACGTTGGTTCTAGATGGACCAGGGGCTCAACGGTACTTCCGAGCAGGGGGTAGAGTGGGCAAGGAGCTGGTAGAGAACTCTTGTCAGGTTATAATCAGGGAACAGCAAAGTGTGTACTCTCCGATTGTGGAAACTATACCACGAAGCATCAGCAGCCCCAACATCTTTGCCAGCAGCACCAGCCACTTCCCCAGCAGCACCAGCCACTTCCCCAGCAGCCCCAACATCTTCCCCAGCAGCACCATGACTTTAGCACCCCAATCTATCTCCAGATTGCGCAGCAGTACTGTTGGGAGTATTGCAGTAAACCAGACAAGTCTGGAGATCCGGCATGGCAGTTTGGTGGATGAGCAGGTACGACAATTTCTGTTCTACTTTACATTAAATCATACAGGAGCAATGCAGTCACTCACATAGGTTTTTTCCCCTTCTTTCCACAGGTGAATGTGTTAGTGGTGCCCATGCTCAACGGGCAGCTAACTTCTACTAAAATTGGTAAATGCCTGTTGAGTAAAGCCGGGAATGCGATCAAGTCAAAGTTTGACTCGATGGCAGCGAATGGTACTCTCGTCCCTGGTGATGTTCTGCAGGTTGGTGCGCCTCCATCTCTGGGCTGCACCAAGCTCTTCTTCGTTGAGTGCTTGCCGTGGGATGGAGTCAGAGGGCGGAGTGTGCAGGTAAAGTGAAATACATCAAAAGTTTTGAAAACACTATGGGTGAGGGCAAAATATGAGTTGAAATTCAAGGTTCACTTACTGACATAAACCCAACGTGTGGCTTAAAAACTTTACTTTTAGTTGAAGTTTAACTCTACAAATCTCAAATCTTCTGTATGTTAGCGTACATCACACATTTTAGAAAGCATTTGTACAATGTAGGGGTGACTTTTGAAAACACAAAAGGAAATGATTTTTGTTTCCCAGGTGCTTAGCGATGGGCTGAAGAGGTGTTTGGACCTTTGTGTACAGCAGGGCTTGTGCTCAGTGGCCTTCCCTGTTATCGGACCTGGAATTGCTTTGAAATACCCGCTGAGAGAAGCCATTCAAGTGCTGACTGACAACATTCGCCAGTTTGTATTCACTGCATCCTCTGGGTCTCTCTCCACCATCCACATCGTCATTAAACCAGACTACCCTGACTCTGAGGAGGTGACTATCAACACAACAACTGGTTCGTACTATGCGTGCATGTATGATTTATTGATGGAAGTGCTTAATGCTGCCGCTTTTATTTACAGTGCTACCATGAGGTCCACAGGCACCTCAGCTCAAATATGAATCAGGGAGGCCAAGGTAAACTGCTCAGAATACTAATTCCACCATTTACATTTATGAGTTTAAACATCAGACATATATGGAATATATTGTGTCCGTTCTTCCTCTTAGCGATCTTCAGGTCCCTCACCAGTGACCTCGATGACATCACAATGACAGTGGGAGGCGGGGTTAAACTGCAGCTGGTGTTCGGTGACATCACTAATGAGACGACAGATGCTGTGGTGAACACGACCGACTTCATTGATTTTCAGAAGGGTGAGTGAGAGCCGAAGACAGGGCTGGGCAGTATATCAGCATTGTATGAATGAAATGTGTACTCACCGGTTCACAGAAGACCACTGTCACAGCCTCCATGTCCAGTTCTGTGGTCCTCATGGAGCTGGTAGCCAGCAGAGCCAGGTAGCCTAGAGGTTTCTCCTCAGGTGTGTCTGTCGACGTAAAGCTAATGTGACAGACAATGCCAGAGATACACAACAGCTTGAATAAGTCACGGAAAGCAACCTGACGCTGCTAGCAACCAGTTTTTCAATATAGTGTTTAGCCAAGAAGGGCTTTGGCAATGTTAGACTTTTGTCACTTAAAATTAGCTTACTCCATAATATTGTGCTATCTACCGGAAACCTGAGTAAATTAAGTTTACATTGTGGTTAAGTTTACATTCCACCACTGATCATAAATATGGTCTTTATTCTACAGATGGTGTCTGCAAAGACATCCTAACCGTAGCTGGACCAGCGGTGGAGGCTGAACTCAGAGCAGGTGAGAAAAGAGGACCAGCTAGACATTTACAAGCAACACAAACAGCTTCTTACTCATCTCGTCTGTTGTGTCATGTGTAGCGCAAAGGATCCGAGGAGACGTTTTTGTTTCCCAGTCTGGATCGTTCCCCTGTTCAGGCATTTTTCATGTCTGTGGTGAAAAGGATGTAGTCCTCATTGAACAGCTGGTGTGTCGCATCGTTGGTTGTTGTGAAACGTTTGAGTACAAGTCTGTCGCCATTCCTGCAATCTGTGCTGGTGAGTATTTTGTAAGACGTTATAGAGGTTTCGTTAAAAAAAAAAAAAACACACTGAATGTAAATGTCTGTCCGTTTTACAAATGCAATTATTTTTGCAGGAGCTGGTGGGTTGGACCCTGGTGTCGTGGCAGGTGCCATCCTCCGAGGGGTCATGGCGGCCACTTCGTCCACTCCTCTTCAATGTCTCACTAACATCCGCATCGTCATGTTTCAAATTAAAGTCTTCTTGGCCTTTAAAGAGGAAGCAATGCAAATGTTTGCCACTCCTGTAATCAACAGAGGTGATTCACAAACAGCGTTCTTCTTTTATGGTTGCTTAGAAATCGGTCGTTCTTTAATCATGTATATATCATTTTGTTGGGAATTTCCACTGATTGTTATCGTTTGACCCACCCTGCAGTGTCAGTACCTCAGCTGCCTCGTGTACAACAGCAGCCTCCTTTGTCTAAGAGCGCAGATCTAAGCATCTTCTTCACCAGCTCTGCAAGTCAGCAGTCCGTCTTCTGGTTCCTGGGTCTCTCCAGAAAGGATGTTGACGATGCCATGACAAAGGTGATGGATCTGTATCACGCTCAGTGTTCCACTAAAACCTTTGAGAAGGAGGAGCTGGCAGGCCTCACCCAGGACAACATGAAGGATCTGAAGCAGCTGGTGGACACCGAGGGTCTGTACATACAGAAGGACCAGTCCGGCCGGGGCACCTTCACAGTGAACGGGTTAAAAGACGGGGTCAACATGGTGATGCAGCTGGTTAACGCCTCCCTGCACGGCAACCTCAGAAGAGAGGTGAGAGTCAGGGAGGAGGAGGATCTGTTCGCCCGTGTGACTTGGTGCCTCCTGGGACATGGCGATAACTGGGAGAGACTCCCCAAGACAGCCAATCACAACCTGGAAAACAATGATGTGGCCGGAGGGATAGTGGACGCACAGAGCGTCCAGTGGTCCGTGGATCTACGGAGGACGGAGGCCACAAGTCGATTAACTGGACAGACGGCGATGCTGAAACGACTTGAGCATCTCTCAGGTGAGATGTTCCTTTTGATTTCTTTGCAACTGACAAAACATTGTAGTGTTATACATTTATTTAAAGAAACAAAGCACATTTACTCTGATCATTTTGTTTTGTCAGACTTCTCCTTCCCTCTGTACTGGGACAACATGGCTGCCAGTGAAGCTTTCAAGAAGGTTCCACTGCAGCCGTCCTCGGCAGAGTACCGAACAGTGAAGGAGGCCTTCAAACGAACGGCCCAGATGACTGTGCTGAAGGTGGGCAGCTCAATAGCTTCCATCTATATGAATGGAGCTTTTACTTAACATTTTTATTTCCATATAATGAACACAATGCATTGGAAAAGTTATTTACATCCTTCCAAGGTCAATTTTGCAGCTCATTATTTTCTTGTTTTTGACAGATCGAGCGCTTGCAGGTTGTCCATCTGCGACGCGTCTATGAAGCGCAGAAGCAGCACATCTCTGATAAGAACAAGCACCAGGGTGGAGCGGGTGAAAGGCTTCTGTACCACGGGACGACTCCGGACAATTGTGACTCCATCATGAAAACTGGGTTCAACAGGAGCTTTTCTGGGCAGAACGGTAAAGATCTGCTACTCGTCTTTGCTTCAGCAGAGTAGGATCAGAATGTGGCTGCAAACACGTCCTCCACTTCTTTCTATTCATTCAGAGCAAATCACTGCTGAGGCATCACTTCCTACTGTATGACGCAGAGAACCTCTTTATAGGAGTTTAAAGGAGAACATGTTTGTTGACCTATGGACTAATTATTAGAGTAGGGTTGTAGCGAACATTTTGGTGTACAGTTGGAATTTTCTGCCAAACCAAACCTTTATCTATAGACGTGGCACTTTTTTTCTTTTTAGCTATGAGGACTTGTTAATTGTCTGTTTCCTCTTATTTTCAGCGACCAAACATGGTCAGGGAACCTACTTTGCCGTGGACGCCAGCTACTCAGCCCAGCCCACCTACTCCAAGCCAGCTGCTGACGATTCCCAGTTAATGTTTGTGGCTCGAGTCCTGACCGGCGTCTACACTCTGGGTCACAGCAGCATGAGGTTTCCTCCCGCTCGCACTGACCAGCAGTCCAGCGACCGCTACGACAGTGTGGTGGACAACACAGCCAACCCCAGCATGTATGTAGTGTTCCATGATAACCAAGCGTACCCAGACTACCTCATCACCTTCAAGTGAGGGGAAAGTGATGAATCTTACACTGTGCAAGTTAGATAAGTGTCCGCAGAATGAAGTAAAAGATAAGCTTTGATGTTTAGATATTTGTGTGTATGTTTAATTAAGGTTATGGTTCCACAGACGTGTTTGAGGGTTGGTATTTATCCAGGAACGAGGATGTTTCACTTTTGCTTTCTATGTTACTAAATGTACTATTGCTGGCTTTGGAGACAGTTTTGAATTTGTTTTTGGGAATCATTGCTTTAGTGATAAGATTGATATAGTTCAGAGTCATTGATTGTATAATGCTGTTTAATTGTATAATTTCAGTCTTTGCTGCTCATGAAGTTAAGATGGAATGATGCCAACCAATTATGAGCATTGACTCACATAGACACACATCTGGGGAATATATTGTCACAAAATTATGCAGTTATTAATATTTTATTTGGTTGATATTTGCATATGTTCTTGTACAAAGAAAAATGGGAAGAAACAGAATTTATAGCTTGATATTAAAAAGGTTGAAAGACCAGAAACTTTAATCAATGGAAGATGGATCATTTATTATTGTCAGAAATCTCTGTTTACCACTTCACTATAGAGTAAAATATGGAAGATCTTTATTGTCCTCATCAGGAGTATTGAATGATTAAATGAGGGAGTGATGTCAAACACAGCTGTACTCAGTGTACTGGTGTATTTTTGAATTAAAATGATTAAACTAAAAAGAAAGAAAGTAGTAATCATCAATGTACTTTTTTCCACCACAAATAAAGAGAATATCAATTAAGCTTTTGGATCGATTCTTTGCAGTTTTTGGCGGCATCTAACAACTGGAACTCCTCTTGTGATTACACACAAGAAAATAAGCCAATAGAGCCCCCTAAATGCTACACACTGTTCCTTTAACTGCCAAAATATTCAATATACTTGCACTTAAAAAACAATCTGTATTTTGTAGATCAAAGATCTTTTTTCTTATGACTAAAACTTCTTCCCATTCTTATCATAAATGCTGAAGCGACACCTGATTAGCTGTTGTAAACCTACCGTTGCGTAACTATGTTATAGGTTTATATCTTTTTAGTGAGTCGAACGTTGTCTGGTGTCAGCGATCCTTCAGGGCTCGATGGTGACGGACGCCGTGCCGTAGACCTGCCTGAGAGCAGGACAGTCCAGAGAAGCGATCAGCCTGCTGCTGCCGGCCCTCTGCGGGATGAAAAACTCGCTCCAGGTCAGAGAGGAGCCTCCTGTGATCAGACTGAAACCAGCAGAGTTAAGAGTTAGAGGCCACATGGACGGCGCCGATTTTTGGTGTCATATCATAGATAGTCAAGACGTCAAAACGACTGCGTAAAGATGCACTTTATTATAAGGGTACAAATATATGGCTGATTTCTTTGGTCTTGTGAACACAACATTGACTTATCAATTCATGAAAGGTTATTTGCTTCATACATTCATTTACCATACTTTCCGGCATATAAGCCGCTACTTTTTTTCACACGCTTTGAGACTGCGGCTTTTACAACGGTGCGGCTACTGTATGGATTTTTTCGTAGCTTTGCGCCGCCAACACATTTAACTTAAATATGGATGAAGTACCTTTGACGTTTGACCTACCTCTCACTAGGACTGTTAACAAAAAAGGTGAGTCGTCCGTCACGCTGAAAACAACTGGCCATGAGAGAACGCATTTCACTTGTGTTCTGAGCTGCACAGCATCCGGACTAAAGCTTCCACCCATGGTGATTTTTAAGCGGGTGACAATGCCAAAAGAAAAATTCCCGAAAGGAATCGCCGTGAAAGTCAACAAGAAAGGGTGGATGATAGAAAGCCTAATGAAGGAATGGCTGAAGGAATGCTACGGGAAGCGACCGGTGGGATAATTTCAAGCGTTGCTGCTAGCACAACAGTTAGAAGCTGTTGTGCTAGCAGCAACTGACGCCGCTGGTTACGGCGCTCGCTAATCACTCCAATAACAGCTCATTCCTCCACAGAAATGCAGACTTTTACTGCACTGTAAAAGTGCGGAGGAATCAGCTGTTATTGGAGCGTCATCAGCCCTATTAAGTGGCCAAGCCAGTTAGCCGTAAATGCTATTCAGAGCTACGAGCTACGAGGAACGACAGTTATTGCCTCGTTGCTTTTAGATTCTAATGAGAAGACACGCTGCTTCATTTTACTTCTTCCGTTTGGTAGCCTTGAGAGACCTTTGTCTGTAAGTATGTCTGTATGAAGCATGAAAAGATCTACGAAGATATATTATATTCGCTCATGCTAATCGCGGTTAGCATTTCCCCATTGGCGGTAATGTTAAAATTAGCTTAGAAGCTCGCGAGTCGGACATGTTATGCTGTTCAGAGAAGTACTGTTAAAAGCATCTTGCCATTCAACGGGGACACCTGCGGCTTATAGACCAGTGCGGCTTATCTATGTACAACTTCTTTTTTCTTTTAAAAATTAGCGTGTGCGCCCTATAGTCCAGAAATTAGGGTATATGCTGCCAAATTATCTGGAATTTGTTTCATAGAAAAGACTATTTCAGACGCAAGAAAACTGAATATTTCTTAATAGTGAACAACAGGAATTCATGACATCCTGTATTCATTGATGCATTAAATCATTATAAGTGATTTATAAGTTATCTATACATTGAGCATGACTATTGTACCCTTATTGTAAAGTGTTACCCAAGAATCAAACAATCATGTTGACAAAATACTATTTTAGAAGTTTTTGTAGCTTGAATATCAGAACAGTAATGGTTTGCGGCACAATGGAGTTTCAATTCAGGCAGTGGATTTATTTTAAAATACACATTTGTAAGAATCTCTGCAGCATATCATGTAAAATGTTGTGCTACAGAACCCATGCATAAATTGCATGGGTCCAGATGCATGTTCCTGCCTCTGGACCTTAAAACACCGCGTCATTCTTTAGGATTCGTCTGTTCTGGTCCCAATAAGACAGCAGGGTCCGCCACATGCTAGCACCTACTCTTGATTAATACAAAAAACCAATGAAAACCAAAGAATACGGTCTTGGTTTTGAGAAGGAAAAAACAAGAAAAAACATTGTTGAACCTGGAAAAAGCACGTGTGTCAACTTGAAGAAGTACGTATTACTTTTTTCTGAGCTTTCAACCGCATCTCATGGTCTTCATCAGCAAATGGAGCTGATTCAGTCATCAGTACCTCACGTAAATATGTAACATCTTGGTCAGATGCAGTGGGATTGTTGGAACCCTCTCCCGGTTCAATTATGGTCTTTGGTGTCAGCTCCATTTACTGATGATGAGATCCAATTGAAAGCTCAGAGAAAAGCTAGTCAGTGGACCTGTGTTGGGATCAATAGGGGCTTGTGTTTGAGTTATCAGCTTTAAGAATCTGAATTCTTGACATCAATAGAATTATTAATGTGAATAACAATTATTAATGATTATTAATAATAACGGGGCACCACCCTGCGAACAGGGACCGATAACCAAACGATAAAACTAAGTCTCATAATTAGTAGTCACTCATCAGTGACAGTGAAGGTGTGGATCCGAGCGCAGGCTACAACATACAGATCATCACATACATATGCACCATTAATCACAGACGACTGCTCTTTAAAGTATAATAGAGTTTATTAAATTAGAATAATAAAAGATCAGATCAATTAATATCGCAATCAACAAACGCCATTATACAATCTTATGTACCTAATATCTAAAGAAATGTAATAAAAGAGGAGGAGGGTGTGTATATAAGTATGTGTGTATGTGTATGTGTGTGTGTGTGTGTCTGCGTATAAAAGGAAGGGGGGTTGAGACTGTGGGTTAAAAGGGGAAGGGCTTAAGGTATTACCGCTGAACACCACCAGATGGCGTAGTCGAGGGACTTAGACAAACTGGGGGGGGGGGGTGAACCTTAAGATGCTACCGTGACCCGCCACTAGATGGCCTAGTCGAGTGACTTGGGCAAACTGGCGGAGGAGAGGGGGGGGTCGCTGTGTGTGAGCACGTGTGAGAGAGAGAGGGTCAGAGAGAGAGGGGGTCACCTCCTGCTGTGTTGGCAGGAGGGTGAGCCAAGAAAATGTGGAGAGAAATCGTAAGTCAACATAAATCAAACTTCTGCTGCGATATCCTGAGGAGCATAAGTATGTTATTCTCTCATGCGTAAGCATACCGTTGTCGTCTTGAACTGTCGGCAGCTTACGCAGTGATGAACACGGCACTCAGCTCACTCACAGAGCCGAGTTAATGAAGAGAGAAATATCCCACAAAGTTGAATACAAATGAATGAAAATAATCCCAAAGAAAACAGTCAATGCAGTTAATACACAATACAAACGGAGCTTCTCTGGTCCGTGATGTTTGTGTATTTACCTCCGTATACTGCGACGGTGTCTTTAACGCGAACAGAATACGGGCAATGCACAGTGGAGCGGAGCTGGGGCCCGCTGAGTGTTGCGCAATACCTTGATATTACGCAATAGTAACGAAACACACAAAAACACGGGAATATCAACATATACATGAATTAACTTGAATGAACTTTAAGTTAATTTAAGCTAAGCTAGCCCAGATGCACAATGAACTTACGTTGGAGACGCTTCTTTGTGGCGGGGAGAGTGGCCGCTGAGAATCGTGCTTTCTTTGTCCTGAAGGAAAAAGTGGGGCTGCTTGTAGATCAGCGCGGCTGTTTAAGCGGCGGCTGTTTCGGTCCGTTGACGCGGCTCGTTCTGGAGCTGGCGCTGGACGTGATCAATCCTCGCTGCAGAGAGGATGATTTAACATCGGATTGAGACGCTGTGGTCCGTACGTCTCATCGGAAATCTTCGGGAAGGAGCGAGTTTTTCAGCTGCTGCTTTGCCGGAATGTGCACAAAAAGAAAACAACACGGGGAGGAATCGTGGAAGAGATTCGTCCCGGTGCAGTGAGAGGGCCTTGACTCAAAAAGACAACACGGCTACTTCGGCCAGCGAAGATAGCGTTGTGACCTGACAGGGTTTGCAGGCCTTCGTCGACAGCGCGATGCTGGCGGGGGGGAGAAAGCTGATGCGTCTCCTTGCGTCCCAGGGACGGATGTCCAGGGTGAAGAACAGCGATTGCTCCCTTGCTCGACCGAGGTCGAAGGGAAAAAGCGTGGAGGTGTGAACTGCAGTCAGTTTTGTTGAACAGTGGCTGAACCACAGGGGTCCTGGTGCTGTCTTGGCTCTCGGCCAATGAGGTTGCAGCGGTGCTCTCAGGTGACTTCAGGAACCATAGTTTTTTGGGGGGGGGGGAATTCACACCCTAATGTGAAAGTCCTTCAGAGGGGGTTTGGTGCTCATCAAACCACAATCAGGATGAAACCTTTGCTTGCAAAAGGGAAGGCCTGATTTTCTTTGTTCACAGCACATGTGCAGCCATATGCTCAGACCCCAACACCTGTGAACTGAGAATTTTTGTTTTGAAACTTGTTTGTTTGGAAGAAATTCTGATGAACATAACTGTGAACTTGTAAACATAATAAAACACTAAAATACTGGTTAATTAACCACACAAGACCACAACATTCATACAAAATGTGGAAAAACATGAACAATTTTTCTTGCTTTAGTGTTTATTGTCATCTCTACAAATGTCACTGGGCTATTAAAGTCACGATATGAGTTCGTAAAGGTTCATTGCATTGGCAGGCTGAAACATGCTGCTTTGTTGTAGCCAGTGCACCAGTATGGTTTTTAGTCTAAGTAGGACATCTAATGGTTTGAACTGATAATGCCACAGGATGTCTGTGTTACTTTCGGCTCAGATTTTTTTCCGTATTATGGCTCATTTACTATTTTGCGTCAGTCATCGATTATTAAGTCCTGTGGATTATTTTTTTTATCATCGTGTGAAACCAGAATGTGTGGAATGGTGTCACCATCACAATTACTGGAATTGTTACCATTTGTGTAATTGGGTGTGGCAAATGCAATTCCTGGAACATGAGAACTGAAGACAAAACAAGACTAAAGTAAAAGTGAAAACAAGTACACCCACTTCAGATTCGCCAGTGCACAACGAGGCACGGTTGCATACGAAGAAGTGCCTTACTTATCAAGTTTTTAAGATCTGAATTTACCTAAAATGGATGAATACCAACATCCGTTGTTCTTTGAAGCGAAAGATCTGACAGACAGAGAGAAGGAGAAAGTCAGGAGGCACTTTCAGAAAAAAAGAGATTCAGGTGGAGGTGATTGTGGGACGATTGAAAAAGCGGAAGGCAACACCTATAAAATCTGTTTCAAGGAAAAAGAAGGTAAGGAATGCCATTTACTTCAAAGGAATTATAGTTAGAATATACTTGCAGTGATTTTAAATGTAGGATTTTGTTGCGACCTTCAACTTTGTTTTTTACAGACCAGGAAAGGGTTTTGCAGAGGAAGTTTCACACCATCTCCCTTCCTTGTGGGGAAGTAGGTCTACAAGTGAGCCGAACCATTTCACCACAGACCACCGATCAGCCGTCCTCTAGTCACTCACAGGTGATTTCACTCACTGACTCCTTCATGATTGCAGGAACGTCACAGCCAAATAATCTGGATAGACCAGTTTGGGGGAATTCCTGAGCAGGGACAACATCTCATAACAGAAAGTTGACATGATACATTTTTATATATTATAAAATATCATCTATGTTTTCATCACTTACATTACTACAAATTAATTGATTTGTTTGATATTGCTTTTGTTCGACAGACATTCACAAAAGCAAACACAAAAGGCCGTGAGAAGATTTTCAAGCAAGATATTTTCCTCCTGTACTTCCTGAGAGACAACCAGAAAGCAAATAAAGTCTTACAGAAGCAACTCTCTGCTATTGGCTGCACGGTGGAGTTGGATTTTGTCGAAGAGGAGGCAGTGGTTAGGGGGGATATTGAGAAGGGCCCTGGAGGAGCCTTCTTGACGGCAGAGAAATGGGAGATACAGGTGGATCGGGTCTTCGTCGGTCTTACCGAGAGCTACCTCTGCTACACTGTGGTTGAGCAAAAGAAAGTCCAAATCCTACTGCAGGACCTCTCCTTTGTGACAGACGATATCAAAGTGTACAGAGAGAGCGGTTATGTTGTGGTTGTGGGAGAGGTTGAGGCTGTGAATGAGAGGATTTCAATCCTGGAAAAGAGCCTGCCAACCTGGAAGGAATTGCCAATTGTGGAGAAGCGGTTCAAACTGGTGGAAGAAGAGTTCCGTCGAGAAATACTTGCGCATTGCCCAAAAGTAAAAATCCACATAGGACGCGCTATGATCACCTTGGACGGCCCTGACATGGAGGTGCAATCAGGAGCTAAGAAACTTGATGAACTAATCAAAAAGGTAAAGGGAAAGAGAGTTAAACTCTGCGCAGCTTTAATGGACTTTATAACGTCCAGTGATGTCATCTCCAAGTACGAGGCTCGCTTCCAGCAGAGCCTCAGAAGTCCCGTTTCCCTAGAGGCGGGGTCCGACCTGGTCCTGTCCAGCTTGTCCTCTGATGCCCTGGACGAGGCTGAGGCAGCGATGCAGAGAGACCTTACTGTGGACGATGTGCCGCTGCAGGGAGTTGCAGCTGTACCTCCAGACCTAGACATCATGAAGGACATGCTCAACAAAGCCAAGAACAAGGCCAACTCTCCAGAGCTCAGAGTGGACGTCAGCTTCATCCCAGAAGCCGGTGGAACCGCAACCGCCAAAGTACGACTGGTGGGCTACAGTCAAAATGTGAACAAGCTCAAAGAGGTTCTGCATGACTACCAGATGAACCAAGTCGAGACCCAAGAGATGCTGAACCTACCGCATCCTGAACTGCTTGACTGTTTTCATAGATTTTTAAGCCTGATTGGCATGACGCAGACCAAGGTGACCTTGAAGACCTCCCCATTCCCACACCCATGTGTGCTCGTGTCTGGTCCCCGTTGTCTGGTCCAGGAGACCCAGCAGGCCCTAATCTCAGCTCTAGCCAGTCTGATGTCAGACACGTTGGTTCTAGATGGACCAGGGGCTCAACGGTACTTCCAAGCAGAGGGTAGAGTGGGCAAGGAGCTGGTAGAGAGCTCTTGTCAGGTTATAATCAGGGAACAGCAAAGTGTGTACTCTCCGATTGTGGAAACTAAACCACGAAGCATCAGCAGCCCCAGCACCAGCCTCTTCCCCAGCAGCACCATGACTTTAGCACCCCAATCTATCTCCAGATTGCGCAGCAGTACTGTTGGGAGTATTGCAGTAAACCAGACAAGTCTGGAGATCCGGCATGGCAGTTTGGTGGATGAGCAGGTACGACAATTTCTGTTCTACTTTACATTAAATCATACAGGAGCAATGCAGTCACTCACATAGGTTTTTTCCCCTTCTTTCCACAGGTGAATGTGTTAGTGGTGCCCATGCTCAACGGGCAGCTAACTTCTACTAAAATTGGTAAATGCCTGTTGAGTAAAGCCGGGAATGCGATCAAGTCAAAGTTTGACTCGATGGCAGCGAATGGTACTCTCGTCCCTGGTGATGTTCTGCAGGTTGGTGCGCCTCCATCTCTGGGCTGCACCAAGCTCTTCTTCGTTGAGTGCTTGCCGTGGGATGGAGTCAGAGGGCGGAGTGTGCAGGTAAAGTGAAATACATCAAAAGTTTTGAAAACACTATGGGTGAGGGCAAAATATGAGTTGAAATTCAAGGTTCACTTACTGACATAAACCCAACGTGTGGCTTAAAAACTTTACTTTTAGTTGAAGTTTAACTCTACAAATCTCAAATCTTCTGTATGTTAGCGTACATCACACATTTTAGAAAGCATTTGTACAATGTAGGGGTGACTTTTGAAAACACAAAAGGAAATGATTTTTGTTTCCCAGGTGCTTAGCGATGGGCTGAAGAGGTGTTTGGACCTTTGTGTACAGCAGGGCTTGTGCTCAGTGGCCTTCCCTGTTATCGGACCTGGAATTGCTTTGAAATACCCGCTGAGAGAAGCCATTCAAGTGCTGACTGACAACATTCGCCAGTTTGTATTCACTGCATCCTCTGGGTCTCTCTCCACCATCCACATCGTCATTAAACCAGACTACCCTGACTCTGAGGAGGTGACTATCAACACAACAACTGGTTCGTACTATGCGTGCATGTATGATTTATTGATGGAAGTGCTTAATGCTGCCGCTTTTATTTACAGTGCTACCATGAGGTCCACAGGCACCTCAGCTCAAATATGAATCAGGGAGGCCAAGGTAAACTGCTCAGAATACTAATTCCACCATTTACATTTATGAGTTTAAACATCAGACATATATGGAATATATTGTGTCCGTTCTTCCTCTTAGCGATCTTCAGGTCCCTCACCAGTGACCTCGATGACATCACAATGACAGTGGGAGGCGGGGTTAAACTGCAGCTGGTGTTCGGTGACATCACTAATGAGACGACAGATGCTGTGGTGAACACGACCGACTTCATTGATTTTCAGAAGGGTGAGTGAGAGCCGAAGACAGGGCTGGGCAGTATATCAGCATTGTATGAATGAAATGTGTACTCACCGGTTCACAGAAGACCACTGTCACAGCCTCCATGTCCAGTTCTGTGGTCCTCATGGAGCTGGTAGCCAGCAGAGCCAGGTAGCCTAGAGGTTTCTCCTCAGGTGTGTCTGTCGACGTAAAGCTAATGTGACAGACAATGCCAGAGATACACAACAGCTTGAATAAGTCACGGAAAGCAACCTGACGCTGCTAGCAACCAGTTTTTCAATATAGTGTTTAGCCAAGAAGGGCTTTGGCAATGTTAGACTTTTGTCACTTAAAATTAGCTTACTCCATAATATTGTGCTATCTACCGGAAACCTGAGTAAATTAAGTTTACATTGTGGTTAAGTTTACATTCCACCACTGATCATAAATATGGTCTTTATTCTACAGATGGTGTCTGCAAAGACATCCTAACCGTAGCTGGACCAGCGGTGGAGGCTGAACTCAGAGCAGGTGAGAAAAGAGGACCAGCTAGACATTTACAAGCAACACAAACAGCTTCTTACTCATCTCGTCTGTTGTGTCATGTGTAGCGCAAAGGATCCGAGGAGACGTTTTTGTTTCCCAGTCTGGATCGTTCCCCTGTTCAGGCATTTTTCATGTCTGTGGTGAAAAGGATGTAGTCCTCATTGAACAGCTGGTGTGTCGCATCGTTGGTTGTTGTGAAACGTTTGAGTACAAGTCTGTCGCCATTCCTGCAATCTGTGCTGGTGAGTATTTTGTAAGACGTTTAATTAAAAAACACACACTAAATGTAAATGTCTGTCCGTTTTACAAATGCAATTATTTTTGCAGGAGTTGGTGGGTTGGACCCTGGTGTCGTGGCAGGTGCCATCCTCCGAGGGGTCATGGCGGCCACTTCGTCCACTCCTCTTCAATGTCTCACTAACATCCGCATCGTCATGATTAAAATTAAAGTCTTCTTGGCCTTTAAAGAGGAAGCAATGCAAAAGTTTCCCACTCCTGTAATCAACAGAGGTGATTCACAAACAGCTTTCTTCTTTTATGGTTGCTTAGAAATCGGTCTTTTTTAAAATCACGATTATATCATTTTGTTGGAATTTCCACTGATTGCTATTGTTTGACCCACCCTGCAGTGTCAGTACCTCAGCTGCCTCGTGTACAACAGCAGCCTCCTTTGTCTAAGAGCGCAGATCTAAGCATCCTCTTCACCAGCTCTGCAAGTCAGCAGTCCGTCTTCTGGTTCCTGGGTCTCTCCAGAAAGGATGTTGACGATGCCATGACAAAGGTGATGGATCTGTATCACGCTCAGTGCTCCACTAAAACCTTTGAGAAGGAGGAGCTGGCAGGCCTCACCCAGGACAACATGAAGGATCTGAAGCAGCTGGTGGACACCGAGGGTCTGTACATGCAGAAGGACCAGTCCGGCCGGGGCACCTTGACAGTGAGCGGGTTAAAAGACGGGGTCAACATGGTGATGCAGCTGGTTAACGCCTCCCTGCACGGCAACCTCAGAAGAGAGGCGAAAGTCAGGGACGAGGAGGATCTGTTCGCCCGTGTGACTTGGTGCCTCCTGGGACATGGCGGTAACTGGGAGAGACTCCCCAAGACAGCCAATCGCAACCTGGAAAACAATGATGTGGCCGGAGGGATAGTGGACGCACAGAGCGTCCAGTGGTCCGTGGATCTACGGAGGACGGAGGCCACAAGTCGATTAACTGGACAGACGGCGATGCTGAAACGACTTGAGCATCTCTCAGGTGAGATGTTCCTTTTGATTTCTTTGCAACTGACAAAACATTGTAGTGTTATACATTTATTTAAAGAAACAAAGCACATTTACTCTGATCATTTTGTTTTGTCAGACTTCTCCTTCCCTCTGTACTGGGACAACATGGCTGCCAGTGAAGCTTTCAAGAAGGTTCCACTGCAGCCGTCCTCGGCAGAGTACCGAACAGTGAAGGAGGCCTTCAAACGAACGGTCCAGAAGACTGTGATGAAGGTGGGCAGCTCAATAGCTTCCATCTATATGAATGGAGCTTTTACTTAAAAATTTTATTTCCATATAATGAACACAATGCATTTGAAAAGTTATTTACATCCTTCCAAGGTCAATTTTGCAGCTCATTATTTTCTTGTTTTTGACAGATCGAGCGCTTGCAGGTTGTCCATCTGCGACGCGTCTATGAAGCGCAGAAGCAGCACATCTCTGATAAGAACAAGCACCAGGGTGGAGCGGGTGAAAGGCTTCTGTACCACGGGACGACTCCGGACAATTGTGACTCCATCATGAAAACTGGGTTCAACAGGAGCTTTTCTGGGCAGAACGGTAAAGATCTGCTACTCGTCTTTGCTTCAGCAGAGTAGGATCAGAATGTGGCTGCAAACACGTCCTCCACTTCTTTCTATTCATTCAGAGCAAATCACTGCTGAGGCACCACTTCCTACTGTATGATGCAGAGAACCTCTTTATAGGAGTTTAAAGGAGAACATGTTTGTTGACCTATGGACTAATTATTAGTTGGTGAAATAGAGTAAGGTTGTCGCGAACATTTTCGTGTACAGTTGGAATTTTCTGCCAAACCAAACCTTTATCTATAGACGTGGCACTTTTTTTCCCTTTCTTTTTTTAGGTATGAGGACTTGTTAATTGTCTATTTCCTCTTATTTTCAGCGACCAAACATGGTCAGGGAACCTACTTTGCCGTGGCCGCCAGCTACTCAGCCCAGCCCACCTACTCCAAGCCAGCTGCTGATGGTTCCCAGTTAATGTTTGTGGCTCGAGTCCTGACCGGCGTCTACACTCTGGGTCACAGCAGCATGAGGTTTCCTCCCGCTCGCACTGACCAGCAGTCCAGCGACCGCTACGACAGTGTGGTGGACAACACAGCCAACCCCAGCATGTATGTAGTGTTCCATGATAACCAAGCGTACCCAGACTACCTCATCACCTTCAAGTGAGGGGAAAGTGATGAATCTTACACTGTGCAAGTTAGATAAGTGTCCGCAGAATGAAGTAAAAGATAAGCTTTGATGTTTAGCAGTGGTGTATAGTAACGAAGTAGAACTACTTCGTTACTGTACTTAAGTCGTTTTTTTGGGTATCTGTATACCCAGTGATGCCCAGGATGCTACTTGCTACAATGTGACAACTGGCCAGCCAGCGTTTCTCAGATTGGAGTGAGACGAGGAGAAAATGTGATGTGGTGATCTTCGCAATAGAACATCTTTGATGTGTCGAGTCTCGGCCAATCAGCGTTCAGATGTGTACAGCGTCTTCATTTCCCTACGTTAAAGTTTAAGTTACGTTATGTTCCGTTACCTGTTAACGTTAGTCATAGTCGCAATTTAGAAGGAAAAAACGTAACGTGATGAAACATGCAGCCTCTGCTCCAAGGAGATGAAGTACAGCAACAAGGGCTCACATGTCCTCTCATCACACTGTTCACACTGTTCACTGTGATGACCACAGCCAGTGGACTAACAGTACCAACAGTCACACGTTGCTCCCAAGAACCCTGAAGTAATGAGAGAGGGTTAAGGTGCCTGTATCTTCATTTCAGCGGGTTCATTTAAATAATTGAACTGGATTGAATGCATATTAATTGCAAATATAAGATAGGCCACAATTCTAACAAATGTACAGTAACAGTAGAAGTTAATATTAAGCCATACAGTAACAGGGTTCAATGAAAACGAATCACTTTCTTTGTACAGGTGATGGTTCTCGCTTTATTTGACCAAAACGTTTGAAAATGAGACCTCGGTCTCAATGGATTTTGTCTAAATAAAGGTTAATATTAATAATAGAGCAGAAATACTGATTAATGACTGAATAATATATTAGTTTTTTGCTTGAAGTAAATGTCTCATCACTTAATTTTCTTCTCAGAATACACCAGAATGCTACATTTTAAACCTCATATTTAAGATCAATTTTGATATCTTAGTCATGTTGTGGATGATCAGATGGAGTTATGGTGGTAGCAGTCGCCCAATTGCAGATTCAGCTTGAGCAAAACCTTTGCCTATTGTGTTCAAATCAGGCCCATAGGAGTTTACAAGGCAGGTGTCCTTTCTCTAAACACTGACCTGATGCATCAAGTGGATATGTTTTGCTGAACATAATATTATGCATTGGTCCTCTACATCCTCTAGTCTAATGAGCATACTTATAAACGCACTGTTACAACTCCTTCATAGTGTCATATTGCTTTTCGGAGAATTATGATGATAAGTTCATAGTAGATACAAAAGTATACTCATGTACAATATATTATGTTGAACATTGTTGCTCCTGATGGATCACAGCCAGCCCAGTTATGTTCAACACAGCTCCATGTGCTTGTGGTGCCACAACACTTAAAAGAATAAACTTCATAATTCTCAAAATTCTGACCCTTTGCTTTTTTATTAACAGCATTTACTTGTACTTTTACTTTCAATGAACAGGTTATGATGTTCATTTAATGTTCAGGTTATGATGTACATTTAATGTCAGAAAATTACTTTTGTACTTAAGTACAATAAATATCAGATACTTTAAGACTTTTACTCAAGTAGTATTCTAACAGGTGACTTTTTACTTTTACTGGAGTAGTTTTCCAGTAAGGTATCTTTACTTTTACTCAAGTATGGCTTTTGAGTACTTTATACACCACTGATATTTAGATATTTGTGTGTATGTTTAATTAAGGTTATGGTTCCACAGACGTGTTTGAGGGTTAGTATTTATCCAGGAATGAGGATGTTTCACTTTTGCTTTCCATGTTACTAAATGTACTATTGCTGGCTTTGGAGACAGTTTTGAATTTGTTTTTGGGAATCATTGCTTTAGTGATAAGATTGATATAGTTCAGAGTCATTGATTGTATAATGCTGTTTAATTGTATAATTTCAGTCTTTGCTGCTCATGAAGTTAAGATGGAATGATGCCAACCAATTATGAGCATTGACTCACATAGACACACATCTGGGGAATATATTGTCACAAAATGATGCAGTTATTAATATTTTATTTGGTTGATATTTGCATATGTTCTTGTACAAAGAAAAATGTGAAGAAACAGAATTTATAGCTTGATATTAAAAAGGTGGAAAGAGCAGAAACTTGAATCAATGGAAGATGGATCATTTATTATTGTCAGAAATCTCTGTTTACCACTTCACTATAGAGTAAAATATGGAAGATCTTTATTGTCCTCATCAGGAGTATTGAATGATTAAATGAGGGAGTGATGTCAAACACAGCTGTACTCAGTGTACTGGTGTATTTTTTAATTAAAATGATTAAACTAAAAAGAAAGGAAGTAGTAATCATCAATGTACTTTTTTCCACCACAAATAAAGAGAATATCAATTAAGCTTTTGGATCGATTCTTTGCAGCATTTGGCGGCATCTAACAACTGGAACTCCTCTTGTGATTACACACAAGAAAATAAGCCAATAGAGCCCCCTAAATGCTACACACTGTTCCTTTAACTGCCAAAATATTCAATATACTTGCACTGAAAAAACAATCTGTATTTTGTAGATCAAAGATATTTTTTCTTATGACTAAAACTTCTTCCCATTCTCATCATAAATGCTGAAGCGACACCTGATTAGCTGTTGTAAACCTACCGTTGCGTAACTATGTTATAGGTTTATATATTTTTAGTGAGTCGAACGTTGTCTGGCGTCAGCGATCCTTCAGGGCTCGATGGTGACGGACGCCGTGCCGTAGACCTGCCTGAGAGCAGGACAGTCCAGAGAAGCGATCAGCCTGCTGCTGCCGGCCCTCTGCGGGATGAAAAACTCGCTCCAGGTCAGAGAGGAGCCTCCTGTGATCAGACTGAAACCAGCAGAGTTAAGAGTTAGAGGCCACATGGACGGCGCCGATTTTTGGTGTCATATCATAGATAGTCAAGACGTCAAAACGACTGCGTAAAGATGCAGTAAGACTTTATTATAAGGGTACAAAAACATGGCTGATTTCTTTGGTCTTGTGAACACAACATTGACTTATCAATTCATGAAAGGTTAGTTGCTTCATACAGTAATTTAAATTATGGATTGTAAGAATCTCTGCAGCCTATCATGTAAAATGTTGTGCTACAGAACCCACGCATAGATTTGAGCAGATGAATGAAGGCTGTGACGTTAAAAAAACAAATGGAGCTTTTATGTGAAAATGTGAGTGATTTTCCCTTCAGCTGCAGCTTTGTGTGGCTAACACATGAAATGAGTTTTTACTAAGATTACACCTGATTCTTCTGGGCTGAACTCACCTGTAATACTTGGTCATGGGCAGCATGATCCCGGGTCCCTCCATGCGAATGTAGACGCCCTCCAGGCTGAAGGTGAAGGGGTTCGTAAACTCCACAGTCGCCGTCATCTCTTCATTCACTTTACCGCCGTCGGACACCTTAAGAAAAAACCAAAAACGTTACAAATCCATTTGCAAAAAAGGTTTTAAAGCGGAAAGAAAGTAGAAACTTCTAGAAAGAAACTTTTTGCGTGATATATAATGCGAGATGCCAACGAATTAGGATTTGTTTTTACGTGCAGACAGAATAAAAGCAACAGACCGTGACGGTGAGTTTGGGATTGTGCAGGGTGACGACTTTCATGGCCGTGACGATCTGGCCGGTCTCCTTGACCTTCCCAGTGACGATGAAGTGGAGGTTGGCCTGTTCCACCAGACTCTGCATGTATTTCTTTGACTCGACCGTCACCGACTCCTTCACACCTGGAGAACACAAAGATACAACTCTGCTCTCTCTGCATTGCCCGAAATAAAGAAATGAATAAACGCTTTTCTCACTTTGGTTGGGTTCAATGGTCACGGTGGGATTCCTGAACAGGAACTCGGTTCTGGTGACTCCGGTGTAATACACCACGCTGCCGCTGATGTAGGCGTCCATGGTGCGGCTCTGGTTGCTGCTGTTTATGAACTCCAGGCTCAGCTCGAAGTCGTCGCCCACGCTGACCTCCAGGGTGGGCAGGACCAGGTCCACGTCAGCCACGGGAAGGTCGGACTTCTCTCGTTGACAGCCGTACTCCTCCGCTTTCTCCAGGACGGTCCGCTCCTCTGTGCTGCCTAGAGTGGAGGATTGAAACACATTCGTTTGTTTGCACATTTCTTTAATTTAAAAGGATGATATCAATGTATTTATCAACAGGTTTTGCCTTCCTGGATATCTGAAAAAAGTCCTATTTGGAGATCCCTCTCGCAGGATGGACAGAAGTGCAATAGATGTCATGTGTACAGAATGAACATAACACAATTACAACATATTTAATCCATTTGACAGATATGATACATATGCAGCAGAGAGAAACATTCTCAAAACACCGATTTGTCTCTCGATTCTGACCTTCGGGAAACTTGTATTGGTCGGTGATGTCCCGACGGGTCATGCCTCCTGGAGTCTTGGTCAAAACCGTGCGGCCTATATGCGTCCGGTTCACCTTGACGGGCTCCATGGCCCCGTCTTTACTGCGGCTGTAAAACACCACATCGCTGTTGACCTGTCGGGAGACACACAGGAACACTGGCTCTCAGCAACTACACACACAATAAGAAACCTTTCAAGAGAATCCCACTGGAACAATGCCATTTAAAGACTCACCTCAGCAAACACAAAGGCAGCATCAAATGGGAAGCATATCTGCCCATGTTTTATGGCCTGGACTGATGCAGGGCCACATCTGTACATGCCTTTATGGATAACGGAGAATAAGATTAATAATCTGTGATTTCTGGGAATAATTGTTAATACAACTCTTAATAACTCATAACCTGTTTGTATAAAGCCAGCAATTATTTTGTCCTATTATTATTATTATTACTTACCATCGCTGGTCTCCTGTGGAGTTGCATCCACAACCTGCCAGCCTCCAAAGCTAGTTGGGAGGTCTGGTCTGGACATGTAGCACTCATTCCAGCAGTGATAGTTCCTGATAAAAACATTATTTCAAATATCACTGTAGACATTAATATTAAACAAGTCATGTTTTGTTATTATCTAAACTTGTGTGTTACTAATGGAGGTCTTTAAATAGAAAGGAAAAGAGAATAAAAAGCTAAAGATATCTTGAGGTTTGGCTCTGTGGATGGCCCTAAGAGTGGAGTGCTCAGCATGTAAAGGGTTCATCTTCTGAGGAGCATGAACATGCTGAAAGAAATCCCATAGCAAACTGGTGATTGTTTTTTATATTCCCTTTAAGCACATGGAAATGTTGGCCTGATGCTGACGTTAAAGAAAAAGTCAGGGAGTCACCAAAACCAGTAGGATTCATCCTCTGGGGACCATGAATATTCATGAATCTAAGTCTCACCACAATATCTCTGCATTACGGCGAGCTGCATAGAAGACGTTTTACCAGACAGAGTCTTTGGTGCGGTTGCGGTCAATCCTGCCGTTGTCATCCAGGATGATGTCGGTCCTCAGGTTTCCATCGTTGTCGTGAGCGGAGAAGAAGTTGGTGACGACCCGCGATGGGATCCCCAGACAGCGCAGGACTGGAGGCAAAACATTTAACAAGTGTGACGACCCCTCCCATCCACTAGGGGTCTGTGTCCCGTTTGCTGCCTACTCTGCCTTTCAGGACTTTCACAGACAGAAATCAAGGAGCGAATAAACTAATACAGAAGTCATGATTAGAGTACATCTGTGGCTCAGTGCGAATCATTTGCAAAGCACTTTGAATTGCATTTGTTTTGTTTGAAAGGTGCTGTATGAATACAACTTGATTGATTGTTAAAGCCAGACACTGAGCCCCAAGTTGAAGGCCACTGCTCCTGAAATACTAAAGATGGGTTAAATGCAGAGTAATAAAGTTTTGGGTAGAAAGCTAAGAAAATGTGTCTCTATGCTTCCTTTCCCATCTCCTGGTGTAAGCTACTTGTATCCAGTAAAGAGCTCACAGGTGTTGAAGACGGCGGCGTAGACCCAGCACTGAGCGTAGCAGACGGGCATCTTGCTGCTGGCGTAGGTGAGCAGGATGTCCGTGCTGCCGGTCCAGGAAGTGGGCGCCACCCCGTAGGTGTAGTCGCCGCTCCAGTTCCCCACCAGCACGCCCTCGTCGTCACGAGAGTTCAGCTGAGTGTGACAGCGAGCAGATTTTACGCTTTTATTATTATTTTGAAATGCTGGGATTGTCTGAATAGGCTATTCTGCTAAAGTCTAGCAGATAAAGAACGACTATTTCATGAGAGAAAACATTGAGGTAACAGCGTGTCATATTTCAAGCTGGCGTCAACACTTCAGCGCAGGATATTATTCACTATATCAGCAATATTGTGTGTTTTACTGCACAGTAATGTTCCGTGTGTATTGATGCATCATTTAACTGCATATCTTGTGTATCTGTAAACCAGTTTCCTGTGTTTTAGTGGATGCCCATGAATAGTTTCTCACCTGAGCAGAAGCCTTTCTGGTCACCCTGATGGGGTCTCCTCTGTTGGGGATGGGCATGTCAGCCCGGTCCATGATGTACAGACAGGCATCCAGGATTCCGTAGTTAAACTAGGACAAAATAATTAAGTCAAAAACAATTATGAGATCTAAGTCTTCTTGAAGTGTTTTATTTTTTTCTTCTACCTGTCCATAGTTCCAGTTTCTCTCAGCGATGTCGTCGTTGGCGCCGTGGTAGATGATCCCCATCTCAGTCATCACACACTCCTGCCTCTCAGTCTCATCATCCAGAAACACAGCATCATCTGAGGGAAAAAAAAAAAAAAAAAAAGATTTTCATGGACTGGAAAGTGAGCCAAAAGCCAATAAAACGTGGTCAAGAAGCCGAAACCGACCCGACGCCCAGGGATTGAAGAGGATGTAGAGGTCTCGGCTGTTGTCCCGTCTGGTCCTGCGGATGCCGAAGGGCGTCATCACAGCGATGTACATGTGGTACTTCCCCACAATGCAGTTTGCCGCGGGGGTGACGCCCATGGTGACCGTGTTGTCGGCGGTGGCTGTGATGCGGCCTTCCCAGGAGCTTTGACGCTCCTTGGTGGTGAAGACAGGCATATAGGTGCCCTTGCTGTACTGAGGGCTGGAGCCTGAAAGAACAGGGACACTTGAACCGGACGGACCACAAGATCCAGAATTAAAGGAGTTTATAAATGCTGGGTGTAAGAGATCACATCATAATTACAGTATGCTCAGCTCACCGATGACAAACTCCACAGCGAACTTGTCTGAAGCGGGTTTGTAGGGACGGCTGAACTCGATCTTGACCTGGAACTCTTGTCCTCGACGGACGATGAGATTGTCAGAGTTGAACAACATGGTGTGGTGCTGCATCCTGTTGCTCTCATCCGGCCTCCTCATCATGTCCACGCCCATAATGTCCAGATACTCTGAATGGACACAGAGAGGAAGAGAAAGACGGAGACAGAAAACATGTAGATGGAAATCTTTGTTTTCTAGCCAAGCGGTAGATTGAGACTTTTTGTTAAATCCTATCTTCCTCTGCTCTCGAAGTGTGTCAGCAGTTGTGAGTTTCATCAGTATACCACAGTGATGTGTATGCGAGTCATCCCTATAAACACTTATTCGTGATTGTTTGCAGTCATATCACAAAATTCCAGTCACTGCATTCATAAACTCCTGTCACATCTGGATATCTCTCACTGAGCAGCTTTCTCACAATAACACCGGGTGGGGGGGTAGTGACAAGCTGCAGGAAGTGAGCAGAATTTATCCTATTTGGACATCTTTCGTGTGTCAATCATGTGCAAAAACTACAGGAAACTGTGTCAATGTCGGGAAAAGGACTTTATCTTTTTCAACCAAGAGGCGACATCTGTCTTCTGCCCTTAAAAGGAGAAGACTTAGTATGCGAGACACCCCAGGCAAAAAAAAAGAAGATAATTTATGGTAAATTTTGAGATTTTTGGCTTTTTTGCATCTTTTTTTCAGTCGAGTGGAAATAAAATAAGAATACAAATTCTTCACACTTAAACATACAATTTCACAAAACTATCCGTCTTAATGTAAGTAATCAACTGGGAAAGTTCCATTGTGATATCTATTAGTTAATGGTTTCGAACTATAACTTGCATATTCACTTGAATGACTCCACTCGTGGCGTTTTACAGGGCTCTTCCTCACCAGTCATGGGTGGGAATCCTCTCGGGCCCGGCAGACCAAAGGGCTCAAACTCCGGTATGTCCGTTGACTCAGAGTTGGAGCTGGAGAGGGGAACCGCGGTGCGGCCGCGGTTCGTCATCTTGGGAGGGGGTCCGCTGGGAGCAGGGGGGGCGAGAGTGGAGATCGCGGCGCCACCTTGATCAGACATGATGGCGATAGTTCAGGGTGGAGGATCCGTCGCAGGACTGGAAGAGGAGAGCGGATGGAAAACACACTTATTTTTACTCTTATGCCACTAGTTGGTGTCTTCAGAGTTGTTTAACGCCACCGTGCTCCGTTTGTCTCGCATGGTCGGAGAACTGCTGTAAAACCCGTCTGCTTTGCATCTGTGGAAGCACTGGAAACACGCCTGACCTTTTATTCAACACGGACATATTTAAATATTGGAAAGGCCATTAAAGCAAAGTGCATGAAACTATCAACGCTTGTGAATAATGAAATAACAGTGTGGAAAACGTTTACATCATGTGGTTTCCATGTGTGTGTTTGTGGGTTGGGTGGAGGGGAGTTTACAGTCACTCCTCTTCCTGTGAGATGCTGGTAAAGAAAGACACTTTTAGTGTTCGGTGATTTATTTTCACTTCACAAATATTGTATTTGTATATTGCTGTGGTCACAGAGAAGAGAAACATTCATCATGTCTTTTAAAATAACGCAAAACAGCCCTGGAGGGAAACCACAGCGAGTCCTCTGTGGGATATTATTATGGACCTGATGGTAGTAGAGGTAATCTAATTAAAAGTATTACTAACAATGATCAAAGTTGTATTATTGGTAGCAGTGAGAGAACTTGTACCAACAGGAAATATATTCAGTATGTATCAAAATACAGACATTACTCCTATTCCTATTATACCAAATGGTGGGTTATTAGTCTCTTTAAGATAATTATTTGAATATCTTTGGGTTTTGGACTGTTGATTGGACAAAAAAAAAGGATATTTAAGAATTTACCTTGAAAATTGTCATTATTTGACATAAAAGACCAAACAATTCATCACTTAGTTGAGTAACACAATATGAATGATTTGCATGTAAACAATAGTTTACATGCGCAGAAAATGTAGCACATATGATTGTTATTATTATTATTATATGTGTGTGCCTAAAGGCATCATTACAACCCCTCCCCATTTATTATTATTTGCTTTATGTCTTCTTATTTCTTATTTAGGGTTAGGGTTATTTTTTATTTATTTATTTTTTTAATTTTACATGTTTATTCATTTTTATAATGTTTTGCTCGATAATTAACATCATTTTTAAGTGCGGCCCAAGAAGTGTTAATATGATATTGATCAAAAACACAAACGTTGCTGTTGACTTACATCTACAGTAGAAGTGATAATAGGTAAAAAGAAGACCGTTAAAGTTCCCCAAACAAGTTATTTCTAAAACCAAAGAAATCATTTTAAGTTGAAAACAATCAACAAACTGACGACTATAAAGCTTTAGTGTGAACACAGCAAACCGATGTAAACAAAGAACCTTCAGTTTACTCAGAATGACTCATTAAATCCACAAAACAAGAAACAGAACTAAAATGACATCAACCCTTCAGCCCATACGACACCCGGCAGCACGAAGTTACTGCCATGACGATTATGTAAGCATGATGTAAGCATTAAATACACAACAGCTGTTTTCATAAGGTGCGAGCAGGAAGTACGTCAGCTTCGTGTTACAGACACCTGAGAACGAGGCTCACTGTTGCGTAATGTGTCCGTG
Organism: Lycodopsis pacificus; assembly: GCA_028022725.1. Taxonomy (NCBI): domain Eukaryota; kingdom Metazoa; phylum Chordata; class Actinopteri; order Perciformes; family Zoarcidae; genus Lycodopsis; species Lycodopsis pacificus. Next base: position 12,820,516 of record CM051710.1, on the reverse strand, counting down.
AGCTGGACGAGGAGAGACGTTTTGGGACGACGTTTGGCTGCATGAGTCATCATTTAACACAGAGAAAGCTCTGTTTTCACCTCAAGCACAGAGAGACAGACAGGCAGCACAGTGGTGGACAGAAACTACTTTCAGGTACTTGTACTTGACTTGAGTATTTCTGTTTCATAATACTTTATACTTTAACTCCACAGAGGAAAATATTGTGGTTTTTTTACTCGACCACAGCTCTGGTTACTTTTCAGATTTATTTACATAAAAACACATGATGAGCTTATTGTAAAATGTAACATACTATTAAAGCTCATAGTCACATTTCAGGTGTTTATGAGGCGTTAACAGTGATTTTCAGATGGTTTCATGAAAGTAAATACTTGAGGTCCAAAGAGGGAAAAACCAAAATAACTTCATCATCTTACGATCACTCAGATTTATCTTTCACTGGACAAAACAACCTAAATATTTCTTTAAGTAGTTTAAACTCGCTCCACCGCCGGCCAGCTGTGGAAAAAGTCAAATGTGACTTGTAAATTGATTCATCAGTGTCTACAATACAATAATGTTATTAGTCACAGGGGCCATGCCTCTCCAGCACAAGTACTTTTACTTCTGTAAAGTACTTTTCACCACTGTTACATCACATATAAAGTCCAAGGTTTAGCAATTGCTGATTTCAGAGAACCAAGTCCTAGAGAACCTACAAGATTCACCTTAAATAAAGTCAAGCGGATTCAGTGCGAGCATTGGTGGAAGAAATACTCCGGTAATTAAATGAAATAACATCACTTTACCAGTTCTGGGACACGTTTCATATACATGCATACACATGTTTTTAACACCGTGGCAAATGCTGACACGAGAGGAACATCCACTAAACTCCATTAAACTCTCTGCCGTACTTTCCCCGGCAAAAGAGTTAATGACCCAGGTTTTACATGCATCATAAACGTTTTGTTCTATTGTTAGTGTTACCACCACAGTAACTATAATATTCAGGTAAAAGCCTCTTGACTCTTAAGTCCACTGTCACCACTGCTAGTGTTCAGGTAGTAACATCTGGATTGTTAGGAGCTAAAGCAGCCAGTCCATCAATTTAAATGACAGAAAAGTGCATCAATATTAAAATAATCCTAATAATGCACAAGAGGCTTTGTTCGAGTTAAGATTGCACAACAACAAACGCGGAATGTTTTAAATGACTTTCACATGTGGCATCATTTATTTGCATCTTCACATCTGGATGGTATAAACAAAACAAAATGACCGAGCCGCTGAGGAATTCTTTGGCGCGATTAAATTGTGGCATCCCAGTGAAGTTCTTAAAAACAAATGCAAACTTTGTGTCTGTAAAGAAAGGTGTTACGCACAGAGTGGACTCACCTCAGATGAAGTTGGAGAGAATCTGCTGTTGGTTGGAGTCGGTCTGCTGCTGCTCCGTCTTGGGAAACTTCTGCTTTTATACCCTACAGGGGAAAGGAAGAGCCATCCATGAGAGACTGTGTCTGTGTGTGTGTGTGTGTGTGTGTGTGTGTGTGTGTGTGTGTGTGTGTGTGTGTGTGTGTGTGTGTGTGTGTGTGTGTGTGTGTGTGTGTGTGTGTGCAAGACCTCTGCAGGGAAATGGTGCTGTTGAGGGTGTAACAGTCAGTCCAACTTCGGCGCAGGATGTGGAATCTACCATCTCTGTACAAACCACAGCTGGATGAAGCTCAGACACGTTGACGTTTCAGCTCTGCCACCTTCTGATTGGTCACCGTTTGTTATGCATGCAGGTTTAATGTGACAACGACACACATCTTCATCATATTACTGATGATAAAGAGGACACACATCTTTATTTTGTTTGTTTGTTGCATTTTCATTAGCCATGCCAGCGGTACTGCATTGATTACCAAGACATTTTGCACAGTCGTGGTCCCCAGAGGAAGAATTGCAATAACTTAACACAGCCTTCATTCCTACTTTACAAGAGTCTTCCATGACTTTTACTGAAGGTCGAGAAGCTGAAGAAAGGAAATGGACTCTTACCTGGTAGAAGGTACGTAACGTCTTTATTTAGTGTTGCTAATAATTCATGTTTATCTCGTTGTGGGTTCACAAGAAACGCTCTGACTGCTCTATTTTAAAATTGTTGATCTTTCTCATTCTAGGGTTTTGATTGAAATGTTATTTTAATTCTGTCCCTCTTGTTTCTAGCCCCCAGCGTGTGGTCGGTGTGCTGGGAGTCCACTCTGTTTTGATGGTTTGTGGTGGCATATTTACAGATGTGATGCTTTTATCTGGAGTGTTGGTTTTCTTTACACTCCCACTGCTCCACCAACGCTACGTCCTCTCCTCTTCATCTGCTCTAAATAAAGAGGGCGGGATTTTTGGAAGTTAAGCCACAGTTCAGTTGGTCATTCCTGGTCGGCTATACTTGTTATTGGAGCTTCACCAATAAGTGCCTGTTTACTGAAATCATGCCTGACTTGTGATGAATGACTAGTTTTAGTTCTGCCTGAATTTCTTGGCTGCAAACTGTGGATCTAATTAAAAAAAAAAAAAAAACAGGGACAAACATTACTCCATAGCACTACCAGTGGTCAACAACTCTGATGTAGTTGTTGGCTCACAGCCAGATGTGCCAACACCAATCGGCTCAAATCTGTCTGTAGGTGTTAAACTACAACAACTACTGCTTACTGTTGCGTTGTAATAACTCTTTTACTGTTACTACTATTACTGCTGCTGGTACTAACCCGCATGTTGCTGTTACACTACCGACCTCTCACTGCTGCTGCTACTTCACTGTTGTACTTCCTCTGATACTTCTAAGAACATGTTCTGCTTTTACTCTAGCATGTACACAGTTTTCTTTTACACACAGACACGTGTGTTGAAGTGTATTAAAGAGGAAGAAATGAGCCAGCACATTGCGTGCGCACAAGACGTCCTTTTCAGTCGTTCATTTAATCGTCTGCCGCTACCATGAGAAAGTACTACTCAAAACATTAGCATGAAATTAAGTTTAATTTCCATCTAAAGCACAAAAGATGCAAGCTTCTAATGTCGTGAAATGATTGGATGCACAAGCTTTACTTTAAAACTGATTCAAAGTCAGCGACAGATGTGAAAAATACCCACAGAATAGAATTACAGAGGAAACACTGTACTGTGTGTTTCTGTGTTTCCCATTTCCACCACTTATCTTCTTGATTGACCAGTAAATTCCAGGGGCAAACTAATCAGCAAATACCAATGCAAATGAGAACCACTGTGAGCTTCAGTGTTGCTGGTGGAATTTTGTATTCATGATATGGAGTCTTTTAGAGATGGCTCATATTTGGAGGGAAGTGCTGCCTCTGCTGCAGGGAGTCCAATAAAAAGTAATGCATTTGACATTCACAAAAAGCAGCACACGTGTGCAAAGACATCCATCATGGTAATATTCACCCGACACTTTACAGACCTCAAAACAGCTCTACTGGGGTTAATGGCGCCAAATCAATACGGCTGATTCACTCCTTTCCATAAAACAGGGTTTGTTTTTATTAACCCGGACCGGCGCTGCTGAGGGAAAGGGTGAATCATAAAGGATGTGATCTAATGTGCTGTCGTGTGTTTTCATGGGACTGGACATGAGAACATGTTGCACCATGTATGCAGCCAGGGAACACCACACAGCCAAGCTGCAGCGACAGCAGGCAGACGGGATGAAAGGGCATTTCATATGAAGGTTTACAACAGTAGAAGTTTGATTGAACGCTCCAGAACAATTGCTAAATGGAGCTTGTGGTGACAGCTCCTGTTTCCAAGGTCAAGAATAGACTTTTTAAATAATAATATTTGTGAAGTGTTGCTGTTACTTTCAGACATTTTGATCCCGGAGTTAGTTCTGCGTGTTGAAACTAAGGATTTGGTGAAAACAATCTTTCACAAATATCATAATTTGCACTTTGTATTAACCAACTTGTCCGCGGTCTGCTCACTCTTGACCTTTGCATACATTTGACAGCCTAACTGGAGGCAGAGTGAGCTCCGCCTCACTCTGCAGGGTAAAGGAAACAGAAGTGCCACACATTTACCGCAGGGCAGCGGCTCGCAGTAATGAGCTCTGCAGCTCTCGTGATGAAGCCTGCACGTGTGCCTTAGCATGCATACACATGTTCTCCATGTGCATACATGGATTCATCTTTGCAACTGTGCGCAACATGCACCTGTGCATTGGTGCGTGTCATGCGAGCATGTGCACTTCAACGTGTCAGAGAAGCCATCGTTTGACTTCCTGTCGTCTTGAATGAGAGGGCGTTACAAGACCGCAGGTTGTTCACGTGACGCGACACGTCTTCCAGTTGCTGAGCTCAGTCCGTGTGGCGTTTCAATTCACTACGAGGGTGTTCCTGTTTTCTTTCACAACGACGGTGACTAAAGTCTTCCTGTAAAAAGAGGAAGAGGAAGGACAAGAGGAAGAACGCAAACGTAGTGGTGATGGACACGACAGATGAGAACTGTGGTCCAGTCATCGTCACGAATGGTGGTGAGTTTATCGTAGAGCTCTTACACTCTTTGTCTGCTTCAGTATTAGAACATTAAAATAAGCTTGTATCGAGGCACCTTAGTGTGTGAAGTGAACAATACAAATATATACTTTCTGACAGCAAATGTAGTTTAACGTTTAGGTATTTTATGATAATTGAATAAGTAAGTACACAATCTAACTATGGTCACTGAAGTAAAACAATAAAAAAAGATGGTTTAAAGTGCCGTTTTAAGTGTAAAGCAGAGACTAAATGACTGATCACTGCTACACTTCTGTGCTTTGTGTCATTCAGTTTATCCGGTACGGTGCACAGAGGAAGTACTTCTGCCTTTCATCACAGATGAGAGTCAACAGGCGGCCATGGACTCACGGCTCCCTCCCGACTCGCACGGCGTCCCCTCGGCTCTCCCGGAGCTCAGGCTGGTCCTCCTGGGCAGGAAAGGAGCAGGGAAGAGCGCGGCAGGCAACACCATCCTGGGGGCGGCGGCAGGCTTCGAGAGCGGGAAGCCCACGGAGGAGTGCGTGAAACGGCGAGCCGACGTGGCAGGGAGGAGAGTCACGGTGGTGGACACGCCAGGTTGGGAGTGGTACTACCCGCTCAACAGCACCCCTAACTGGGTGAGGAGAGAGACTTTACGGAGCGTGTCGCTTTGCCCTTCCGGACCCCACGCCGTGCTCCTGGTGGTGCGATCCTGCGCCTCGGTAACGGAGGACTACATCAGCGAGATCGAGGAGCACCTGGAGCCGCTGGGAAAAGGAGTCTGGGAGCACACCATGCTGCTGTTCACCAGGGGGGACGAGCTGGGCCTGGTGTCCATGGAGCAGCGCATCTTGACGAGCGGCCCGGGACTCCAGAGACTCCTCCAGCAGTGTGGGAACAGATACCATGTCGTGAATAACTGGAGCAAAGGAGATGGGACGCAGGTCAGAGAGCTGATGAGGAAGCTGGAGGAGATGGTGGAGGGCAAGAAGGATGGAAGCGGTCATTTGGAGATGGAGAACACGGTGCTGGTGGGTCTGGAGGCAGACGGGAAGAGGAGAGCGAGGGAGAGGAGGAAGAAACAGAGGCAGATGGAGGCGCAGATGCAGAGAGGGACCATCAAAGCTGCCCTAACGAGTGAGTTCAGTCTTTGTAAAAGTCCTCTCAAATACACAAAATCATGTCACAATCAGACAGTGAAAACCTGCTGAACGTGTTCTTATTGGAAAATATAAATCAATGCTTGAAGCGGTCTACCTTAATATCAAACTCATAGTTTGGGTTTTTCCGGGGGGGTCATTTCCAGCAGAAGCAGGCAGCTGTTTTCAGCAAAAAAAATGCTGAATAAACCTAATGTACACCATCTGTCCAGCACCAAGCAACAGACAACAAAGCTGTGAAAAAAGTGGATTATTTAGCAGATAAACAGACAGATATTTCCTTCAGGAGCTGGTGGAGAACAAATGCTAAAAGTAGTGTGAATATTGGACTAGAATTCATTAGTTTGCAATGAATATTAAGTCTGAAAGTAATGTGGAGCTAACTTGTTTGCTAACAAATTAGCAAATCAAACTTATAAAGCCAACAAGCTAGTAGTGTCTGTTGGCTTGTTTTCATGTTTTTCTGGCCCCTAGCCGCTTAACTTCTTTCATTTTTAATTTCTATGAGCAGACACAAAATATGTTTCATCATTAATCTGTACCTTTCTCCCTTGCAGGTGATGGTCTCCAGGGCTCCGAGTTAGACGCCCACCAGTCGTTCTCCAGGGCTTCCCGACGTCTCCCCGAGGTCAGACTGGTTCTCCTGGGCGAGCGCGAGACAGGAAAGAGCTCTGCGGGAAACACCATCCTAGGCGAGATGGTCTTCTTCCAGGCCGGGGCGGTGACGGAGGAGTGCGTCCGTCAGCAAGCGGAGGTGGGCATGCGGCTGGTGACGGTGGTGGACACTCCGGGCTGGGAGGGAGGCGTAGCGGGTGCCACACCCGAGAGGGTGAAGAGGGAGATCGTCAGCAGCGTGGCCTTGTGTCCTCCGGGGCCCCACGCGCTCCTGCTGACCCTGCGGGTGGACACACTGGTGCGGGCCGCGCACGTGAGGGAACATCTGGAGCTCCTCGGCGATGGTGTGTGGAGACACACGATACTGCTGTTCACACACGGGGATCAGCTTCGAGAGGGGGTGGACATCGAGCAGCACGTCCAGGGCGGGGGCAGGGACCTCCAGTGGCTGCTGGACAAGTGCCGGGGCCGGTACCACGTCATAAGCAGCGCAGACGGAGGAGGAAGAGGAAACGGAGGCTCCAGCGAGGTGACGGAGCTCCTGCAGAAGGTGGAAAAGACGGCAGCGATGAACAGGTGCGAGGCTTTCTCCGGCCTGGTGCAGGAGGTCAGGGATCTGAGCCGGCACAGGAACGAGAAGTTCAACCAGCGCCTGAAGGACATGGGAGAGAAAATGTTTCGTCAGGAGGACGAGTTGAAGAATATGCGAGAGAGGGAGATGAAAAGGATCAGGTGGTTTTTTGACAGGAAGAAAAAGGTGAAGTCACCCGGGAAGGCCGACGTTCAAAGGGAAGAGGAGGAGGAAGAGGACAGGAGGATGGGCGAAAGGAAGAATGATATTGGGGAGCTGGAGGAGAGGATGCGATGGCTGACGGAGGATAAGGAGAGAGAAATTCAGGATCTGAGCATAGACAATGAGAGAATCGGCGCGGCGCTAAACCAGAGTCGAGGAGAAAGGCACAAGGAGACGCTCAACCTGGAGCTAAAGGAGAGAGAGATCGAGGAACTGACGGAAAGAATTGACGAGCAGCAACTGAAGCTGCTGGACCTTGAACGTGCCGTTGTACAACATGAACATGAGCGAAAACAGAGGGAAGATACCGTTAAAGCGAGGAAGCAAGAGTGGATGAGTGAGGTTAAGAAACTGGAAGAAAACACAGAGTTGCAGGAAAAAGAGAAAGCAGAGTGGATGGAAAAAGTTGCTTCTTTAAAAGCAGAAATGGAGGAGACGAAAAGACGCCACGATGATGTTGTCGAGAGAAAAGAACAAGAAAAAAACAGGAAGATGGCAGAGATGGAAGAAAAACTAAAACGAGAGATGGAAATAAAACTACTTGAAAAAGATAAAGAGCGAGAAGAAATGAGAGAGAAGGCATCAGAGGAAAAGCAGATAACGCTCGACAACGCAAAACAATACGAGAAAGATATGCAGAGGAAAGTTGAAGAACTAAAATTACAACATGATAAAGAGACGGAGAGAAAAATGCGCGAGACAGAGACGGAGATAAAAGGCCTAAAACTGCAACATCAGGAAGAGATGGCCAGAAGAATCTGTGAAATAGAAACAATGGTGGAGACAATGAAAGTTCAACATCAAGAAGAAATTGATCAGAGGTTGAAAGACAATAAAGAAGATGTAGAAAGAGTCAAACAACAGCATCACAATGAAATAAAGGACACACAACAAGAACAACTCAGAGAGATTGCTGAGCTGAAAGAGCAGTTTGACAAAGAAACGGAGGAACAAATGCAAGTAAAAAAGAGAGAGATAGAGTTGGAGCAAAGGTATCGCGTCCAAACAGAAGGAAAAATGCTGGAAAATGAAAAAGAGAAGGAAAGGATTCATCTTGATTACAAAAAAGACATGGCACAGAAGATGCAAGAGAAAGAAAAAGAGATAGAAGTGTTAAAACTGCAGCATCAGGAAGAAATGGCAAGAAAAATGAAAGAAATGGAGGAACTAATGGAGACGAGGAGTGCTGTACACCAGGAGGAAATAAATAGGACAGTGAAAGAGAAGGAGGAAGATGTGGAAAGGGCCCAACAACAGTACAGTGATAAAATAAGGGACACGGAGCAAGAAAGACAACGAGAGATCCAAGAGCTGAAGCAACAGTTTGCAGAAGAAACTGAGAAACAATTGCAGGAAAGACAAAGAGAGATAAGAGAGTTGGAGCAAAAGCATGCAGCCCAAACAGAAGAAAAGGTGCTAGGAAATGAAAAAGAGAAGGAAGTGATGAAAGACAATCACGAGAGATACATTTTGCAAAAAGTGCAGGAGAGAGGCGGACTAATAGAGGAGTTAGAACGTCAGCACATGAATGAAATGAGAGAACTAATGCAAGAAAGTGACGAGGAGAAGGAAAGGCTTGTTATGAATCTCAAGAAAGAGATGGAGCACAGACTGGAGGAAAAGGAAAAAGAAACGGAGGAGATGAAACTGAACGTGAGAGGAATGAAGGAAAAGCTGCAACAAAAGGAAGAGAAAGAAATCGATTTCAGGCAAGACGTGGGGCAAAGACAGGAGGAGAGAGAGAGAGAAACAGAAGTGATAAAAGCACATTCAAAAGAACTTGAGCAACAACTGAAAGATCATTTAAATCACAAGAAACAGGTGGAGCAAAAACTCAAAGAACAAGAACGGGTGATAGAAAAATTGAATCAGCATATAAAGGACATTGACGAAATCCTGCAGAGGAAAGACGAAGAGAGAGGAGAAAGTATTCTGAATCAAAAGAAAGAGGCAGAGCAGCGACTGCAGGACAGAGAGCGAGAGATGGAGGAGACGAAACTCGAGCTTTTAAACGACACAGAGAGCAAACTGAGAGAAAAGGAAACCCAGATTGAAAGTGTCAAACAACAGGCCGACTCCAGGGAGAGAAGATGGAGGGAAGAGCAGGGGAAGAAGGACGAGACGGGAGAAAACGAGTTAAAGCGACTGTTAGAAATCATTGACAATAAAACAAAAGGATTAGCACAAGCACAAAGTCTTCTCGCAGAGAGAGACTGTGAGATCGATGAGGCAAAGAAGACATGTGCAAACTACTTGGAAGAAATTGAAGAGCTGAAAGAGAGCCATAAAAACCAAACCGCCAGTATCATGGAGATACAGCAGCGTCACACAGAGCAGGAGAGGAAAAAAGATGCGGAAATCGCGGAAAAACTTCAGGAGAAAGAAGAAGATCTGAGGCTGAGAGACAGAGAAAACAAGAGAGAGATCATCCAGCTGAGGCTGACCATCGAGCAGACGAAGTCCGAGCTGAAGGAGCTCACGGACAAGATGGAGAAGGCGATGACGAGCATGATCCGGGAGTACGAAAGGGAGATCGCCAGAAGGAACGAGAGCGTGGAATCCATCGCGAAGGAGAGGGATCGCGCGACAAGTCGCTCGGAGGAAGCCTCGGAGAAATACGAGGGAAGCCGGCGGAGAGTCGAGGAGCTGCTGGAGCAAAACGAGACGATGAGAAAGGAGGCGGAACACCTCGGAGTAAAGTGCGAGGAGCTGAAGAGGGAGAGCGAAGAAGAAGTTAGGAAACATCTCAGGGGATGTGAAGAGCAGGCGCAAGGTATTCTTAAAGAGAGAGACGTGGAGGTCGGGGGATTGAAGGAGGACAATAACAAACTGCAAGTAGAGATAGAGAGGATGAAAGAGGGGCAGGGTGAGGCAGAAAGGCAGTTAAATGAAATGAGAGAGCTCACAATGAAGGATGAGGAATTCTTGAAAAGCGAAATAGGAGAAAGGGAGCAGCTTCTGAGCAGAAGAGGAAATGAACTTGATGCAAAAGAGACAGAGCTGGTTGAAAAAGAGGTAACGTTGGGAAGTAAGGAAGAGGAACTTGGCAAATGGGAAGCAAGTCTAGAAAAGCAACAGAAAGAGAAGGAGGACACAGACAAACACGAGCAAGAAGTGAGCATGAGAGCCCAACATGTCGAGGAAAGGGAAAGGGAGCTAGAGAGCTTGCTTGGAGCTCTGGAGGGCCGACAGAAGGAGCTGAATTATCACGGGCAAGATCTCCAGGAGAAGGCGAAAGGGCTGAAAGACCACGGGAAGGAGCTGAAAGACAGGGAGCGCTACTTAAGACATGAAGAGCAGGAGCTGCTCAGCTGGAAGTCAGAGTTGCAGATGCAGAACGAGCGCGCGAACTCCACGACGCAGCAGCTGGATGAGATGGGGAGGGACCTGGCTCTGCTGAAGGAAGAGCTTCACACCAAAGAGAGAAACTTAAAGGGGTCGCTGAGGAAACTGGGCAAGTGGGAACAGGATCTGAAAGAGCGCGAGGAAGGGTTGCACAGAAGAGAGGGGGGGGATTTGGAGAATGGACAGCGCGACGTTGACGACAATGTGGGAGACCATGAGAGGGATCCCTTCGATCAGACGGCTGCGGTCGAGAGCTCAGAGGACGACTTGCCCTTAATGTACCGGGAGGTCAGCGAGAGGAGGGAAGAGGGAAGAGAGTCAGATAGAGGAGACAAGGAAAGGGAGGATCAGAGGATGGAAACAGCATCGTCAGCTGCAGAGAGAAATAACTGTCACCTTGAAACACTAAAGGAGACAGAGACGGCTGAGGGAACGGAAGGGAGGAGAGGGGGAGGAGGCGAGACGAGGAGGCAAAAGGCCAGAGAGGTCATTCAAGATTTCACCTTTTTATCAGCAAGTCAGGGTGACAGAAGCTCGAACCTTGCTGGGTCGGACTTGAGGGTGGTGGTGTTAGGGGAGTCCTGGTCGTCTCGCTGCCCCGTTGGAGTCACCCTCCTGTGCGGGGAGGCGTCCGAGCCGGACGCGTCTACGTTCAGGCCCTGGAGAGGTCAGGTCGCCGGACGCCGACTCGCCGTCGCAGAACCGCCGGGCCTGAGGTGGCGAGACGGACCCGACCCGGCCGACGCGGCGCAGAGGACAAGCGTCCTCGACAGCGTCTCCTGGTGTCGCCCAGGACCACACGTGGTCCTCCTGCTCATGCCGGCCTACCTGACCTGCACGCAGAGGTACAGGAGGGCGGTCGAGGAGCACGTGGGCTTGCTCGGGGAAGGCGTTTGGCGGCGCACGCTGGTGCTGTTCACGTGGGGGGAAACGTTGGGGGAGAGCGCCGAGCAGCACATCCTGAGGAACGGGGAGCTGACGGGGCTGGTGGAGCGATGCGGGGGAAGGTACCATGTGCTGAGCAACAAGAGAAGCGACGCTTCGATCGAGGGGTTGTTGGAGAAGATGGAGGACGTGGTGGCTTTGAACGGCGGAGAACTGTGATGACACTGTATGAATGCATCATATAAAGAATAGTGTCTTATCTTGTTAGGTGAATATATTTGAATAAATTAAAAATGTGGTGCAAGAAGTACTCAGATTCTTTATTTACAGTCTGTCAAACTACAAATATCACAAAGAAATTTTTTTAATTTTAGGAGAGTATGTTTTATAAGCGCATTATGTTTTTTTATGTGTAATATTCAAGTCAAATGAATGTAGTAGAGTGAAAAGTACAATGATTCCCTCTGAAATGTAGTGGAGTAGAAGTATAAAGCAGCAGAAAATGGAAATACTCTAGTGAAGATGAAGTACTTCAAAATAGTACCTATGTACAGTACACTAGAATAACTGAATTTAAGATCCTGCTTTCTGAATGATTCATATAAATCACTTATTTAATGCTTTTAAAGAAAAAAAAAAAAAAATCATATAAAATTCTGCACGAGCTGCAGAATGCAGCTGGATTCCTCCGGCGGACCTCAGCTGACCTGCACTCGGGAAAGAAAGACTTCCATCCTCTCGCCACAAGATGGGGACCTTGTGTCAGCGTAGAGACGACTCTCTGAGCGCCGCAGTAGTGGAAAGTCAATGATGACAAGGAGTTGATGGTGAAAGTATAGTGAAGCTAGTCAAGTGGTGGTGGGGGTTTAACCGTGTTTTACAATTTTCTGTGTAAATGGCTACTTTTAAAAAGGGAAAGCGTACACAAAGCCTGACTAGCGGGCCCGCGCTCCATCCTGACTGGAGGCATTTCAGGAGAACCAAACCGTCTCGCAATTATAACCCCGGGGAGCCTCCCGCGCGCTGAGAGGACCCCTGCTTTGACAAGTAAATTATGACTCTTGATGAGAGGAGTACGGCTTTCTCAGAATGCAATTCTTGACAGCCGGGGGAAAAATGCGGGTGGATACATACAACAACTTCCATCATCCGCGGGGCCAGACGCAACAGCCGAAAACACTCGCGTGCAATCATCAGGCTAATAATTATGGAGTGTGAGTGCTGGTCTGTATCTAACATGGCAGCAATGTTTTTTTAATCTGTCCTTTCTATGCGAGCTGCCTTTAGAGGCGAGATGAGAAGGTGTTGTGTCAAGATGGATCCCCTGCTTCTTTGATTATCCCTGCAGGGTGTGACTGTTTTCAAAGCGTCTGGGGAGAAATTAAGGAGGAGAAGAAAAAAAAAAAAAAGTTGTCAAATTGCAGTTGACGCAGACATAATTTTCGTACATTTTAGCATAATGTTTTAAACATATCCAACACAAAAATGTATTAGGAGACGCCCGTTTTCGTTTCTAAAGCCTTAGACTTGCCATCGCGTAGCTCATTTATAGCATCGCAACACTTGATTTATTGATTATAAGCTTGGATTGATTACAGAGTGCATGATGGTTTTCTGCTAAATTCAAAAGGCATGGTTATTAGTGGTTTGGTTTTAAATGTTTTAGGCTGTTTGAAGTTTTAACCTCGGCAACGCTGCAAGACAAAAAACTTTTTGAGTGCGTCATTAGAAATGCATGTTGCACAGCCAAATGACGACAGATCGGTAGATACCCAGTCCTGACATACGATATATAGCAAAGAAAGCTTTACTCTAAATTGTAGAGAGATCAAAAATACCAAATATCTCGTCTACAGCAAATATGAAGCTACAGCGAGCAGCCGGTTAGCGTAGCTGAGCAAAGTGAAACCATAGATTGTCGTTCTTACCCGATGGTTTTTATACAGATTAAGGAACCAATATATAAATGTTAATTCGTGAGTTGTAGAGGTGCTGCGTTTTGTTTCCTTTGGACAGAGCAACCTTGCCGTTTCCCCGTTTCCAGTCTTTGTGCTAAGCTAGGCTAACAGTCTGCTGGCTGTAGATTCATGTGGGCCTGTTTTGAGAGTGGCCTCAAACAAATAATTGGACATTTTGGAATATCTTACTAGTTGTCTTGCTGAGAGTTGGATTAGATTGATACCACTCTTGTGGGTTAGCTAGATATGAAGCCATGCAGCCGGTTAGCATAGCCTAGCATACAAGATCGGGAAACAGCTAGCATGATTCCGTCGAAAAGTAACAAAATACACCGAACAGCAACTCTGAGGCCCAATGATTCACACATAGTGGCTAACTGGCTGTATAAGAGTATTTCCTAAAAACGTTTGAATGTTTTGCTTGTTGTTGGAACAAGAAATTACAGGTTATGCAGATGTTTTTTTTAAGCACTGCCATGTCTATTTAATAAAAACACATTCCTTACCCTGATGAACTGAATATCAAAAAGTTTATTAACAGCGAGGTCAGAGAGGTTTAGGCGCGAGGATTTAACAAGTATACGCATGTAAAATGTGGTTTTTTTTTTTTTAGGTAAACTTTGATCCCAACAGCCATCATTCAAGGCCATTCAGGAAACTAAAATCACCACCACTGTGAGGTCAAAGGTGAATCCTTGCTCCACATCCGCAAACAGTGAATGATGAAACCACTCTTGGGCACTCATTTCGGTTTTAGCCGACATTAGTTCAGATTAAGGCAACATGGTAACCCTAATTTATCTTTATTTGGAGCCTTTTAAGGTCCCGAATGAGGCTTTTTGGGAAATATGGATGGGAGCACATTAACATGCTCTACAATAGACAGGGACAGCACAGTCAATCATGTCTACAAACGTTGGAAACAAAATTACTGGGCTGTGTTAAAACAGAAGTTAATGGTTGGACTGATATTTCTATTAAGGTCTGTGCACTCTCATTTGAATAATGGTGCTTCCAACATTGTTTTTTTCTTTACAGTACTTGACCCAGGAGGGAAATAAATGTGATTCCGCTTTAACACCCCCATTAATATTCAAGTGGCTTTAATACTCGAGGTTTATTTCTGACACGCCGTAATTAGCGTGGCAGCGGTGCTAGTTAACGATAAATCACGTTCCGATTGTGCGTTTGGATGTTGCTGAAAAAAACAACTATTGGTCTCATTCCAACAAAACACACATAGCTATTGTGAGGGAATACCTAGAAGTCAGCATTTACAAAAAAACAAGAATGATTGTGTCATTAAATACATTATTATTTGGTTAACTGCGTTTCAGAATGACTCATTGTAACACAAAATCGGACTTTCTTGCATCCGTGTTGTCATTTTAAGTACGTTTCAATCAAAGTGTATTTCGCTTTGGATGAAACCGTTTATTTTTCTCACTGTGTTGATTTTAATCTTTGGCTATTCACAAAAGAGAACCTGCTCTATCAATTCTGTCTTGAATTTTTCAAGTTTCTTTGTAGTTTTCACTTTCTAATACAGACATTTTTGGGATGCCAGGCTGAGGAAAATCCCCCTCCAGCATGACCCATACTTCGTCTGTTTAGCCATCTGTTTAACTCACCAATAAGGCCCCTAAAATGAACTGATTTGACCGCTTTACAGTATAACTTCATGCTAATAAGTTGTTGATAAATGATCCTTGTTCAGCTGTGGTCAAATAGACCCTTTTTAAAATAGACTACCTGATGAATTTAGAACATTACCATTCTATTTTTTTTTTTTGCAGAGGTCACCGCTCAGGCAAAAGGCCGAAGTGGCATCTGGTGTGTTGGACAGCTAGGTATCTGCATTGTAAAGGTCAATGCCGGTCCCTCGAGGGCGAGGATTTATATTGAACCTGATGGGCCGCGCGGAGTTCCAGATCTGGCCCTCCCACGGGGTACATTTAGATAACGTTAGCCTTTCAGAATTAGATAGCTCGCTCTGACAAGTTACATAAACCACCCGTGGCCCCACGCAGGCCTTCTGAAATCTGTACCCGAAATAGTTTTAGCGCAAGGGAGGGCCACAGGAGCACAACATGCTCCTGCTGTGGTAAAGACGTGGCCGGATGTCTGCAAGAACAGACGCTTAAACTTCTGATTTTGGTGTGTGAAATGAAGAAATCTGAGTTTTTAAATAAGCGAATGTTGAAGATTTTCAACAGAAAATACTTGTTTCTGGCATTTTTTGTAGTCGTCTGTGTGCTCTACTTTCTCGCCTCCCCCTGTCCACTCCTCTCCCAAAGAGGGAGGGGAGAAAGAGCGAGGAAGAGGAGACGAGGCTGCAGATGATGAATCCCCCTCTGGACTGCATTCTTTCCAGCCGAGTGCATCCAGTGGGCCGGAGCCAGGTCCTGGAATCTAGCTAATGAGACACACCCCCCCGAGGGCCCTGCGGCGTCCTATTGGCTGAGAGGCTGGCAGCGGACGAGACCATTGGCTGATGGATTCCTGTGCAAGCAGCTGTCAGAGCGTGTTGCAAATCAAAACTCGCAGCGTTCTTATCCGGCGTGGCACACAGTAAAGAAGCTAAATGAGCGGAGTGAAATGTATACTCAAGCTAACATTTGCTAAATTATAAGAAAAAACAAACAAGTTGAATCTGAAGATTTTTTTTTTTCACAAATATTTGATGATGGATTTTTTGCATATTTTCTGGGCGCATGATTTTTTTTTTTCTTTACTTTTGGCAAAATTATTACTCATACAATTTAATACACCAGATTTAAACACATGGCTTACTTTCCTTCCCTGAAAAAAACAAACCTATCGATGTTATTTATTCAGTGAGGTATCTGAGGAGGGCCTTTGACAATGAATGCGACATGTTGTGTATCTCGCAGCATAAATAAAATATAGTATTTTTTAAGAAGAGCAAAAGGCGGAACCTCTCATCTGGAATGTTCTACAAATATGTTACTTGCACTTTGACCGGGATAAACTGGCCGTGACCCAATCTGGACATTTAGTGCAGCGAGGAACATATTCATGAGCCGTGGCCGATGTTTCAGGTCGGAAGTGAGCGATCAGCTCATGGTGGGAGATGCCATCCACACCGAAGGAGACACTAAATGACTTGGCTGTGTCCGTTTGTAGTCATTATGAGTCTCTGTTGACATTTTGAGTCATCTTCGTCCCTCTGGAGTCGTTTCTGGTCTAACGTTGATGAACAAAATCAACCATTTGATAACCACCACAGAGCCCGTTCAATGAGTCAGAAGTTCACAGCGGGCGAGCGCTCTCTAGCGGTGACCACAGCACGTACTGTGCTCTGCTCATTATTTAACGCATGCAGATGTAAACTCTGTACAGATGCGTGACTGCACACCCGTGTTTATTGTCCTGTGTTTTGCATCATGCCTTAGTTGTTTAGATGCAGGATTTCTTTCCCTGCTCTTTGCTTTATTTCGTCCGGTGTACAGACACACAGAAGTACGGAAGCACGGAGCTCCCAGCAGATCCTAGATCACCTCATCTGAGCGACATTATATAAGACAAACTAGCAGCGAATTACATGGCTGTGCAAACATATTACCTCACATACATAAACACACTTTCTAGCTCGATTATGACAACTGCCACAATTGAACCTCGTCTGAACTCCCTACTTTCATAATCTCTTGTTAGAAAAGACCAATAGCTCTAATGTTGAAGGGAAAAATGTCCCAATCTCCAACATCAGGACACACACATACACACGTGGAATATTCTATTGGAATACAGTTACACTCTATACCTTTCGCTGCACCTTTGGGTGGAAAAAGCTAATTCAGAGAGCCGTCTGGCACCTTGTAACTGTTTTCTTTCACCTTTCCTCCGGGTTTATATGCACGGAGCGGTTGTTCCATTTCAGCTTTATCTCGATTACCCTTATGAAAGTTTGATGGGCCGGCAGAGAGCGGGAGTCACAGCTCCAGATGGAGGTGAGGAGCAGATCAAAGATTAATGGTGAGTGTGAGTGTGTGTGTGTGTGTGTAATGAAGTCAATCTTGGAAGAAGTGTTCACTTCTGCTTAGGTCAAGAGTGTCGTGTGTGTGTGTGTGTGTGTGTACATAATATGTGTGTCTAGAGAAATAAATATACAAGCGGCAGCCAAAATACCCAGAAGGATTTATATTAGATTTTACAGCTTGATTGTTTATATAATCATTGAAAAATAAACAATCTTTCAGCTTTGAAAGAGGCATTTTCTGAACATAAAACGTGGCATCTAATAGAAGGCTTTACTCCGTCTTGATTTCAAGGCCACGACCTGAATCAAAACCTTTGCAGCAAAAACTTGGAAACTCCGAACACTGAAGATACAGAAAGACGTTCCGATTAGTTGTTCGTCATCCTTTTCATCCCACATCAACACCAGCTTCTATCTGCAGAGAGCCAGAGGACGCCTTCAGGTCAGATGATTTATCTGCATGGTCACAACATAGCATGGAGGCATTTTTGCCTCTTTCCCTTGTTGTTGTTGCCACAGTCCAAGAGATGATCAGGCCTCTATACAGGCTGCCAGAATGAAGTCAACCGTCCTCCACGGCCTCAGCAGACACCAGACCTCACCACCAGATTAAAAACGTCACTTTTCTTTATTCCTCAAAGACCAGGAGGCTTTTCTTCTCGCAGAAAGCTCGAATGTTCAACTACACAAAGTTCGTGACTTGAATTACAGCATACCAAGTAGGATTTCATCTGTTTTTCTTTGGGGCAAAACAGTGACCTCACTATAGTCCTCATCAGGAGCTTATTATTATTATAAATGCTGCCTAGCTTAATTTGAAGGCAGTCAATACACTTTTTTCAAATAAACACTAATTTCTATCATTTAAAATAAAACCCTTTCTTGATATTTGGATCCGTACAAGGCCAGTGTACGGAGGGCATGACGAGTCATATTTAACACGACTAGTACATGACCTCATGATAAAAGAAGCAATCTTGTAATGTTGATATCACTGCTTCAATATTTGCAGCAGCCAGTGCGTCTTCTATCACGTTGCTCCTCCTCTCCATGAGCTGAAAGAATTTCAAAACAAGACCCTGAACCTCCAAGTTTAAACTGAAAGGAACGTGGCCCATCCTGCATTTTCTGCTGCTCTCCACTGGGGAGGTTCGTTACGCACCCATCCTACCGCCGACCGCAAGACATTCCAGCAGCTCACTTCAGCTCAGTTTAATTGTGGACCTTTATACGTCCAATTGAATGGACACAACTCTAGCATTAGTTCTTTGAAGAGAAAGCATGCGTGTTAGAATGTTTTGTATGTATTTTAACTAAGTAGCCGGCTGTACTTGTTTGTTTACTCAATAAAGCATAAAAAAAAAAAAACATGTTTGGTCCCAAGGATGCAGTGCTCCGTGACAGCATACAACATGGGCCTGCTGCAGGAAGAGCGACGTGAACGGTGAACAAACAGAGACGGTCAACGCAACAGCAGCCGGTTAAGTACGTCTTTGTTTATGTGAAGCGTTAAAGTCTGCAGAAGAAGAAGTGGTCGCTGCAGCATTGCTCTGACTCACATTGTGCCCAAAGCCATTAATGCATACGCACATTCTAATCTGTCAAATTAGTTTAGCTGTGTGTGTGTGTGTGTGTCACATGTACCAGATTAGTCAATTTTATTCATATGTAAGGCGGAGCTGTACTATTCTCCTTTCAATATACTTTTAGTTTGCCTCTTACACACAGATTTGTCTTGGTGGTAGAACCTGTTGCTTATAAAAGTCGCACAACCGCCGATGTCATCACGTCTATATACAGAGGGAGGTGAAGACACAGTTCATCCTGTATAGTTTCAACACACAGCATGTGTGTGTGTGTGCTGCTGCAAAGCCCCCAGAGCCCGAGAGCGAGGTAAATCGTTCAACCTCTGCAAGTAAGTAGGCCCACATCATAAAAAATGCATACAGTGGCATATGGTGTGCCAAGCTAAGTTAGCGGCAATGCAGCTACCACACACACACAGACACTTTTTTTAAAGGCAGAGGTCAATAGTTCACATCACACAGGAGAAGCCCCTCAACATCTGCTTCTGTTGCCATGGCAACTGGCTGCTGCTGCCTGGCAGATGTAGAGAGAAGGAATAAGAGAGCAGCTTTTTTTTTTTTTTTATTTATTTATTTTTTTTTAAATCGCTGCAGGTGCATTTTAACGCTAACTGCAGTGACGCCCACTTTTCAGGAGCACTGCAGGTCTCGGGTCCGTAATCCAAAGCGACTTACAATTCAGACGCTATCACACCGTAAGCACAGCTACGGGAGCAATTTTGGGGTTCAGTGTCTTGCTCAAGGACACATCGGCAAAAGACTAGCGGTGCCGGGGATCGAACCGCCGATCCTCTGATTGAAGGACGGCCCTGCTCGCCACTTAGCCACCGTCGCCCGTCACTGGTTATAATAGCCACGGTTAGCTGTAAAGAGTGTTTTTTTGTACTAGTTTTTTGACCTGCTTTGTTTGTATTTCGTGTAATTGTAATGTACAAGTAACAACAAGTAGTGTGCTAGCGTCGGTATCTATGACGCTCTACGTGTCCCTCTACCGTCAGTGTTGCACGTGTCGGTGCGCCGTCCGACTGACGCAAACATTGCCGTAACGCAGTTCGGCTGCAGGTCTGTTGACATTGCGATAGAACGATATAGAAAAAATATAAACGATAGAAGTCATTCTCGCACATGCTCTGCAGAGAACACAAAAATGTTATTCCCGAATACTCTAGAATAATTCCTAATATGACATCTAATAACTTCGAAATTTGTATTTAGATGATGCAGTACAGGACCATTTATATATTATAGATAAAACAGGCAGCATGAATGAAAGATAAGAAAATTTTGCTATTTCGTTGCACCAATTTTAAAAGTGACTTCAAAGCTTAACTTAAAAGCGATTTCTTTTCTATTTCAACATCCTTGACCTCAATGCAAACCTTCTGAGGTACACAATAGAAAGGGGAGTAATACATTCAGGAAATAGACTTACTAAGTCATGACCTTAATGTGACCTAATGATGTTTGTGTTCTGCCTCAACGCGCGTTAACCTCCGTTTAACCGCTTCACTGTAAGGCACACACACCTTCTGGCTGTTTAAAACACACACACACACACACACACACACACACACAAAGTAGAGGGGGTGATATAACAGCTATAGGCCTGATGAGACTCCTGCATATACAGCATCATAATGTGGCTGTTATGTGTTATATCCAGTTATATTCATGTTATTTTTAAACTCTGTTGAATCTCTTTTCCTCTCGACTTTTTTGAAAAGAAATATCAGCACATCTCCGCTGGCAAACAAATTGAGCTATTACCCAAATGAATACTTAAATTAGCCGTGTGGAGTTCTTTTTTTACTTGCCCTCACAAACTGCGTTCGAATTTTTAATTAATTTCCCTAAATCTGTTTTCAAATTAGCAAGAGCGTTAATGCAGGTCTATTGGAAAAATATTTTTCTCACCATCACATTAATTTAATTGCATGTTTAATCGTACGCACTGGAGATTGGAATAACAACAATAATAATGATGATGATTAAAAAAAGGCACCAATTAACGTGCTCATTTTGCGGTTGTGATTGTGCGATTAATTATTCATGAAATCAGAATTAACCAGAAGGAGAATGAAGGGATCAGCTTGCCCGCTGAGGAGGGATCAGTTTAAAGACACTGCTGCCTTTCCTGAGACGACACACAGTCACCCTGCTGCTGTGGATACAGCTGCTCAAACCAGGTACCTTTACTCTTACAAATATATATAACTTATACTGATACCGTTGTGTATTTCTGCATTGTATTTTTCAAAATAAATATATCTTTGAATCGTAAAAATGTTATTATTACATTTTTATAG
The DNA here is from genome assembly GCA_028022725.1 of Lycodopsis pacificus. Taxonomy (NCBI): domain Eukaryota; kingdom Metazoa; phylum Chordata; class Actinopteri; order Perciformes; family Zoarcidae; genus Lycodopsis; species Lycodopsis pacificus. The sequence goes on along the minus strand of CM051710.1, from coordinate 12,799,369 downwards.
ATGAAAATGATGTTGAAAAATACCTTAATTTGCTTTGAAAGAAATTGTAGCAAATATTAAATTTGTCAGAATTACATATTTCATTGCATGTTATTTGTTCATATTTTATTAATTGCAAAAAAAATGTAAACCTTTTAATCGAGTGGGATTTAAATTTAAAATTGTCCTTCACATGCACACAAAAAAAAAAAAAAGTGAGAAAATTAAAAGGGTTGAAAAGAAATAGATTATTCCCACTTTTAAATCATCATAAAGAAAAACTTGAAGCGATTGACAACTCCACTCAACATGGGGAGATCCTCCCTGAAATCTACGGACTCAGGGACCCAGAATCCTCAGCGTGAGCCGGGTCCCCGTGTGCGGTGCATTCACAGTTCACAGGCATCTCGACCTAAATGCGATGTGACGGGAGAACCTTCACTGCAACAAACGGGAATATAGTATCAGCGAAGGCTGACCGAGCTGTGAACCGCGGCCCTAACGCAGAGCAAATTAGCATCAGCAAAAACGGCTCCGCCGCTTTTCACATCGCTTATGTGGCAGCAAATGCATCAAGCGCCGTCGGGTCGTTTCAGCCTCCCAGATGTTTGGCAAAACAGGGCGACGTTTGGCCCTCGAACTCTGACCCCCCCGGACTGGACCAGCTGCCGAGGTGCTGCCGTTTTGTGCCCTGCGGGCAAACATCCCCGAGGCCTGAGCTTTCAGTCCCACCATATCATCCATCATGAGATCTCTTTCTGGATGTCTTCGGCTTAACTGAGTGGTCTAATGATGCCACTCTGCCCAGCCAGCTGAAAACACAGAGGGGAGAGGCTGCCTTCCTATGAATGCAGTAAAAAAGGGGGCTTCTCCCTGCATCCCTGCTCTTTCAGTGAATGGATTCTGGTTGTTGACTGTGATGTACAGCTGTCGCATCAAAGCGTCCGTGTCTCTGACTTACCGACAGGTCATCACAGAGCACCAGTCTGGACTGGTTTTGGTCAGATGCCGGTGGACCACATGACCAGAGTTAAATTAACTTTAAACACACAGTCAAACTGGCCTTTACAGTGAAGATAACGCTTGAAGTCAAGTCGAGACTACGGCTTATGAAAAGTCGAAATAATCACTGTGTGTACGATCAATAGGGGAGTTTGTCAAAGCTGTAGTCTTCCTACAGCACCCGTATAATCAGCACATAAAGAAAATTGCAAATCATTGCCCAAAAGTTGCCCAAAACCATCATGTTTCCACAGTTCAATGTGGGCCAGATCAAGACCGATCAAAACTAAAATAAAGAGTTTTTTACTGCGATGTCCTTTCTTACCCATTGCACCATTTTACTGTATATTAACGCATCCACACACAAATCTGAAGGAAAGTCATGATTAAATCATTGGGGGGATTGAAGCCCTCTTTAACGCCCTCGTAGTCTTTCAGCTTTCTAATCTGAAAGATATTTCAGAAGCAGAGCTACAATCCCAGATATAGCACTCAGATGAACGCAGGTTTTTGTTATTTTTAGAGAAGAAATTATAGAAATCAAAATAATAGGAAAAGACACACAGATAACGACAGATGGAGGTGAGAGATAGTCACCCCCCCCCCCCCTTCACAGCCCATTAGGTCAGAGCAGAGCAGGGAGTGCAGCTCTTAGGCGGGCGGTGTAACGGTGGCTGAGGGAAGGACCGCAGAGGTTCTTAAAAGCCTGTGTTGGCTGTGTGTGTGAGGCGAGATGTCATTTCCTCTCACTGCCTGAGAGCACCGACGCACCGACGCAGTGATATAAAAGCATGCAGCGCCTCAGCAGCTGCTGACGGGCAGCAGGTAGACGACGAGGACGACGAGGACGACGAGGACGACGAGGACGACGAGGACGAAGGCGCAAACAGAGTTACTGATGGGAGCTCAGCTTATAGCACCAACTGTGTTTCAAATAACAGTTTTCAAGCAATTATATCTTTTGATTGCAATTAATAATAAAAGCTTTCCCATGAAGGTTGTTCCTGTGACCAATAAAATGAAACTATGTCTACTAGCGACCCATCGTCCATTAGATCGAGTTTCCTTCTCCTCGTTTTATCTGAATAATTTCGAAAGGCCTGAAAATACATTACCCAATAATTCACAAGTGAAAAACAAATCCTGTTTTTACCGCTAGTTATATGAATACAAACGTCTGATATACGTATTGACGGCTTAGACTTGTCTTTTTGGTTACTGTGGTCATCTGAAACATTAAAGAGAAATGTAACAGCAGCTAAAAACAGTTTGTTTTTTACCAGCAGTGGTTAAACGTCTCCCCTTGCTGCAGTACATCAGTACACCGTGACATCAGTCAGTGTTATCGGGTGCATCAGAGCTCAGTTCTGACCACACCCAACAGAGTTGCTCCTTCACCCGAAGGTCTCTCTGAGCTACTGGTGTTTGAGATGATAGAGAAGAGAGAGAACAATGGTGTCCTTTAACACAAACTCTTTATCCTTTCCTTTTATGAAAACAACCAGGATCCTTTCAAATCGTTTTTTCTTTCTCTGCGGTGAGAGGACACCTGGGAACCAGAGGAGCCAGACTCCGGTCCGGGGTGTGATTTAACCCCGATTTCTCGTGCCCGGGACTTCTTTTCACACTTCGATCGCAATTGCGAAGGCGACCCCCGGGGTCAAGCATGTGGAGACATACCCTCACCCAACTCGGGGAGGCAACACCGAGCATGCTGTATGGGTCACATCCCCCCCGAGGGAGTGCAGACACATAATAATAATGCACACGCAGGCCTGCACACTTCAACGCCAACACTCCATGAGGACAGACAGATGTGAACGCATGAAGACGCAAGTGTATCGTATCCGCACATTTTCAAATTAGATTAAATAAGATCATATAGGGGAGTGCATATAACACACACACACACACACACACGATTAAAAGCACATCTGACAGAGTATCTGAGCCATATGGCCCAACACCCCATGTGGCAATTGATGATGTACAGTATGTGTGTGACATCAGAGAAACACACAACTGGATGGATGTGTTAGAAAAACACATCTGCCGTTGTAACGGATACAAAACCTCTCTCTCACACACACACACACACACACGTTGTAGGAGCATAACACACACAGCACAGTAGGTGTCTGCAGGCAGACTTGACGGAGAATGCAGGGAGAGCCCAAACATGCCAGACGGGATCAGAATCCGCTGCTCTGTGCCCTGCCGCCGTCGCGACCCCGGGTCAGAGGAGCTGGACAGGAAGGGTGGCAGACCTTAGTGTCGGCACTGTGGGCGGGGATGCCAGGGGAGGTGAGGATCACACACACACACACAGCCGGCAGACACACACACACTTATAGAATGTACAAGGGCAGGAATAAACACACGAGACTGGTTCTTCTTACTGGATCCGAGTCACTGTCACCGCGCTTATACACCTCGTTTCTAGCAGCAGGCAGCTGTTTAAAATAATAAAGAAAACACTGTACACAACCTGTCTGGCACCAAACAGCAGACAGACAAAGTTAGCTAATAGCTGGTGAACACGGTGAAGCATTCAGCAGCTGGAGAGCGAGATATTTCCCTCAGGAGTCGACGAAAACCTAAACCGGAGGAGAGAAGGAGAGCGAATACTGGACTCGATTCATCCGTTCGACAGAAACACAACTCGAACAAATGCCGCTCGGTGTCTGCGAATGTGTAAATAAACAACAGTGCTATATCTACTTTATAAGGTGAACGTCTGTCAGTGGTGTAAGTACAGACAGGCCTGTCTCCCCCTGCAGGTAATGCAGCTTTTAGTGCATTATGGGTCTTCAGAACAGCATCCTCAGAGCTCCGAAGCCCTTTACAAAGAGCAGATATCAATGAATCATCCAATACCGTCTCGAGTTGTGTTCACATGTGAATCGTCACACGTCGAGTCTTTGAGGTTGAGTTTAGGTCCATTTCAGTTTCAGTGGAGCTCGATAGAACACTCGGCATATCCAGCATCAATAATACAGCGGTCAACATGCCACACAGCGGCTATGAGGCTACATCCTTTTAGTCTTGTCGGTCCAAATGGATTTCCATGTTTCTGCATGTAGCTGCCACACCGCTGAATTATTTACGGCGGTAATTAGGAACGTGTGGCTGCTGTGTGCGTCTGGAGAGCAAAATAACGGTCAGAACATTGCCCCCCCCCCTCGCCTCCTTATTGTGTTTATTTTGCTCTTAAATTGAATAGATGAAAAACCCCACATTTACACTGTGTGCCGGTCTGTGTGTGTCTTTCACTTCCTGTCCCATCATGTTTGTCTAAGCAGAGTGCGTATACATTATAGAGCGGCCGACTGTCCCGAAGCTGTTGCGGTATCACCGTCCCAGTGGCATTTGCATTTTAACGTCACCTCTACCAGCACCACATTTGTGTTTATGAACATAATCTGGATGCGTGTCACCAGAACAATGGGTTTTGTGGAGCTCCGCGATGCTCCGTGACCTGGATAGAGAGGGGAGAGTCCGCGCTCGTTTCCCCGAAGCTTCACGCTCACGTGCGGCTTCGCTGCTGCTGTTCGAGCGCAATCTCCCGACGGGAAAGGAGCGGCTGCATTGGAAACATGACCTCGTTAATGGTGTTGCTGAGCGCTTCTTCATCTTTTTTTTTTTTGCAGCTTTACACACAACCAGAGTGTGAGTTCACACAGCGGCTGAACCAGTAAAACTCCCGAGGTCACGGCCAAGTCCAGGAGGTTGGTGTGGGGAAGGAATGACAAGACGGCCTTTTTCTTGTGAATGCTGCAGCTCTGAAGCACGATATTGTCTCAATAAAGGAGTCCTGTGGTGTAAGACGCATCCACACACTGATGTAACGTCCCTGGTGTACACTTATGGTCCTGAACCTACAGTAGTCCCTTGTAATAAGAGCAGCTCCACCACATTAAGGCCAACGCATCTGTGTTATTTCAACAAACTGTTAAAGATGAGTGGACGTATTACAGTAGAGTGGAGCGTGATGCTAGAGAAGAGCCAATAGCAGGCCTTGATGGAAGATGTTACAACAAACAGATGGACTAAACCCCCTTCAGCTTTGAGGAGAAACGTGCTGCCTCTTGAGAGTTAAGAGCTGAAAATAAATTAAACGGGACACGTTTGCCATAAGCTTGTTTGAGCTTTACATCGGGAAACAATACACACACATACCGTCTCTTTTCCCTTCTCCTCCACCTTCGACACGCTGACCTTTAAGGCCTCCCTCTTTCGCATTTTCTCACTATCTCAGTCCTTTTATCTCTTTCTCTCCTCCCCTCTGGTCATTTCTGCTGACCTGTGAGGATTGAAGGGATGTGGTTGAAAAAAAAAAAAGAAAAAGCTGGGGATCATGGGAAGGTGTGATGGCGGGATGTCTGTCGGGACCTCGGGGATGAAAGAGCACGGCCCCGTGAAAGAAGAGGAGCGGTTGGAAAAACAACCTTCCTTCCTCCTTCTCAACGACGATTGAAGGAGTAACACCTTCAATCGTCGTTGAGAGACTCTACATGTCCAGTGGCAGCAGCGGCTCAGCTGCTGGGTCATCGCCAGGTGCAACAATATGTGCTTTCTGCCGTACGAGGAACCACGTACACATGACGTACAGAGCAATCTGGTCACAAGAGGCCTTGAGCATGCAACATGGCGACTCAAACCTCCTCTGGTTTGACACAGATTATTCATGCGTGGCACAAAAATGTCTTCAAGATGCGTGATCTCAGGGAGCGTCAGCATTTTCTCTACTCGCAATTCATCCATCTCACTGTCGTTTGATCTGATCATACCCTCTGATCCTCCTCCTCCTCCTCCATCCAGCTCTAAACCCCCGCCCGTCCATCGCCTCAAACCTCGCCCTGAACAAGGCCCTGGTACAGCGCAGCGATACTGTGGGAGGTCGCCGTGCGGTCACTGCGCAAAGCCTGGTCGCATTGTGACTCCAAGCTGCAGAATGTGCCACGGTGCATTAGCGCGCTGCCGCCTGGCTGAGCATGAGGCAGAGAGAGAGAGAAGAAAGAGAGGAGAAAGAGGTAGGAGGAGCTAAGGGATGGAGTAAAAGGCAAAAGGATGGGGAAGCAAAGAGGGAGGAGGACCGGAGGAGAGAGAGAGAGAGGAAAGTGAGAACATCAGCACACTTACACAAGCAGAGTTCAGAGGCCCCGGGGGGCACAGGGTCCCTGTAAGGTGGCTCATCAAATATGGAGGCAGATCAAGGTTGTGTGTTCGCCCCGGTATCGACTCCTCATCTTCTCCTTCTCTCCGTTTCTACTCAATGAAAACAACTTTCCCACGCTGAACCACAAAAGCTTATTGCACACCAGGTTTGCTGTTCCTAAAAAGACAGCTGGATTTCAAACAAACTGAGGGCGTCCCTGGTTTGATTCTGGCCAATCAATCAATGATAAAATGCAAACAAAAAGAAAAAAATAGAAGAAAAAAAGACTGTTCTCCATGTGCACTGTTGGATAAAAACAGATGGGATGTGATAGGATGATGTGACGGACCAATGGGAGAGCCCGTCGTGATGCTGCTGGAGCATGATCTCACTTTCATCCTCGCCCTAAGCAGGTTTACATAGCACCGATCGGCCCGTTGCTAATCTGCTCTGCACCAACTGGATGTGCTGTAACTAATGCGCGCGCGCGCGCGCACACACACACACACACACACACACACACACACACACACACACACACACACACACACACACACACACACACACACACACACACACACACACACACACACACACACACACACACACACACACACAGGTTTCACTGTATTGTTTTGAAATAGTGAGCATTTCAGAGTATGCGATGATTTATTAAAAACTGCGTCTGCATTGACAGCAATGAATTTGAGGGCTTTAAAACACGACATGTGAACAGCTGAACCAACTATTCTCCTTTAAGCGATGAGCCGCTCCAGTTTTGCTCAGCTTTTTTCCATTTTCAATATTTATTTTAACTGATCGCACTGCTAAATTCATTATTAACTTCCCTATTGAAAACGATGCTCTGTGTGCATCAGTTGAATGTTAAAATGTCAGCAAAAGCATCACATTTTATGTTCCAGTCAGTAAGTGAGGAACAGCTGACAAAAATAAAATAGGTTTTCAAAGTCATTGGCATTATTAAGCACTCGTATCCGTACTTGGTATGTCGGAAAGAATTCCACTTAGCATGAAAATGATTCCCAAAAAAAGAACGCTTTTAAGATTAAGGAGCCTACACAAGCATACAGACTGAATATGACAGAACATGGACAATCAAACACACACACACACACTCAATTGTCAGAAGAAAGAGGTCACGTCGTCCAGGGATTTGTGCTGAAAGTCAAACATGAAAGAGCTCTACCCCGAAGGCTCTGGACAACCGCCATGACATGTGACCGAGGTCAAAAGAAGCCACAGCGGGGCCGTGCACTCACGATTAACCCATATACACTCACACACACACACACACACACGAGGACCGTATACACACACACACGGTTTACTTGTACTCACTCTTTCTGCACACACACGCATGCGTTTGTCATCAAAGCAGCAGTGCGTGGCTGTGTTGTGATGAAGGCGAAGGCTCTGGGGGGGTTGGAGCTCACAGCAGAGAGCCAGGGGCCCATGGCCCGTCCTTGACCCTCCGCTGGACCTTCGACAGCTTTGAGTGACGGAGAATGAAACAATGTTAGTCACAGATAGAAGAACTGAATGGAAATGTACAGCTAAATAATGAAACAGATGTTCAGAATGTCAGTACGACGATGATGAAGGTGATGAGAATGGTGTCGATTATCGTAAGTAAAAACATTGACAACCACAAACCCACGGTAAAGTAGATTTAAGTGAGCCTCACTCCGGGTCAAGCGGTCAATAGCAGTGATCGGGGAGGCCCTGCTGCACGACGAGCCCATCGATCCCCTCGCCCCGCAGAGACATGGAGAACACAACTGTTTCAATTCATATCGGCCTCCAGCGCGGCAGCAGGTCCGGGGCGCAGTGGAACAAACTGCCGCTCCACAGTATCGGCAGGATTGATCTGCTTATCTCAGGCCAAGTGTGAGCTTCCAATTCCTTAATGCACGGTCAATACAAACACACGAGGGGGCGTATGAGGGGACAGCTGTGGACTCACTACACGGGAGGGTGGAAGTATCCATTTCTGCCGTGCCTGCAGCCACTCATCTGCCCTCATCTGTCACAAGCCGTTACATTAACCCAGACCCAACAGGTGTTGCTGGATATGCACAGCAGCCAACAACTGCATGCTAATGAAGGCTGTTCATGCAGGGGCTGTGTCCCTAAATTAGTCAAAAGTGAGGTCACTTCTTTTGAATACACTTTAAAGTGAAATTCTACTTACCGTTTGTGGACACCAAATAAACAGTATTGGAGGTGCTCAACCATGACTCAACAGCAATAGTTTTTTTGTTATCAGATACAAACAAACATATCTGCCTTTGTTACCTGCCTATGATACTAAATATGCAGGTGGAAAGTCCTGTTAGAGAGCTATAGAGGCCTTTTCAGTGACGTTTTTCGGTGGAACAATGGCGGGGCAGCAACGTTTTGGACAGATGCAAAATCAGAAAATGACATTATTTTACATAATGCGCAATTTCACAATTCAAAGATTAACACAGGTGACAATTCAAGTTAGCACATCACCTGTTCTCCGTTACTCTCTGGTCAGTATGCGCTGTCATGAAAGCTCGTTCTTGACCCGGTAGCGTCACCTCCGAATAACACACGTGGGGGAGGCAAAAACAAACGCGACACCTCTGACAAACTGAACTGTTAGCCATGACGTCATAGGACCAGGTAAACAGCCAATCAGAGTGCAGCGTGACAACAAGCAATCAGCTCTGCGCATGCGTGTTGTTGCTCTCCCACACTGGGCACTTAGCCCCCGCCTCAAAGTTGTGCATTAATCCATAATTATATTAATTTATAAATGACTCAGCACCACAAAAAAACACACTTTTTTTCCCGGATGCCAGTAGGGGGCGCTAGCGTCGCCTCCGAGCTTTTTATTGAGACATAAAACAATACCAAAAAAAAGGATTAGGCCAAGTTATGCAGCTCAGTTTGAATAGTACGGGCTATTATACAGTCTAAGGCTGTTAATAATGCATTATACTATTTCAAATGAGAGATGAGAGTTGTTGCAAATCAGGGTTCGTTTCCTGGTTACCATGTTTCCACGGCAATCATGGAACCTGTCAACAAATCTGGCAAACGGAAACGTGGAAGATGTAACAATTGGTAAATAAAAAGGTTTATGTTTTTGTCTTTGGCTACAGCCTATAGATCTAAACTCTGATACACCAGTCAAGCTATATACCGTGAACTGCTTTGAGCAGCATTTACAGCCGTGGTGTCTCTATGGTTTCATTTTGCAGGACACTTACGCACGGATCTCCCCCGGACGGGCGCATGTTTCCAGCTGCTGTCGTCGAGAGGCCAGAGAAGCTGGATGACAGCGTGAGCAGACAGGTTGGCTCATTAACACTACAGTATGGCGACAGATACACTGGAGACGGCTGTCCACAGCTGTGGCATACAGAGTATAGTGCAGAAGGGAGTGTGTCGATAGATTAAAGTATCTAAACATATCTACATATAGAGCCACCACGTGTACACAAATAAAGGTAAAAAGTGGAGTATAAAAGGCTCAGAAGTATTCACTGAGAAGAAGAGTATTGATGTGATGATTGATGTGGTATGCTGTGGGCCTGAATGGGATTTAACTGTTTATAAAAATGCAATTAAATGAACAAGGGCACATCTTAATCTGTAGCTACAAATAAATGGTTGGCCTGTAAATACTTTCCTCAAAAATGTTTCTCATTAAAAGCACAAAATGAAATGAAAAAAAATGTAATTACCAGTACTTAAAAATGAACTTGAACAGCACATCATAAAATGTATTTAATTTCCACATTGTTGAGGTTATGGGCCCACTACATGTAGTTATCAAGCCGTGCCGGTGGGAAAGCGCACATAACTTTGCGCATAACTTGTGTTTCGTCCTCCAGGGTCTGTCTGAGCTCCACGAGGCCTTTACAGCCAGCTGGCTACGGTGCAGCTCCTGGTGGAGTCCAGGCAGGAGTGGGTGAACAGCAGCGATCTGCAGGGTCGCCGGCCTGTTCACATGGAGCTCAGCCGACCCCTCACATACCTGCTGGGGCCGACGTCAACGTGTAAGGGCCTTGTGTGAACAATTGCTCTGCGCATGTTGTTTACTTAGGCAGCTCTATCATGGGCTCGTTTATAGATGCTGTCAGCTGGATCCATGGCACTCGGCTTATTCAATCACCAAAGTAAAGCGATATAAAAAGAGAAGCTTAGAATAAAAACTGCAGAGAGCAACAGTGAAACTATGATTACAGTGAGATGATGGTGAAAGTTTATAGCTGCTGTTGGAAGGGATAATGATGGTAATGATGATAATTATGACAAAAGAAATGGTGATGATGATGATGATAACAGCAACAAGCTGAGAGAGTTTTTCATCTTCATTCCTGTTATTACCAGTACCACAGATCCAGGGACGACCCCGCTGCACCTGGCCGCCTCCGAAGGCCTCCTGGACTGCACAGAGACCCTCATGCGGGCCGGAGCAGATGTGTTGGCCCAGGACAGCATGGGACACACATCTGGACGTGGCCCGCATCTGGTGCCACAGGAAGGTGGCAAGGTAACAAGCTATAAAGGACAGTTCACACGGAAATGAAGGTTCTGTGAAGCTGTTTCGGTTAATTGTCGAGACCTCTTGTGCGTTTGTGTTTAGGTATCTGAAGAACTGCATGTGGCAGGAGGACAAGAAGAAAGAAATGCAGGAGAGGAAGCTGGTTCAAACTTTGTACAGCGATCTCGTGGATGTGGTCAAATTGAATGATCTCAATGAAAAGGTTAGTTTGTGTCTTGTGGAAATCCAATCATCCGACATAAATGAGCTCCAAACTGTGACAGAATCAGAGAAACATTCACAGATGTCATCAGAAAATCACACCAAAACAGTTTTTGGGGTATCCTGTTCACCAATTCCTTAATTAACTATAACATGTATACTTCGGCAATGTGTAACATATCTAAGAAACTGATCACACTCTCTGGGTGTCCATTTTCAGACACTAGATGAGAAGACGGCAGAGTGGGCGAACAAAAAAGGTTTTCCTCTCCTAAAGGATCTATCCCCCAGAGACTTGGTGAGTCAGTACCACACCCAGTGCCTGGCATCGGATCAGAACACTTCTCATCCACAACGTGCCAAGCAGCCATTAAAGCAGCAGCGGGAAGGTCCTCCGGAGGCCCAGAGCACCTCCAGCCTCATCCTCCAGACCCTGGACCGTCTTCACGGGCCTGCAGCCGGAGAAGCCCCTCAGAGAGCCGGACCTGCGGGACCAAGTCACGGTGTGGAGGGACGGCGGTGGCCTCACTACACCACAACCAAGTGGGACGGCACGCGCCGCCCCGCCCCGGACGTGGCTCTTGACATCCTCGAGAGGGTGTTGTTCCCCAGATCCTTCCCATCCAGGATCGCCTCCCCTCGGTGCTTTGAGCCACAGGACATTGTGGAGGTCCAGCACAGAGGACACCCCCAGGGGCGGAGCACCTCCCCCTGGACAGAGGTGGCCATGCACCTGCCTGAAGTGCTGGAGCCCGGACACTACTGATCATCGCACTCTGAGACCGGGAATTAGTATACATGTGTAAGAAATGTATTAAAACTCTGCTGTTGAAATATGTCATGTATTTTTTGCATCCAAACCTTGTGGGAGGATGTAAGAGCATGAAGCCCTGACGGGTTTTTTAATATACAATGAGGAAATTAACATTAAGTATTGTAATTCCAGGATTATACTTTCGTAAAAGTTCTGACGCACCAAGACAATGAAAAACGCCACATGAACGGAGGTGAGAAAACCTCAGTGAACTGTGGGTCACCTGTCTCAGATGGATCCCTGCACTTTCACTGGTCCCCCCAGGGAACTGACTCGGGATCCAGGTGAGGGCTCGTCAGCAGCATGGTTGTGACTGCGAGCTGTGGCCTGTCAGCTTACGGTGTGTGTTTTGTCTTTTTTCCTTTAGTTCACACCTCAGCGGGGGTCACCACAACCTCAACCTGGTGTGAGCCAGCCACATGGGACTTCAATAACATAAAGCCATCCAACTATGGCTGTCTAACACACACACACACACACACACACACACACACACGGAGTTCAGGGTTGGATTTCTTTTTTTTTTGTCCATCGTAATAAAAAATAAATATTACCATTAAATGGGTGAATTAAAGTGATTTATTTCCTTTAACACCAACCTGTGAAAAGAAACATTTATTCCAACAAAATCTTTCATTCAACATTTGTGTGCATACCAGCCTACAAAGAATTGCACTCCGTAATTGGTAAAAAGAATTTCGGCTTCTTTAATAGCACTTTCAACAAACCACTTTGAGCAGCTTTTGTCCCCGACACACGAAAGCTTACCAGAGTCATTCCACAGGTTCCATCTCCACAAGTGTTTTCTAGTCGTCTGATGTCGGGTTAAAACTCAACGATCAATGTACAAAAATCAGTTTGTTATGATTGTGATTTTTATTTTGATATTTTTAAACTAGTCCAGCCAGGTTGCACTACAGTGCTGGTGATTAATGACTGTCGAGACATGAAACACAAACGTCTCAACGTAGCGGACCGTTTTGTGTGGACACGTAAGTGATCCGGACCGGGAGGTATCACGTTCATTTAAGGGCGTTTCAATTATAAAAGTAAGCGCTTTTTAACCCCTTTTACGTGGATGTGATGCGACAGGGCAGAGTATTTACATCACGTCTTGTAATTAAAACATCTCCATCGATCTGAAGCCGATTCATTACAACTTACCATCAGACTGAACTCTCCGATTTAAAGTCATCTTTAAAAGTTCTGTGGTCTCTAACATTATTCATCAAAGTGCTCACTAGTCGTATGTCGGCTAAACGACGGCAGATGTCACAACCCAAAAAGAAAAAAATGATAATGACTGATCTGCCAAAGTCCCAACAGGTAGAGATGGTGGTTGACTTCAGACGTACGAAATTAAATACCAAAGTTTAAAAAGGAAGAGTCCAACGTGACGATAGGAAAGATCCCTACGAAGAGGTCTCTAGGAGATGATGTTCGCAGTAAAGACAGACGGACAGAAAAACAAAGAGAGACGAACGTGGCCCGCGTCCAGCAGTGAGCTCTGCTCTGTTCGTTGGTCCGACTTCTTTATCTGCTCTTCTTCCACTTTGGCCACCGTTTAGTTTTTAGTCCCATCCAGAAACAAATGTCCAAAGTCCTTCCTGCTTCCCCCTTAATCTCCAACACTCTCACTCACCCCCTCCCCCCCATGACCTCCAACCCCCGAGTTTGAGCTCCTCAGTACATTTTCTGTCGGCTGGGCAGCACTGCCTCCTTGAGGAAAGAGAACACGAGGAGGATCCCGGACCTCTTCCCCCTCTTGCCCTTGGTGAAGTAATTAGACACCACATCGTCTAAAGAGAAAAGAAAACGGCGTTATACGGCTGCTGTTTATATTCTCTACCGACACCCGGAAGGCAGGAAATGCATCGAAATAAGGAAAGACTGGCACTAATGTAAGATAAATGTATTTATAACCTGTGCTTAAGATAAAGATCAAATTACATTGTACTTTAAACCTTATAAATATGTTCTGAGGATGTTTATCATTAGCGTAAGGGATCTAAGCTACCGATCAAAAACAACACGCAGCCGAAGAGACAAAACAAAGCTCACCTCCTTGTTGCATGGTGGACGGGAGCACGTTTTCCCCCGCCGACAGTGACACAAAGAAGCCGAAGGGGATCACCCACAGGCAGATGGTGAAGTACGCCAGCACCTTGATGCCAAACGAAGCACAGGAGAAATTCAAATAGCAGAAAATCTTTCCGGGCAGTGCAAGGCGTCATAAATCTGAGATGACATTACCTCCGAGAATGGATAATACTCTTGTGCAAAGTACTGGAAGGCCATGTAATGGTTCACCACCACCAACACTGGAGAGTGAAGAAGAGGGAGTAGAAACAATGTTGGAAAAGGTAAAACAGAAGAAGAAGAATTAAATATGTGCATCATACGGACCGCAGGAGAGGATGAAGTTCGGGGAGCTCAGCAGTATGTAAGGGAACGTCTGCAGGAGGCCGAAGTACACCAAGTTGGTGAAGAGGCCGAGTCCGACCATCAGCACGGGGAAGCCTTCAAAGAGATAGAGACTCGCCAGCACACCTGTCGAGAACTGGACACATTCACACAGACGGAATCAGATCACAGGCGTCGTTTAATACATATCTTACTACAGTGTGCTCTTCAAAACAATCAGTCTACTCACCATTATCATGTACTTTATTATTCGACTGGTGGCTACTGTGTATTCTTCTATTAGTTCTGCCAAGTAGTACAGGCCAGCAGCTGGGCGAGGACAAAAACAATGTTAGAATGAATTAACCAAACAGGAAAAATAGCAGAAACAGAGACGCCATTCTTTGTGAAATCACACTGGTACATTTATCAACTTTATCCGCCACTTTTGCTGGAAATCAACAAATATTTAGGTGTCAAAAAAAGCGATTTGTGTGGTAGAGACAATTTCTATTCCAGAATATGCTGGACATTGCGCTTCGTTATGTATATTACTAAGAGGATAGTGGTACCACTTTTAGTACCACAAATGGCCCCAACAGAACACTATTTAAATAGCTTACTTTGAGGAATATTAACACAACTTTCTTTAAATCTTTATGTATAGATCAAAGAATAAATACAGAACAGTGCGAGTAAGACCAGATTCAAGGCCAAACACAGCCCAAAATGACTGTACATGTCAAAACATGTACGCCAGGTGACAGCTCCCAGAGCAGAGGCTCATGGGAGAGTCTGAGAGCGTCATCATGCAAAGTCAATCTACACTTTCCAAAAGAGAGAGAGAAGAAGAGCGACAGCAAACTGCCTCGCTCTTTTGAACATGTTTCAAGTGCTTTTTCTTTTAACCTTAAACATATCTATCGATAAGAGGTGGAAAAATACAGCATGATGTATAAAGTAAGGCACTCACGGGTCACACGTGCTCTTTCACCTAGTTTTTTTTTCACAGTGTCACATTGTTGCAATGCTACAAAAGCAGCTTATGCCGTTGGTAATAAAAGCCGGTAATCCATTGATTAAACGCTGAAAAATATCTAATTTTCAGAGAAGCCAAATGTGCCGTATTAATGTTAATATGTTTGCTCTTTGCGATGGACTGATGTGATGCTTTAGTCATGCTGTAACCGACTTATAAAGCATTGGTAAATGCTTGATTTATGCAGGTAAGTCCAGTTTGCCTTATTAGAAAGTGGTACCATCATTGCACCTAATGGTGGTTTGTGTTTGCAGGCGGATTCAGCTCAGCAAACATGATTGTTCCTTGATCCAGTCTCTAGAGAGCAGACAGAGACCTGACAAGCACGATGAGTGTGACCGACACTGACCGAGCTCGACAGTCACACCTGACAGCTGCAGCAGGTGTTTACGTGGCCAGGTGACTAACTGACAACGTGTCTCCTAAAAAATAAAAGTTTTTGGAGCAAACTCAACATGTTGTTGGTACTGCTTGTAACAGACATTGTGACTAAACTAAAGTTATTTGCTGAGGCATTAACTGATTGATTAACTCCAGTTTGAATCGATAAGAAGACTGGAGAGCGAGAGAGAGAATGTTAAATGCTAGCTCAGTATTAGCAAACATAGCAGTGTCTCAAGGAAACTATTTAAAATCCATAAATGCTCAACTCTAACCACAATACCTTATAGTACTTTTACTTAATGCTGTACAGCCGGAACATACGTAACGTTATCATCTTTAAAGAGTACAATAATCTAAACAGCATCTTGTATTCGTTGCACATCATAACTGCCAGTGCTAGATAGCTAGCTAGCAAAACATGCTATCAGCACCTCGGTGGACTAACAATCGTATTACTTATTTCTGAGGCAAACTTACTGCTGCATTGTATTATTAACACATTCATCAAAGCTAGTAGAGTCGCTGCTTTGTGAAACGGAGCCCCGTTACAGTTACATAGTGCCACTTCACCTGCCGACTTGGTCCGCTAGCATTAGCAAGCTATCAGCAGCTAGCTAGCACTTGCAGGGATTTCCCAGCATGCACTTACCTATTGCTAGAGTGACGAAGGATATCTGGATGACTAGCGACAGCCAGCTGAGTAAATAAATAAACCACATCTCTCTGCATATGAAACAACACACACACAAATGTGGGAAAAAATAATACAGAAAACAGCTAGCTGGCTGCTAACTAGCGCTAGTGCACCATGTAGAGCTCAAAGTTCCTCCCCCCGGTGTTTTGAGTCCAGGCTGAGGAGAAGAGAGAAGAAGGGCCTCACGGAGGGGAAGGTTTGGTTATAGCGCCCTCTGTGGTTGGAGGAGAGAAGTGCAGTAGCGGCACAATTATTATATTAGGCTCCTGAGAAATACATTGTAGATTGCTACATTTACTGTTATTATTCAACTGTGAGTGCATATATTTACAGTTTGCCTCTAATTCACCTATCGACATATCTTTATGAAACCTTCATTTATATGGGAAACATACTGTAAACACACTATTTTAAAGTAAAGACTTTACAGTGCAATACTTGCATAAAGATGCACAGTTTGGGCGTTAATGCCAAAGTTCACACAGTATCATAATTGTCTCTCGTTAACACGCCCTTTATTTTCAGTATCCTTGAATATAGAGTATCAGTTTCAGAACCTCCTCTCTCGCTTTCATTACCTGTATGTCTCCATCTCCTGCTTTCTGTCTCTCTCTCTCTCTCCTCTCTCTCTCTCACACACACACACACACACACACACACACTGGCTTTCATGTGCATTGATTCACTAACACTGAGGGGACAGAATACATTACTGCATCCCAAAAAGCTAACACCTTTGAGACCGAGGAGGAAAACAATAAAACATGTATGCAGGAGAGTGAAAAGGCGGACCTTCTAGTAAAAGGAGCTAAATAAAGTAAATATATAATGTGAAACAGTGTGAAGACACGAAAATGGTGTCGGAGTCAAAGGTGAGAGTAATTTCATCTTTTTCAAATGCTTTTAACAAAGGGAGATAGGTAGATAGTGTGGTGTCAGGGTGTGGGGTCTGTATTCGTTCATGCATGCTCACATATATACATTATCTGTGTGGAGGTGAGAAAACAGAAGGCGACCTGCCGCATTTAAAGGTACTTTCTGGAGGAAGCGTCCAGGTCACCTGAGGCTCTTATCTCAACAACACCTCTGGGTTTCGGGTGTGTGAGAGCTTTAATGTGCCGAAATAAATGGCGGCCTCCATTCTTCTGCTGGCTCGAGCTCTAAGAGACAGACACCTCGGGAGAGAAGCGAGTATTCATATAATATGGTGTTTTTTATGGCTCTGGCTATTTTCCATCTAAATTCTGCAGCATGAAAAAAAAATCCTGTAACATGCACTTAGATCAGATGAAACCCAGGCACCCAAAAAGAACGATGCTGGACATTAAGCATGGCTGAATGAGTTTCATTCCCTTTGACACGCAACAAGTACTGAAGCAGACCTGGGTTAAATGGCGTTTTCATGGTTTTTCTGAAACCCTGCTGTGTGATTTTATTTTTGTTTGCAATGTACACCTCCATCTCTGGTACTCCCAGGAGAATAAAACAAGCATTAAGAACTGATTTCTGACATTATTTTCATCACAACTCAAGGCTTTATTTGAACTTTTCAATGGAGGCCAAGATCAACTGACATTTCATTGTGAATGATAACAAAAGCAATGCATTCATGTTTTAATTCAAAACATCTGGAAGGATATAATTGGTTCCTCTGAGGTTAAAATAAAAAAAGGCCTTCAGTTAATCACTTACAAATAGAAAAGAAGGAAAGAGTTCTCAGAAAGCTCTCAGTTTTCCTGGCTGATGATCAGCGCTGACGCTCTGATGCGAGAGTCTCTCTTCTCTCTGTTCTGTTTCAGCCTCCGGAGCACAGGGGCACTGCCGCTCTCGCCCGCCCAGGGAGCGTCTCCTGCTGCTGGGACACACTGTGGACCCGGCTGGGGGTCTGACCAAGAGATTACCAGAAGTTAGTCTCGCATCCAGACACTTTGTTCTGATTATAAATACTTCAGAGGCAAAAATGCTCTTTGCGTGCAGATCAAATGTTGAGCCTGGAAGTGATGTGGTGGTTACTTTTAACTCTTTATCTTTCCTTTAAAATACATTACAGCGTATTTACAAGAAAATACTAATGCAATTAAAAAATAAAGAATGAAAAAATTAAAAAAATTGTAAAACAATGAACGTAAAAGACAGGCGACGGTCTTTCCTTGTTAGTGACCTCTTAAAGGAATACTCCAACATTTTGGAGCATTCACTTGCTTCCTGTGAAATCGTCTGTTTTGCATTATATGCGGCCCTTTGAGAGTGAAAATATGCTGTCAAAAGACCACAAACTGTCGTTTTTTTCGATCCAGAACTGGATTTCTAACCTCATTAAAAGCTTTATTATTGAGAAACATATCGCCGCATTGCTTCTTCTCAAACACAGTCGAAAGGGGAATAATTCCAGCCCTTAGTTTCCTAGAGCAGCTATCTGTGATGTACAGCAGACCACTCACATGGACACACAAGAAACTAGACAATAACAATATCACCCTGAACCCCCTTCAGCAGAAATAAAGGACAAAGAGACGCCACACACGGTAGCATCATTGTGAATAGAGGAGTGGCAGCGTACCCCGTGTTTGGTCCTGGTTCTCCCCCATCGCTCTCCTCCTCCTCTGGAGCACCTGCAGGAGCTCCGCTTCCCCACCATTTCGGCCAAGTCCTCGTCTGGACGGCGCTCTGCGGAGCTGCTGACGTTTCATGTTGTCCTGGTGTGTAGAAAAGGTCAAAGATGCGTTTTTTAAAACGCAGTGGCTTGAGTTGCCATTTGTCACTCTGGTGTTTTGCTTTCAGTTGGTGATTACCAGCATTCCTTTCAGCTCCACGACAGCGGATTTTCTGTTTTCACTCCTCTGATCCTGCAAGAAGATTTGGGGATAATTTGGAACTGCTATATAATAAAAAAAAGAAAAAAAAGGAGCAAATGTGAATGAGGAGAACTGACCTTCCATGAGCTGTCATCCTCCTGTGAGCAGAGAAGTCGTTAGTTATCAGAGTTTATCATTTATTACTTTGGTTGTTTTGTTCCTATACAAGTTCCTCTGTTCATTTAAAAAGCCCCAAAAGATGCGAACACACATTACGATCAACGGGGAATGTAAACGAAGTCTTCGAGAATACAATCTGTCCACCTGTGTTCTCTTCATGGGCCTCAGGACGATGCCTCTCTTTATTCTCGCCATCATTTCATCCACCGCTTTGGTCTGCATGTCCAACAACGGTGCCGCTTCTTAAAGATTAGAGATGGAAGACATATTTAAACCTGTTTCAAGCCTTTCGGACTGAGAGCTCATTGTTATGGAGTGCGTACTGCATCTCATTTGTGTTCAAATGAGGTAAAAGTAAAGTACAGGGTTTTGAGAAACCAGGTCAAATTAAAACATTCAGGATAAATCTCGTCTTCAGGGGGAAAATTATCTTTTATGGAAGTGACTCACTGTTTTGATCAGCTTTAGCGGCGCTTTCTTTTCTCCTGATTCTCAGGAAATCAAGTGAACTTGGCACAGAGAGAAAGAGAGGGGGGGGGGGGGAGAGGGGGGGGGGTCACGTTGTCATACACGGTGACATGTTGTTTTACAATTCATAAATATTAAAAGGCCTCAGTCATTACGGTGTAAAAAGCCTCTGATACAGTATTTAAACTGACTGGCTTTAATTAAACATACTTGGTGACAGCAGTGTGTGGTGGAGGAAGAGGAGGAGGAGGAGGAGGTGGAGCAGGAGCAGGAGCAGGAGCGGCTTCCTCCTCTGGTTCTTCCGGCCTGCTCAGCGTTTCTTGTAGCTGTTTCACTACAAAAGGAAGATCGTCAGTTTCATAAGCCAAGAGAGCGTTCGCCCGCTAAATACAAAGCGATATTGACCCGCTTTACACCAAACAAGCGGCTCAGTCAAGGAGAAAGACTCCAAGCGCATTGAGGCAGACATTTGTTTTTTTAGGAAGCATCTGAGTACACAGCTTGTAGTGTCTGTTGCATCATTCATACAAAGGATGTTTTGAAGCATAGATAGGAGTCAGGAAATCCACATCTGTGCAGCGAGATGGAGCTGAGGTGGCTTAGGCCGCAACTTCTTAATCATGCGTCCAATTAAGCGTTAGTCTCTCGAACAACAACATCAGGAGCTTGCTTTTGACTCTTTCCTGCAGCTACCATTGAGCACGTTTGCCAAGAAATGTCCCCCCCCCCCCCCTCCTCCCCCCTCGCTACCTTCCTCCTGGAGCTGCACGACGCAGCCGTTAGCTCCACGCAGCTGCGTCTCCAAGGCCTTCTTCTCCTCCTCGCTCCCCTCCAGCTGTTCCCTCAGCTTCTGCAGCTCAGAGAGGACGGCGCTCTGGTCCACGGCGCTCTGGTCCACGGCGCTCTGGTCCACGGCGCTCTGGTGCACGGCGCTCTGGTGCACGGCGCTCTGGTGCACGGCGCTCTGGTGCACGGCGCTCTGGTGCACGGCGCTCTGACTCCGTCTTACCTGAAAGACATGGGATGAAGGAGACAGGGTGCACGATGAAGAACATAAATGGACCCTTTCGCTCTGGCTTTTATGTATACCGTCCACACACACACACCTGGTCCTGGTAGCAGCGCTGTATATCACACAGGGCCAGGCTGATGTTGGAGATCTGCTCCAGCGCCTGCTGCAGACGCAGCTGCAGGCCGGTCTCCAAGCTCTGCGGCAGCGTCTCGCTCTCGCCGCGGGCCGCAAACATCTGACGAGACAAAACAACTAATTCACCTTCTGACATCATGAGCACATGGAAAATGGAAAAGAAATCCGTGGATGGCAATGAGCCACAATCAGGGGGGGGGACAAAGTGAGATCTGAATAGCTGGTTGTTCATTTTCTCCCCCAGGAGGTTGTCACAATGCAGAGAGTGTTTTCAAACCGGTGTGTCACTGAGCAATGACTTCCTCATCAGCTGCATGGAAGAATAGAAACAAAGCGCACAATGCAAAACTCTAAAATGTCGAGCTTTGCCTTGATTCACTGAGGAAATCAGATTCTTTCCTGTACGGTGTGACAAATAAATACACCAGCTATAGTTCATTTACAGCTAATAACTGACCAGAGTGATGCAAACAAACATGTTGCTCTTCTGGATGAGCTCACGTGATGTTTTTCATGTTTAAACAGATAAACATGTTGATCAGTTAGGTTGGATTAGATGACGTTATTAATCCACAAAGGCGATGCACATCAAGTCACAGCAGAGCACTTATGAAAGACACACTGCCACAACGCAACACAAACACACAATGTAAAACGTATTCAAAGAGGACATTAAAGCAGCTCAGGAGCCACCGAGTAAACAGGTGTTAAATACCAGCGATAGAAGGCCGACAATAAGAGACGCGCATGAAAATTGGACCAATAAAAGAGGTTTCATTTTTTAATTGTTATTTTGTGACCAGAAACTGGCACATTGTGAATATATTGGCTCCCGGGAGAAATATCAGAATGAGCCCTGAAAGCCTCTCCTGTGTAATCTGTGTGTGTCATTTGCAGAAACAACACAAAAGGAGGGAAAGGATCTCAATGTATTCATATTGGATTCACCGTTGAATGGACACTTTATGAGAGCAGGTCCGGGATCAGAGAACAGGAAATGTGAGCGGGGGGGGGAATATCAGTTTTCATTTCTGTGTTGTTGGTTTTTATAAGGACAGACTGAAGCAGCGATGGTTTAGTGAGCTCTGTTTCAGCACACGGCAGCCCACCGCTCTAATCTCGGGTCTCCCCTTCAGCAGAGAGCAATTTTCACACAGCAATTAGCACAATTATTTCATACACACAAACACACAGCTACAACCAGACACGGCTACACAAACAGACAAAGACGCAGACACAAAACAACCCCCCCCCCCCCCCTCCTCCAAATTGTTTCCTGTTTTGAGGCCCTGCGTCATTATACCACCATGCATCACAGAGGAGAGGTGTGAATGGTTGGTGTTTTCAAAACACATGAAAACAGACAAATAGTAGTGCATACAAGAGGCATTCAGCCCAGGGGGGTCTTTTAACATGAATTGAGAAAAAGGGGAGGGGGGGGGAGGATTGTGTGAACAGTTGGGGGTCCTTTTCACAGGTAAGGACCCCTGCGAGGCGGCCCATTGTGAGGCTGTCCGGTAAATGGAGGACGCTGCGCACAAAGGCGACAATTGCTATATGCTCGGCAAAATATAAAGGTGTCAGGCAAAGACAGGTTGTGCTTAAAGACCACTATTCTCCTTCAGCGGCAGTGATGACCACTAATTACGGGGAAGGGAGGGGCTAAATGGGAAGGGAAGGGAACAGAGAGACGGTTTTTTGAAAGAAAGGGCCTTCATTATAGGCGCAGCTGGGGCAGCAAAACACGGTGCTGTGTGTGGGGGTGTTTCTGTGTGTGTGTTTGGGTATTTGGATTTGAAGTGAATCTGTGTTTTTACAGCTTGTATACGAGTGTGTGTCCGCTTTTGTCTTGTGTGTGTGAACGCTTTGCCCCACACAGAGAGCCTGGATGTGACCAAAGTGTCATCGGTGTGAAAACAGAGAATGGAGACCCCCTTCTCCTGTCCCGCCACATCATCTGACAGCGGAGGTGTGTGTGTGTGTGTGTGTGTGTGTCTCCCTTCCCCCCCGTCCGAATGTCCGTCTGTTCGCCGTAGCCGCCCGAAGGTCAACGCTCTAACACTCATGTTCCCTTCCTGTGGCACGACCTGTCACCCTCAGTGTCTATAGGTGTGAATGTATGACAAAATGTTTTGTGCATTGCAGAAAACACACACACACACACACACACACACATACGGGAATGCCACGCGCTCACACCTGGTGGGCGAAGACTTCAGCGTGCTGCCGGAGGCCCTGCTCCAGCTCCAGCTTCTGAGACATTTCTGTGAACTCCTCTGTGACAAGCTGGGAGACTGTGCATGCACACACACACACACACACACACACACACACACACACACACACACACACACACACACACACACACACACACACACACACACACACACACAAACACACAAAATTAACAGGTATATTCAATGACATTCATGATGTTTTTGATTAAAAATTGAATGGACTGAAATGCTTAATTTCTTAATAAATTTGTCAATCTGAAGAAAAATGAATCAAATATGACACCCAATTAATCACGTTATGTCACTTATTGAAGCAAAAAAAAAAGCCATTTATTTGCTCATTCAAGTCTTTTAATTATGAAGCTGCTTTTTTCTGCAAAATAACATTCCAGACACAAACGTTGTTAAAAGGATCCTTTTGGACTGTCGGCGGGACAAATCAATAAGTGGGGATAAAGGAACATTTTTCACTATTTCTGACGTTTTAGAATGAATAATTATTTACTTGTTGCTATTTGGAAAAGGAATATTGATAGATTAATGATGAAAATATGTATTAGCTGCAGTCCAAATTGAACGAGGACTCACCGCGTTTGATTTTATTCATGGACTTGTTCTGTTTGCTCATTTTCCTCAGGAGGGCCTCTTTCTCCTCGACCTCCAGAGCGAGCTGAGAGAAAAAGTCTGTGATAAGACTCCAGGTACACACGCACACACACACACACGCACACACACACACACACACACACACACACACGCGCACACTCTGATGTACCTGCTCTCTCAGTTGGACCTGCTCTCTGGTCAGATCCTCCACTTGTTGCTCCAGCTGCAGCTTCTCAGCCAACAGACCGTCCACTGATGCCTGCAGCTCTGACACACACACACACACACACGCACACACACGCACACACACACAGAAACACACACTAAACACTGACTTCCAAAAAAGAATCCATATCCTTAATCTGTGTTCAGCTTGCCCGTGACACTAATCTGATTATGCATTATTTTTGAACACCGAAAAATACTTAAAGAAAAACACATTTTGTTACAGAAGTGCTTCTTGTTTATTATTGCTTCATTATTGGTAACATTTGGCTATTTGGTTTGCATTGCAGACACAACAATAAGCCAGTTATCCCGGTTTGACTTCTAGTTTTGAATTCTGTCTAACCTGCGATCAGAGCTTGATTCTCCACCAGCAGCGTCTGTTCGCCGCAGTCGTCTACCTCATCACAGTCAACCGCAGAGTCCGCCTCCAGCTCAAAGGTCACGGCAGCCGAGTTCTCAGGCAGCTCGGGGATGAGCGGCATCACCATCTGGCTCGTCCTCTTCAGCACTTTGTTCTCTTTGCTCACCTGTCAACAGAGGAGATGATGGTGCGTCTGGAGGTTTGTGTTATGTGTAGTATTAAACGACAGGTATGAAAATGACTCAGGTTAGATTACATCATTTTACAGTCCGTGACGCTGCTTCTCACTTCAGCCTCTTCCCGTTGTCGTGATGAGGCAAATAAAGGAAGTAAGGCAATGAAAAGGCAACATAGAGAAGGGAAGGAAAGGACACAAAAGAAAACAAAAGGAGAGGAATGTAGAAAAGCAAAGCGAAGGAAAGGACAGGAAAGTAAAGGAATGAAAAGGAAAACATTCAGCAAAGGAAAGGACATAGGAGAGAAAAGGACCAAGAGTAAAAAGACATACTTTGACAGCCAGCGCCTCAGCACTCTCCCTGCAGGAGCGCTCAATCTGGAACTGCATCTCCAGTACATTTATCTCTTTCAAGAGCTGATTGGAGACTAGAAATAAAAGGAGACGAGTTGTTACAGAGCAAGGAGACGTCTGACTTAAATGGCACAGAATCAGCCAGACACCCTTTTTATGTCATACTGCCTACAGATGTGAATTAGAGTGTGATGCATTCTGGGATAGTATGCTGAATGTGGACAAGAAGGTGAAATAAAGAAGCACATGATGCTCACCTTCCTCTAGTTCGGACAGTCTCTGGTTGGCTTCATCCCTCTGAATTTCCAGGATCTCACACTGACAATAAAACGGCAACAAACAAACAGACAAGCAAAACAGGAGAAAGAGATGACAACAAATTGATGTGTTTGATTTCATTCACTTTTTTTTTTTTTGCACATTAGACAGCAGCTTTAATTAACCTCATCATTTACTACCTGAATGTCTTCCTCATCTTCAGAAGATGAACCCGTCTCTCCGTCAGACTCTGTGGGGACAAGAAGATCTTTATCAAAAGGGCCGGCGGCATCAGAGAAAGAAAAGACGCTCAGCTGGGAGGCTCACATCCTCACATCCTCACATCCTGTCTGCAAGAGGAACTACAGAGGCCGGCCGAGGAGGAGCAATACAGGAAGTGAAATCACAGAAGGATCATAAAAACACGTTTCACTTTCTGTGGCCCCCAACTCAAAAGTTGACACTGTTTCCGTGCGGATTAAATAAATCAGACATAAACGTGTTAATTTGTGTGCTAGGACAGAGCCAGGCTAGCTGTTACCCCCTGTTTCATTTGTGCTAAGCTAACCCAGCTGATGTTGCTGTATTGATCCTCTCAATGCTCTCTGAGAGAAAGTTAATGTCAAACTATTGCTGAAGTATGAAACCAGAGCTCTACAACTGAAGTGTGAAAACGACATGTTGCGGTTGTGGTGGGACTACTTCTTGGAAGTCACTCCGCCTGCACAGGAATTCACGGTATTAAGTCATGTTATTTATTGTGGACTCGTGGAGATTATTAAGACATATGCACCAGTCTTTCTGTTAAGCTAAGCTAACCGGCTGCTGCTGTAGCTTTACGTTTAATAGACGTTTCCACCTGGGAGGGGTACTGATATTCTCATCTAACTCTCGTCAGGAAAATGAATTATCCCCCAAAATTTCGAACTATAACTTTGGCTGTGATTCTATTCAAGCATTGTGAAATGTCACCAATCAAAGAGTCTGTTGAAATAATCCAAAAAGATGACTGAAACAACATCCACCATTTAAAAAAAAACAGCTTTTATTGAATGAACAGCTGCACAAAATGGAAGCATTTTATTGTTCATGAAAGGTAATTTTGAACTTTTTGTACATTTAAGAAATAAAACCCCATTCATAATCTTACTCCACGAGTCCACAATAAATAACATGACTGAATACCGTGAATTCTTATTGAAACAGCAAAGCTCATCATGTGACTAAAATAAAACCTCAGCACCAGTTTACATCCACATCATCGAGTCTTACCTGCTGCTCTGTCCTCACCTTGTGCCCACATCCCGCCGTCTGCACAGTTATCAAGCTTTTAGCTCCTCGGTATTAAAAATAAGAAATTAAGCTTCACATTCAAGCACAAACGAAAGCCTGCTGTCTGTCTGAGCGGCAGTCGGCTTGCTATTTAGGAAGCAAGTGGGAATCACGACTGAAACCCTCCCCCACCGCCTCGATTTGAAAAAGAGGAACTTTTTCCATACACTGGCCAAAAGACCATCTTAATCATTACGAATATGGATTTGTACCCTAATAAACCAGTTTTTTTTATGTATGTTTGATTACTAAAAATATGTTATTTCGACATAAATATTCATAATACGAGCTGTTTGAACTTTCCCCCCCTTTTTCATGCAGTGAAAAGAGGAAAATGTAGCCTCTGTCCATGCATGTGGTCTCTAAGGGACGACACTGTCTCTCTACTACAAGATCAATGTCACTCAAGCAGCCAGAGCGAAGGAGAAGCTGCTTCTATTCCTCTATTAGCATCCGTGCTAAGAGTTCATGACCTCTCAATCAGACCAGCCATGGGAACCAAGTTAAGTCAGATGGAGTACAGTATCTTAAAGGATAAGGTTATTCCATATTATTTTAAGTGGCTACAAATCCCATGGAAAGAGTCTGTCACTCAGGGCTTGCCCGCATTGGTTCCTATTAAATATGTAAATCTGTAAAAACAGCTCACATATGTATTTTATATTTTTTAAACAGGCTCTTTTTTCTAACGCAGCTGGTCAGTTTAGTTTTTTTTTATCCAACATAACTCCAAAAGAAGCAATTAGTGCGTTTCTCAGGGACTATTTTCAGCTGTCGATTAACACAC
Source organism: Lycodopsis pacificus (assembly GCA_028022725.1). Taxonomy (NCBI): domain Eukaryota; kingdom Metazoa; phylum Chordata; class Actinopteri; order Perciformes; family Zoarcidae; genus Lycodopsis; species Lycodopsis pacificus. Next base: position 12,772,206 of record CM051710.1, on the reverse strand, counting down.
ATTTGGCTCTCTAAGTATTTAAAGCAACAGGACTGTATATGTGGGTTTTGACTAAAGTGCCATGCATGCTCGTTGCAGTGAAGGAACAAGTCATGAATCAACATCAATGTGCACAGGGTGCTCTATAAAATAAAATAAAAATATTTGTTAAACATTGTGTTGAAACACCTTGAATAGCCTCTTTTGAAATTCTAAATGTAAATTTGAATACACAAAGACGGGACAATAACTCTGTCTATTCATTCCTGGTGAAACTATGTCTAATCTAAAATAATCAAAAGACCCCATTCAGATGTTTGCTTTTAAATCACCTGCAGCATGCTCATGTTAAGCTGAAGCATGAAACACTGCTGGGTTTCACGCCAGTGACGTCCTTGTAATTTAATGAGTCTTTCCTCCCTCAGTGTGCTGCTCTCTTTACAGGCACCACCTGAGCACCCAACCTCCTCCAGCCTGTCACCTCGACCTTTACTAATGATTCTTCACCATGTTAATAAAGGTGAAATTGTCACTTAAGATTAGCCGTTGTCTGGTGTTTCTTGCAGCGGGCGACATTGTCTGAAAACTCCTCATTAAAACTGGCTTTTTTTAAAATCCTATTGAGAAATGTAGTATTTTCTGAAGTAATTTTCCCGAGAAGGTGCTGTTTTTTCTTACAGTATGACAGGCTTTTTATTCAATATATTTTATAATTGTCTTTAATAAAATGTAAATGTATATGAAATTAGCCGAAATGTATATGGAGACCAACAGTAATTTCCTCAGTATTTCTTCTGGGGCTTAATTGGGAATTTTTTTAGCAACCTGTTGGGAGTTCAAACCCTATAATTTAAAACTACTGGTAACATTTTATTGTGTAAGTCCTGCTATTTAGCATATATAAGCAGTAAACATATGGTTTAGGACACATTGTAAAAAAAATTTAAAATACAGCATTTCTCACCAGAATATTATTCCTGACTGTTGACTAAAAAAAGTATCTGATATCTTATAATATATATATTAGGCTGCAACAATCACGTTACAGTCATAAACGTATTTCTTCAAAATAAAAGTCTCAGATAATAAAAAACTCACAATTCGACTGACAAACAACAGTGTGTCTCACATAACTGATATATTTATTTATTCGATAGTCGTTATTATGTGTTTACAACGAGGTGCGTCACAAAAGGATTCTGTCAGAAGTGGGATTCGAACCCACGCCTCCAGGGGAGACTGCGACCTGAACGCAGCGCCTTAGACCGCTCGGCCATCCTGACATGAATATAACCGTAATTACATGTTTACTTAAACATAACATAGTTCCGGGTGAATTACCGTTTAATATAACTCGTTTTCGCTACTAAGTACTTTTGAGGTAAACGTTACTATGTTGCTTAGCTACTGAGGTTCTGCCCCCAACATAAATATCTACAAGTTCAGGGCGAAAGTTCAACTTTATGATCATTTGACAGCGTGAAAAAGTAGATAAACAAGATCATGCACGCTTCCTGAAAACTGTAACCCAGGGGTGTCAAACATACGGCCCGCGGGCCGGATGCGGCCAGCCACGTCATTTTATGTGGCCCGCGAATCCCCCAGCAAAAAAAAAAAAAAAAGAAAATTACAAAAATTAAAAGTTAGATGTGAAAATAAAAATATCCCCATGGTTGAAATTATGAGATGAGCCATTCTATTTTGTGTTCATTCGCACTGGACGCGCCGGAGAGGGGGCGTGGCTTATCGCCCTGAAAGCCGTTCAACTGTCCGCCATTAACCATGGAAAAAAGAACCTCTATTTCTGCTAAGTAGGTGTTGAGGAAGTCACAGATATCCCGGGAAACTACACTAAATATGTTCGGAGTAGTTATATTTACACCGTCTTACATTTACAACCGGCCCTTTGAGGGCGACCGTGATGCTGATGTGGCCCCAGAGTGAAAATGAGTTTGACACCCCTGCTGTAACCCCTCAACAGAAGCCAAACCCAGCACTCCGTGTCATATGGCTGCATCAAATAATTTAAATGTGTTCTCCAGCATTTCATGAATATCTTTCTAACAAAATGTAACTTGGTATCTTTTGAAACTCTGAGGTCTCCGCTTGAATTAAAAACAAAATTATGATTAATAAATAAACTGTATACTGAACGTCTGTGTGTGTCTAGTGTGTGTGTTCGTGGTCTGTGTTTCACTGTCAGGAGTCCAAGATGGATAGTATAAAGTTTCATGGGATGCCTCATCAGAATACCTACCAGTTTATTTAGCACTTCAAACACTATTTACAATCTAATCAACATTTTCCCACATGATCAATTGATGTTTGAGAAACACAAATAAAAATACATATTAGATGGTAACAGACAGACAGGACAGCATGAATAAATTATAAAAAAAATAAAAAATAAAAAGTCATGGGCACCATCCTACTGAAACTATTATTCTTATAATTTAATTGGTCTAAGAAGTTTTTTTCTTCATGGAGACCGTGACAGTCCTAAACTCTGCTGGACCGTCTAAAAAACGACCTGCAGCTAACCCCAGCAGCTAGTCTTCTCCGTGATTGGCTCAGACGCCACGCATGCCTTTCATGCTGAATATCTCAAACCTGGCAACCCCTCCCTCCCTCATCTGCATGCACAAATACCCGCGTGGATCCAAAACTAAACAGCGGTTTCATGAAGCTGCAACGTCGGGTTTAGGTTTACAACACGACAGCAGCATCTGGTTGTTTGATGCTTGTGATTATCTGCTAAAATCTGCACGTGTAAAATGAGCAGCAAAAAATCCAGTAAAAGATTATGAGCGAGCGAGAGACACACACACACAGACACTCACACAAACAAACACACGCTCACCTGCTCCGGCTCTGGCGTACTCAGCACTAATGACTGTGTGATTGGATTATCCGGGCTTTTAGCAGGACCACAGCTGCAGCTGGCAGAGAAGCTAACCTGCAAAGGCCAAGCTGGGGTCAACAAGAGGTCTCGACCTTTGCATAAGACGAGGCCTTGGTCGGGGCGGCAGAAGAGAGGCGGGGAAAAGAGGATGGTGTGGGGGTATTTGTTTTTTAGCAGAATGGTGACAGACAGGATCCGTGTTTCTGGGAATCCAGAGAGGAGGATGCTGGAAAGAGAGGAGGGAGGGAGGAGGGATGGTGTTTGGAGGAGGGAGACGGGATGCGCTGTGACAGAAGAGCCTCGCAGTCACTGACGGCCTCCCGGTGACTCCACTGAACGCTGGAAACACAAAAAACACAGCTCCATCCACTCTTTTTCTATCTCACACTTGTTCTCCCTTCTCTATCATATTAAAAAACGTGTCCGAGCCATTAGGATTTGTCCAAACAAACCTCGAAAACAGAAGGATATCATTTTCCATGACCCCAAACTATCCTTTAACCATCTGCCAGGAGCCAGCAAGGATTTTTGTAAGCGCTTAAGGGGATATTTAATATGTGTGCCACGATTACCACTTCATATTACGTCACCGCGTTGTCACAGATTTAAATTTGTACTTGCAAACAGACGGCACAACAGCAGTGTCTGATTCTCTCACGACACTCATGATGTCTCTCTGCTGGACTGATTAAAATCCTCACCATATATTTTATAATATATATTATAGTAATAGACACAAACACGTAGTGCCATTAATTAATCATATCATATATTAAAGGTGGAAGATATGGGGCAATTTGATTGCCTCTCAAAGGCTCTCAACAAGGCTGCGGCTGAGTCGGCGGCTCGCAGCTAACAGCGCTGACAGTGCAAACCACAGCTAACAGTGCTGACAGAGCTAACCACAGCTAACAGCGCTGACAGTGCAAGCCACAGCTAACAGTGCTGACAGAGCTAACCACAGCTAACAGCGCTGACAGTGCAAGCCACAGCTAACAGTGCTGACAGAGCTAACCACAGCTAACAGCGCTGACAGTGCAAGCCACAGCTAACAGCGCTGCCAGAGCTAACCACAGCTAACAGCGCTAACAGTGCAAACCACAGCTAACAGCGCTAACAGCGCAAATCACAGCTAACAGCGCTAACAGTGCAAACCACAGCTAACAGCGCTAACAGCGCAAATCACAGCTAACAGCGCTAACAGTGCAAACCACAGCTAACAGCGCTGACAAAGCTAACAGTGTTTGAAGCGGAGGTTGGGCGCTACGCCTCCGCGTTGACGCTGTGGCTCTGTGTCGCTGTGTTTGCTGCTATGTCAATGCTTTGAATCCTGTGTATTGCTCCTTTAACCTGGTGTACATTGTTTACATCGACTTTCTATTTTAAATTTTATTCTTATATTAGTTTGTTTACCTCCTATTGTTTATTTCGGTTACTTTCTAAACTTATCTGCACATCTAACAACCGTATTTCCCCACTTGGAATCAATACAGGTGCATCTTAAAGTGCATTCACGTTGTTACGAGTCGCTACTACGCTGACGTGGCAGACTGGATATCTGAGGCTGCAGGTGTCAATGAATGAGTCCACAGCTGAGAATAGCAGCCTGTGAGTCAATTCCCTGCAGGGAGTTTGTCTCTGCATTAGTTTAGACTCAAGAGGATGATGACCGAGCCCGTTAGAGTGAGTAAATGACAATACTCGCACATTACACACGCTGATTCACACACTGATCCACTGAACTGAGGGAGAATGTTCACAAATGTCTGCCGGCATGTTGTGACAGATTATCCTGCAAACGCTTCAGACTCGTTGAAATTTAATAATTAATGTGTATGTTTTATGATTTATCCTGTAAAGGGCAGAGTATTGTATGAAAACAAATGTATTGTGCATCACTCTCACTTTGTTTTACAGTGGCGAGTCAAACCTCCATACTCCCTTTACCAAAATGTGTGAAAATGTATGAAAAGAAGTTTTAGATCAAATATCGCCTGATACTTGCAAACAAGTGTTGAATGCTGTTGTGTCTTTTATTTATCCACCCCCTGATTTTCATCCCTGAACCACAAATACATTTTGCATTTAAAATAAATAAATAATTAATAAAATGATTGTGTGATTTTTTTGTGTGCTTATTGTGTTTTTCTCAAATCCCCTCTTCAGATTACATGAATAATTTAGATTCTATTTAATTTAGGGAATGTTGTTGTGCAGCTGCTTTTGTGTTGAGACAAAATTAAACAATAGCAGATTTGAGAAGTTTCTTTTTTATTTTCTTCAAAGGAAAAAGCGTTTTGTAGAAAATCGAAAAATAGTATTGTTTCAGTATCTTTTATAATATCAATCCTGGCATTGGAACATTTTACCAATACGCAGCCCTTTTGGATTTCGTTTGAAATAGATGGCTGCACATTAAATAGAAAAATCACTCCAAAGTCCCTGCAGACTTATTGTAGTTTGTATTGTTTGTCACCTTTATAAACAACTCTGCTGTGTTTGGTGTATTGATCTATACTATAGTCTTGTTGAGTACATGTGTTTTTATAAAAGCCTCACTTGGGACAAGCACTGTAAATTAGCTAAGGCTTAATCGCTGCAGAAAAATCTAAACTCATCAAGGCCGTATAGTTGCTGTGATTTCCTTCAACTGGAAAACAAACGTACTCACCAAGTTGCAGCTGGTGGTTTTTCCCCCCTGAGCTCTGTAGGTGTCACTCTAACTCTGTGGTCTGCCACCTGTTGCTCGCCACGTTTCTTCAACAGGTTCATCCTTCAGTGCTGAGCTCCACATCTTTATAACTGCAGGGTGAGACATTTCACTTGGGATTTCAATACAGAAATAAAACAAATACCAACACAAAGGTAAAATCGAATTATAATCAAACGGCACATTGTTTCCACAATAATGTTTTTTTTTTACTTGTGCTTATTATTTCCTGTTTTCTCAAGCACCTGAGGGTTGTTGTTTTTTTAAAATATTAATGTTTCAGTGCTCATGCCAAACTAAAATCCAAAAGTCTATAAGAAGACAAACACGGCACTGTAGCCACTGGACAGCCAACAAAATACCAGACACACTGTCAGCGTCTCCTGTAACGGCAGCTACATCACCGTCTCACTGTGATGATGTCAGAGGGGAAGCCGTCTGCTGGACCCCGGCACAACATGGCACAGACGGGCCCTACCGCCGTCTCCGGGTCACGACCGGAGAGGAAGCAGGGTGTCTGGTCATGGTGGGCACACAGTGGCACTGTCTTCAGCTGGACACACACACACACACACACACACACACACACACACACACACACACACACACACACATACACATACATGCATTCATTCACACACAGCAGCTGATGGTTAGAGGCATCCGTCTGTCTGGGAATTAACAGCATAAATCATCATCATTTTCTTTGTTACAAAGAAAAGGATTTCATTGCCTCTCGCTCTTAAATCAACCTGCCGCATACGTTCAGTCACCTCACCTTGATTGCGGCTTCTTTTCTCCTCGATAAGCGTCAGAGACAATTTGTTCTTATCAGTGTGGAACATCATTTGACATCAATTACCTGATTGCTGTAAACACGCTCTTATTTCTCGTGAATACTGGTTTTTACATGCAATCACATCATTTCTGTTTTAGGTGACAATGGTCTCCAATTTATATATCCTCATTTTTTGCTGCAAATGGAGACATTTGAATGAGCTACGAGACTTTAAGCTTTAAGTTTAATCAGTGAGGAGATTATAAATATGCTTCTAAAGACACGTTTCAAAGGGCAAAGGTGAAGACCAGGGCTGTCCACATATATATATATATATATATATATATATATATACGTACGCAAGCTGGAATGAGAACAAATATATGATTAAAACATGTTTGTTTTAATGCTGACATAAGCCGGTCACATGTCTCACATTCATTTCTCTCCCATCTGTCCAGATGTCTCTCAGCATAACGCAGTCTCCTCTCTTATTAAAGTGACACTCTCAGTCCTTAAAGCAGAAGAAGAACAGTCATGTGTCAAAAAAATGTACAAATTGAAAAGGGAGAAACGGGATGACACCAGGCATGAAAAACATCCAAGGCCACACCCATTCCTCCCCCTCTATTCCTTTCCCCACCCGTCACCATACCATCGCTCCTCCTTGTATTTCTCATACTCGGTACTTCCTCTCATCTAAACTTTCCCCGACACTCTCTTTTCATTCTTACCTCACATTTCCTGTTGCTCCTCCTCTCTCTTTCCCTCGTATCCATTTTGCATTTGTTTCCTCTTTTTTAAATCCTTTTTCACATTTTTTCCAGCGTACCTCTTCCTAAAATTAACAGTATTTAACACTTCTTCTTCTCATCTTCCTCGCCATTTCTCCTCCCACTCCCAAAACTTCCTATCCATCCCTTTTCCCCCCCCTCCTCAGTCTTTCATCTTTTTTCCTACCTCTCTCCTTCCTCCTCCTCCTCCTCTTCCTCCTCTCTGTGCAGCTGGTGGGGCCCTTCCATTAGTCCTGACATGCAGAGGCACTGATTCTGTAAAGGTCGTGAACCCTCGCAGCGGGCTTCGCCAGGGCTTAGTCCTACACACTCGCACATCTGCGTGCCCCGGGATGCCCACTGCATGCATAACTCCCCCTTTACGCAACACACACACTGAGCAGCGCAGACACACACTCATATCTGCAGAGAATACTGTATATACATACTGTAGAGCAACGTGCACGCTCAGACTCTCTCTCACACACAACTCGGGCCTGCTTTCATCATTCTGACAAGTCTACACCCCTCCCTCAATAACACCAACTGACTGCACAGCTGCTGTGGTTGTAAGTGTGTGTGTGTGTGTGTGTGTGTGTGTGTCTGTGTGTGTGTGTGAGTCATATGGTGTGGGAGAAATCCTGCTTAATTGGACTGCTGCAGGCTTGGGAAAGACCCACAGTCACTCTCTTTTTCTCACCCTTCTCTCTCTCTCTCTCTTTGTGCTTTTGGTCGTCCACCTGTACTCTTTATAATCTTTATAATCCCGTGTTTCTATGATCCACAGCGGTGGTTGTACAGTAAACTGCACAGCTGCAGTAATTGCAGGTGTGCTTTGGAAATCCACTCAAACGTAACAACAACAAAAAAAGCTCAGAGCCAAATTGCTGATCATCGTTCACAACATCAGCAAACACGCGTTTATATTCAGCCTCGGTCATCAGGTGTGCACTGCTGTGTCCTTTCACAAGCTTAGGATCAGATGAAAAAAGAAAAAATCAATGCTGCGCTGCAGTTCAGTTTTAGAATCAGTATGATCAACCACAGTGTTTTCACAACACGAGAACTGAAGAAGCAGAATGAACCTGGTCTCAGTTTGATGAAGCCTTGGAAGAAAGTAATAATGCTGAATGCTGCAATATTTAGATGGTTTGCATTCAAAATAGCTCAATCTCAATACAGTCTTGAAACCACATTTTGCATTACTTGAGGGTATTTAATGTAATGCAATTATCTTTTTAATTTAAATCATTTCGTAAGGTCTCTAAATGAAGTTAGTATCTTTTACTGGACATTTGATGAATAAAAAGTACATTACAATACTATAAAAACAAGAATGTAAAGCATTTTTGTTGTTCTGTAATTCTGCCTGATTATTTTTAGTAGGAAAATCTTGTGAAGCGTGTGTGCACATTTTTCATCACATCTTAAGTACTTTCTGCTATTTGCAGCACAATTATTTCTATTACATTTTACAACAAGTAGGTTTGTGGAACAATGAAAACAAAACTTGTGCATGCTCCAATGCCGATACTAAATCTCGACAACAACTTGACAAAACGTGAATGTTCAATCATCACTCCACGCTGCATCTGAACCCTGAACCCAAACCGATGCTGAGATCAACTCCACCAGATACACCTGCAGCTTCACAGTTTGGTTGCACCTTTAAATCTTTTACATTCACCGACACGCAGACAGTTCTGCAACAATCATCTAAATGCTGTTCTATAAGTAGTCTTGTAAAAGAGGGTCTATGGGGGTCTAACATATGGACCCATTGGTCCATCTGAGCTCCTGCTGTTTGTGAATAAATCCTGCCGACTCTGCAGATTTCCACACTGAAAACACTTTCCCTCCACAGTCCCCCCCCCCTTTTTTTTTACTACCAGAATCTCATCTCATTTGACCACTGTCTTCATCCACTGAACATCTCCCCTTCCGCAGCACTCCTCTTTCATCTCAGCCACCTCTCCCCTCCTCTAGTTTCCTCCCCTTCCTCCCCTTCCACGACTCCCTCCTCCCGCTCCGAGTCCGTCGCTGCTCACTGTAACTGGCAACTTTGCTTCTGTACCCTTTTGTGGCGGGGACAAAGGGGGCCGATGCCCTCTCGCAGGCTATGTTACAGGCTGTCACATGAGGCGGACACTCTGGGACGGCCCAGCGTTATCTGCTGTGACAACTCAGATTACTTCCACAGCCTCCCATCTGATCAGCACATCCAATTCAATTAGTGGCAATTAGTCCTGGTCCTCCCCCCCTGTGTCTCTGCAAAAAAGCACAGTTGCCGAGCTCAACCTGTCAAGCTGGCTGGTGAACAACTTTGGAGCAACTTGTAGCTCCCCCTCCTTCATCCCCCAATTACCCCCACCCCCCCTCCACACACCCACACAATGACTGATTCACACATTCATACTCATATTCACCGTCAGAACACATATTCAAAGTGACACATCACACAAGAACCACAGTTTTCTGCACACAAGCTCCCACACATCGTGAGCAACACAGAGGGACGGACATGAAGGCAATGCACGATCTGCACCTAAAAAAAAGTGTACAAACTAGATTAAAGCAGCTATAATCAATATTTGTATAATAATATAGGATCAAATGACTCTGAATGTGTAGTGTAATTGTTGCTGGTAGCGACGAAAACAAAGATTTATCACATAACTTTGCAGTTTCTGTTTTCTTTGTGCGCGTTTTAGCATCTTTCAGCTAATTGTTTTGGTTTTCTGGCCCACAGCTTTACGGTTTTGGATCACACTCACTGCTGTCTTAGCATCACCTGCAGCAGGCAGATCATTTTAGCATGAAAGCCCTAGAAAGCACTGTTTGAACCAAACAGCAGACGGACAAAGTTAGCAACTGTAGCTGGTAAATATAGTGGAGCTTTAAGCAGCTGAAGAAACATATTTCCTTCAGGAGTTGGTGGTGACCAAAACAGAGCAAAAAGAGAGCGAGTACTGGACTTCCATTCGCTAAGTGCTCTATTTCAAATAAATGCTGATGTTGCTCTTTATCTCTTGAAAATGTCAATTTCAATGATTTTTAGAGGCATAAAGAGATCAATTGTAAAGTCATTCAAAAAAATCAGAAAAATAAAGTTGTGCAGCAGGAATACGTTTCTTTTCAGCTGTCATCTCCTATTGTCATCTTGTGACCCCTCGGGTTCATCTGGAGACCCCTTGTGAGGGTCCAGACCCACAGGTTGGGGTTAAATTGACACAGACAAATAACACATTCAAAACAACCACAAAAATGGAGAGACTATGGCAGAAACAAAGTCTGCACCGATGCCCTCTGGTTCGTGGAGCCCCTTTGTGTGCCGCCAACCCCTTCTTCCCCCACACTCACCCCTTTCCTCACCCGCCCCCCCCTTACTGTGGGCCCGCGCACACCTGGCCTTCGCAAATTAGGGCCCTGGAAAAACCAGCGAGCGGAGAGAAAAGCGGGATGCATGGTGGAACGAGGGGAGGGGAAGGGGGCGTTTGGTCGACGGGGTCTTTCAGCATTCCGATGGAGCAAAAAGTTAATGACGGCTCTATTGTGTTGTGAGAAAGCTGGCCGGAGGAGACGCGTTATAGGGAATCACGGCCTGTGCCAGTGAGCAGTGACAAAAGGGGGCCGGCCATAAGCATGCATTGAGTTTTTACCATATTCATATCGCTTACACGGTCGCTTTATGTCGCACTGAAAAAGTGCACTGACCCGTCCTCGCCTCTGAAGCAATGCAAATTTGTGTGGAGTGGCAACGCGGCAAATAATGAGAGGACTTTGTTTTCCTGAGACAAACGCATCAAGGTTGTCAAGAAAGGCCCGAAAAGGTGTTTTAGACCAAAGAAAGTCTTCGTTTTCAGTTGATCTTTTAATCATATCCAATCACTTTCTCACTCCTGAACTCCCTCCCTCGCCTCCTTCTTCATAAAAGCCGCCCCAACACGCCCGCCTTACGCGCAGGCCTTAATGCATGCTGACAGCTTCCCTCCTTAATTGGTGATCACACCCAGATGGATGGTCCCTTAATTTGCGGTTCCCAATAAAAGCCAGGCAGCTCGAGGGAGAAGGGGCAGCAGGGGGAGTTGGGCTGTGGAGGCGAGGGGGGGGATCCTTGATTTGTTGGTTATAGATACAAGAGCAGGCTTCGGGCCCGACAGTTTGACCAGGCTTTTGTTCACACGTCCGTTGAAAAGCAGAGAGAGGGGGGGGGGGGGGGGGGGCCTGCCTCAGCCTTAGCCCCCTCCTCCTCCTCTCTTCCGCTTCCCCGATAATCCCGTTGTGAGCCCCTGCTCCGGCGCTCTCACTAGCTCCCTCTGTTTTCGGCCCGGCCCGGAAACGCTCTGCACGAGTGTGTGCGGGCGAGGAAACGATCTCTTGTGTGCATCTGTGTCTTCTTCCCTTTTTCATTGAGTAAACAGATTGCCGCAGTCCGACTGGATGGAGTCTGAATGGAGGCAAAGAACGACGTGAAGTTCCCGAGGTTATAGGTTACCGTCCGGGTAGGAACCTCTGTTCATGTGTGGTCGTTTCTTTGGCTCCATTGGGGAGGACACAAATAGGGTGGTGGACCGGGTCGAGGTGGAGACCCCCTGTTACTAATGAGGGCAACCTGCAGTGACCCCAGGGCTGCAGAGGGTCAAGATGAGCCTGACGGGATGATCCGAGTGTGAAACCAAGATTTGAAAATTAGACACTTTATTTTCTGGACAGCAGGAAAGTAAAACTCATTTTGATTTAAGGTACAATACAGAAGATCAGAAAGCAGCTGATGCAGCATTACCATACGACAATGTCACATTTGACTAATAACAGAAACCGCACACTTAACCCCTAAAACATGGTGGTAACTCGTATGTGTGTGTTGTGGTTATTATAGTTTGTGTGTATATTGCTATGTATTAGTATATCCCCCTGTGCGTCTGAACGGCCTGGTCAGCTACTATGTTTCCCCGAGAATAACTCACTTTTCCTCCGTTCACATTCAGTTTAGTTGTGTTACGTTGGCCTCAAACCCGTTCTGTCCCTGACGGACCTGTTAGCGTTTAGCTAACTAGCTTTATAATGCTTGCAGCAATTCGAATGCATATTCAAGTTTCTGGTTTTAAAACGAGTCCGCTGAGCGCATTGAGCATATTAGCCTTATTAATTAAACTACAGCTGATTAAATCTGCTGCTTCTCAGTTGGCAAAATCGTCAGTCAGTCGTCAACGAGAGACGATCACACACAGCAGCCTACGATGAAGGGAGCGGAGGGAATCATTGGTTATGACGAAGAAAGACAATCACTTCAAACTTCTTGAGAAATGAAGCAAGGCACGATAAATATCTGCCGAAAGATACAGTGAAGGGACAGAAATATCCTCTGAAAACTTCATTCATAGACCTCAAAGCTTTCAATGAGATACTTCAGACGCACGCACGCTTTATTAAGATTGTCTCTTACTGAAGAAACATCTTCTCTTTCCTCTTTCTTTCAGACTAAATGCTGCATTCTTTCACCACGGACTGCACTCTGTTCATCGTCACCTGATATTTCCTAGGACTTATCTTTTTGTGCCATTCTAAACAACACATTGGAGTACGCGATGATGATAGAATAGAAGACGGCTTCTGCACACAACCTTGCATTCATGAGCGGAGAAGGCACTCTGCTGTGCATTAGCGCTGTGCATTACTCCGGAAGTGAAGGGAGAGGAAGGAATTGAAAGAGGAATTCATCAAGGTTCCTCTGACTCAAGGGGAGACCAAGGTTTCTGGACTGTGGTTGACGGTGAAAGATCAGTGCTTTAGAGGCTGGGCGCATTGTGCTCCAGGAGACAATCGAAGGTGCCACCTCGTGTCCCTGAGGTGTGATCACTTTCTAACAACCCACTGACCTAATCGAGGAAGATAAGCGCAGCAATGGCCGCCCCCACATAAGCAGCTTTATACCCAAGGCCAAAGTCAATCTGCAGATTCAGAGCGCGACACAAAACAACACTGGAAGGTTCTCCGTGCACTCGCTGCTTGTTTCATATCATCTGAATGCTCGCTAAACGGTCATAAATGCAGAGGTGAGGAGGTGATGCAAACATGTCGCGTCAAAGCAGACGATACGGAGGGAGAGCGTCCTACAGAAATGTGTAAATTGAAAAGGATAGTAAGGAAGTCGAATCATGGTCGGGAGTGGAAAGGGGGAGGCCTCTCTTCCTGTTACACCATCGCTCGAGTTTATTGTCTAAAATACAATTTGTAATCTTAACTTCATGCGTCTGAGCTTCTTTGTATGCCGAGGCGGGATTCATCCAGCTCTGTGAAAAGGTTGAGAAATTGAAAACTGCAACAGTGCAATGATGTGTTGTCACGAGAGAGAGAGAGAGAGAGAGAGAGAGAGAGAGAGAGAGAGAGAGAGAGAGAGAGAGAGTGTGTGTGTGTGTGTGTGTGTGTGTGTCACAATGCCACAGAATAACAACGATGGTTTCCTCTGCATTTCTCTGGTCCACATGTTTGACGCGTGTTAGGCCTTGACTAGTGTTTGCAGATGGGACAGAAAATATGCTTTTGTGATATAAAAGAGGCTGAAAATATTTTTCATCCTCTGATAATGCAACCTCGTTTGATTTGCAGTAAATAAATAAAAAATACCTTTTTTAAAACCGTAGCAATATTTAGCTCTTCTAGAGCTTTCGATCCCGTCTCATGATCTTCCTCAGACGTGAGCACTTTTACGGTGAGATCGTTTTGTCAGCTGCTGTCCTTATGTTTCCATATTACCCTCTTTCATAGTCGGACATCCCTCCTTTGCATTATTTTACAAAATAAATCCTTCAGGCCGGTCTCTCACTCTCTCTCTCTGGAAGATATTCGGGTCGGTTTGGTTCTCACAGGAATGCAGCTGTGAAACTTTTTAAGCCCGACTCTTGTGTGAACCGTGTCAAAACAAGCAGACATCACTTAGTCCACGAGAGCTGAGAGAGGCAGGCGGGTTCGGGGCCTCCGCTGAGCTGTCCGGCCCTTTAAGGTCACCTGGCAATTAACCTCTGACCGGGCATGCGTGTCCCCGCCCGAATCTCTTAACGCGTCTTTCACTGTTTGGTTTTGCACTTCCTCTACGTTTCTCTGCATATCCACTCTTTTTGGACACTTAAAATCAGTGCACGATACACAAATAATCTCTTCACCTTTTCATTCAACTTGTATTTCCTGTTTTGTGATTTGCTTTCCAGGGAACTTTTGTGGGTGTCGATGTTGAAAAAATGTACAAAATCGAAAACTGTAAAAGGTTCAATAGCGACAAACCCAGCTACCAGTCCGTTCGGCTTCCTCCTTTAACCCCCGTCTTCGTCTGTTCAGTCAAACTAATCCAAACCCTCTCTTTCCTCTTACCCCCCCCCCCCCCCCCCCTCCATGACCCTTGATCCTACGCACCTCTTTGAATGTCACATGACCGTGCAGGTGTGGAGGGGTCTCTGCCCCGGCCAACCCCCAATTAGTGACCCTAATTAGTGGAGGGGCCCCCCTGATGGGCCGCTGAGCTGCTTTATAGGAGGAGGGGGAGGAGGAGGGGGGGGGGGTGAAGGGATGGAGGGAGGAGAGCAGGGGGAGGAAAAGGTGGGGGTGGCAGGAAAGTGATGAATTCCTAAAGGTCTGCGGACCCTCCACAATCACACACAAACACATACGGGGGCTGTTAAAAGAAAACACAGAGCCAACATGGAGCTGAGAGTTCATTTGTTGATGCACAACAAACAGCTGTGAAGTGCTGATGTGGAATTGATCTGCTGCTCAGTCTTAAACATGAGACGAGTGACGCATCAGGTGCACATGACAGACAACACCTCATGCATCCTTTAAGGGTTCTCTCTGATTTGATTGTTTTGTATTGAAATACAAATAAATCTCTGTTAATATTTCACTTATCTTAAGCATTTTACTTAAAGTCTGACTATTTAACATTTATGATGGATTTATTTAATGTTCATAACACACTATAATGTAGTTGTGTGCCGCTATAAGGCCATTTTTAAGTGTATATTAAGACACATTTAACTATACTGTAATTCATTAGCTGTTTATACATAAAATGAAATGTTCTCATTATCTTTTACTATCTGCTAAAACAAGTGTTTTACATCAATTCCCTAATATGTTTGAGGACGTCTTGAACTCTACAGCGTAGACATGACTACATCCAATCAAATGGGGTTTAACCTCGTGCATCATGCACTTGACTTTGAGTGAGATCAGGCAAAGAAATCGTGTTTTTAAATATCAGTTGCTGCAGGTTTCCAGTGGACCAACGGCTGCAGCGTTGGTATGAATCATGTTACCGACGTATAGATTCACTGTTTACTACAAAACTGATGAATATAATGCAACATGTAAGATACACCTAAATATGGATTATCTACGGATCTATATTAACTATTGATTAGCATGAGGGCTTATGCAAACACTTTGTAGCATGAACTGAATTTGTTCTGTTTATTCGACTTGATTGTATTGAATTAAAAAAAAACAATAGGAAATGTATGATTGTGTAATTGGATACTAATTACAGGGGAAATAGAAGAAAGGTTCTGTGTCTGTTATTATAGAGTTTCAGTCAGTTGTGTTGACTTTTTTAATTTTAATTTTCAATTTCCAAAGGAATTATTGTTCGTTGATTATTAAGTTTATTGAGAATTGTACGCTTGGCTGTAGACTTGATGTGCACCGACTAAACGACTAGAAATGAAATGGACATAAAGAATTGGAAATGTACCAATTAATTTATATTTCTTATATAATTAAATTACATTTCCCTTCCCAGGAACATTCTTATAGAGTTATATACATTTCAAATCCTTCCTAAACATATTTAAAAAACAATAACACTACAAATTCTATTTAATGATTTATTAATATATCATTCCATGACCACCGAGCATTTTTTCCCGGTCCAGCTGCACACACACAGCAAAAGGCATAACCTTACATCTATTAGTTAATATGGCCGCTAATGAGAGATTACCAATTAAAACCCCCAATAAAAACCCAATTAGTGGGCTTGTGTTTCCCACCATAGTGTCTTCCTCTGCAGTAGGGCAGCTCCTCCTGTCCGACCCTCCCCACCTCTGAAACAGGCCACCCATCTGGTCTCCTTTCTGCCGGCCCTCTCGCCTTTTCCTCGCTCAAATAAAAGGTGCCAATCACTATAATTGGCACCCTGCAGATCAATTGTCCCGAGCGTAGAGGAGTGCCCCTCGCTGAAGTCTGGGGGAGAGACGTTACTTTTAAAACTTGTTCTCTCCTCGCAGGTTATTCGTAATCGACACATTATTTGCAGAGTTTGGTTGGAAATCATCAAAGTGTGATTTTGCTGAAACATTTAAGGTTTAAATCGGTGGAGGAAGCACTCAGATCTTTTACTTCATTAAAAATACGACAGTGTAAAAAAAACTTTGTTGCAAGTAAAAGTCCCACGTTAAGAAAAGTAAAGGCAACAGTACCATTTCAGAATCAAGCATATTATTTTATTATAATTAGTGATGCATTAATGTGTTCATCACTTTAATGTTGCAGCTAAACATGCTTAACTACTTTATATACTGCTGGGTAGCTCGTAAAGTCTCATCTTAACCAATAATACATACAAATATATTCATTGATTCTATTTTGTATTAATAATCTGAATCTGCAAAGCAATTAAAGTTATTAAATAAAAGTAAAGTACAATATTTGCCTCTTTGTGTCACTTTATATGTCAAACTTAGTTTCACCAGCATTCCTGTATAAAACGTTCTTACACAAAACTTTCCCTCCAATTAAATATTATTTCTTGTAAATATGAGATTCATTACTTACAGACATCAGGCTGAATAGCCTGAGTCATCTCACATATTCTCATATTCCAATTAATATCCCAAGGGCACATCAATTCAGTCTTTGTTTGCCACCAACCAAACCAAAACAGAATTAAACGTGCAACGATTTTAAAAGCCTCCGCAGAGAACGCTGAAATGTCCACTGACTTGATGTTTTTGCCTCGCTGATGGGAAGGACAAGGACGCCAAGGCTTTGAATAAATAAGGCCCGCCCCAAATCCACAGTGTGAATAAAAGAAGCTCAGACATGCAGCTGTCAGTCATGATCATTAGACTCCGTTGACAGAAACTCATACTTTCACTAAACAGTCCTCTAAAAGCAGCCGGATTCATCTCAGATCTGAGTTTTCGGGGCCTTGACGCAGGTGAGAAAAATGAAGAAAACAGAACACAGGAGGCAAATTACATAGACATATATTTATATGCATATGAATAAAAATACATATACATATTGTACAATATCTTGGCCGAGCGTGAAAACAGCTCTGTCAGCCCAGAACCAGAAGTAAGCCTCTTTAAATAAGTGCAAAATGTTAAGACGACAAAGAATTGTAAAGCATAATATAAAGTCTTTTTTCAGAATCTTCAGTCGCATTTTGTTTTTCCTGTTAAAATCACATGGAGCGGACATGGAGATAACTTGTGCAAAGACCCATTTATATATAATCATATATAAATTTATATCTATGTACATAGCGTTCGTTCATCATAAGTAGTAGCTGGTGCCATTAAGTAACTTTTACTGCTTAAAGGAAAGACGTTATGGCCTATGCAGGACCTTGGCTGTGCAGAAAGAAAGAAAGAAAGAAAATAAACATAAATCAAGCAGAGGTCATTTTTAAAATAAAGGAACATTTCCACACAATCTCAAAGGACGAAGTGCAAAGATGTCACACATCGCACACAACAAAAGCCACATTTCCACTGGAACGAGAAGAAACCGCCGGGGAAAAAAAAAAAAAAAGAAGCTGAAGAAGAACCGACGTAAAAATAAAAACAAAAAGGCTTTGTTTAACAGACGCAAGGCTTCACAAAGCTTCTGTCTGCTGAAAGACGAGTGACATTTCACTTCTCCCTCAAGCTCCGCCTATAGCTGCTCCTCATAGCCTCTAAATGACCGCGCGCACAATACAGTAACTGCAGAATTACATTACGAAACACCACCGCACAGGGACAGAACATGGAGTCAGTGCTGATTCTGAATGTCGAGGGGAATGCTGTTGGCTCGGTATATTCCTCTCCTGTCACATCGACAATTCACCGAAAATGGGATCAACTGAGAAAGATTTTACAGCAGTTTTAGAGCTCTTTTGTCTATTTTGTGCAGCTCTAAATCATGCAACATAACCGTTTAATACTCCAGAAAAAAAGGGGGGAAACATAGACTGTGTTTTGCTTTCGATACACAACAGGAAAGCAACTTGGCAACGAAGGAAAACATCCCCACAGCGAGTAAAGAAAAAAGAAAGAGGGTTTGTGAAAAGGGTACAGCGGCCTTACACGAGAAGCAACTCCTGACCTCTCAGCTCCATCTCTCTGCTTAATATTTGATGCCGCAGCGTGTGAATTATGGATGGTGCTGATAGAAAATAATACAGTGTTCAACAACAGCATAGGTGCACCGCTGCAAAGAGCCGTGAGTGGATAACAGGGTTTTTTTGTAGCACTGGTGGGGCCTGAACAACAACAACAACAACAACAACAAATCACCTGCTACCAGCCGGCGCGACACGGGTGCAAAAAGGCCGCCAGACTGTTGTCATAGGCTGAGGTCAGAAACCTTTCCGTGCGTGTACCTGCAGCTGGGAGCATGCTCGGCGGCCTTAGCTGGAGCCCGGCCTGTACTAGCGAGTGGCTTTTTAAATTGGTGTCGCCAGAGTGTCCGTTTTTTAAAAAAGAAGAAGAAGAAGAAGAAGAATAGGTGTCGAGTCACCTTCAAGAGAGCGTGGGAGAAAAAGGGAAAACATATTACAGCTCACAATGAGAGGCAAGCTAGAAATGAATAGACACGCGTGGGAATAAGAGGTGGAAACGAAGGGCAGCAGACAGACGACAGACAGAAGTTGTGAAAAGGGACGAGAGCTCATCTGACACACACAGATTGAGGGCAAACTGTGGAGAATCGCAGGTGAGTTTTGATTTTCTTTGGACAACAAGGAAACCTTGAAAAATGGCATCATATGGGGGGGGGGGGGGGATATTACAGCGGTTTCTTTCCTCCTTCATGTATATCTTCTCAACCACAGAGAAAAGCGTGTCTCAAAGTGTCACTTTCTTTCAGATCCTGAAGTCAATTTAAGGTTCAAAGCAATCTATTCATGCAAATACATGCATCTGAAAAATTATTTTAATAACTGAAGGGGTTAAATTCTGAAAAATACCATTCTAATAACTAACTGACTCCAAACTCTGACTTCTAGCAAAGCTGGGAGGTTCTTCAGTCTGTTCTCAATAGGGAGTAAATGGGGGGGGGGGGGGGGGGGAGTACAGGAGGATGAATAAAAACCTACAAACATAAAGTGCTTTCAATGAGGGGCAAGCAGAGAAAATCTTTTCGATGAAGACGAGCTGACGTCTAGCAGGAGGGCGAGCCAAGAGTCAGAAAACATCAGGAAGGGTAAACAACAAATACCAATTTAAAGAGAAATAAATTATCGTTACAACTTTTCACGCGACGCTGCATCCTAAGCATGTGCACACAGGTGAGAGTTTCCTGTAAGAAATACGGTTCTTGTGATTACAGATACGGATGATTGTTGCAAACCATAAATTGGGCAACTTATGAATAAGAGAAATGAGTGTTGGGGGTAAAACAGCAGCAAATCCTACAAAGTGTCACGGCTCATTGCCAACTAGGGCTGCAACCAACGATCGTTTCCATTATCGATTAATCGTTTAGTCTGTCAAATGTTAAAAAATACAAAAAGTTTAAATCACAATTTGTCAGATGCTGTGGCGAGTTACTGCCATGTATGACAAAGAAAAACAGCAAATTGTCCGTTTTTTTTAAAGCTGGAACTGGAATGTTTGGTAGTTTTGCTTAAAAAAAAAAAACAAAAAAAGAAAAGTTTGTCTAAATAGTCAAATCTTCCTTCGATGGACGAATCGATTAATCGTTGCAGCTCTAGACTCAACCACACTGATGAACTAAATGCAAAACAGAAACCTCTGGATCGAGTGCCGGCCTTCACAAGTTGGGTTCTGGAATTAAGAAATAAATCTCCAAAAACCTGGCCAGACGTTTCAAAACTCTTCACATCGAGTCTTTTTTTTTTTAAACAGGAGAGTCTCTGAAAGACATTTCAGTGAATCAAAGATTGAAAAGTGAATCTGGGTTCAAAGGTAATGTCTCCGTGTGGAGGACACACGGGTGCCACCTCCAAAGCTTCATCCACAAAGGCTTTGGCAGAGTCTCACCGGTATTCTTCTCTTGTTCTTTTATATTATGTGATGCTTGCACCATTTGTCCAGATTCTACCACAGATTATTTCATACACAAACAACCAAATAAAGAATTTACAGAAGCTACTGCTGGACACCAAACAGACTGATATTAAATGCTACGATTCTTTTTTTTTTTTTTTTTTTTCCCCAGTGTTGTGATAGCACGTTAACTAAAAATCAAACATGGCCACTTGTACTGAAATGTGTACAAACTGCTGTCTTTGAAACGCCTCTCTCCTCATTCAGACTGATTCAATCTGAACTATCTATGTCAAGTATTTTTTTGTTTCCTGAACAGTAAATGAAGGCCTGTACAGAGAGAAAACCACCCACACACACACACACACACACACACACACACACACTGGACAAAAAGTGAAGAGTCACTTGAAACCACTGCGAAGAGAGTGGTGATAAAAACAACCGTCTGTCAGGTTTCGCGCAAAACAAACACACACACACACACACACACACACTCAGCATCTTTGCAAAAAATCACAAGTTTTTTTCTTTTTTTGTTATGTGGGAGAGTCTCTTTTTCACCAT
Source organism: Lycodopsis pacificus (assembly GCA_028022725.1). Classification (NCBI taxonomy): domain Eukaryota; kingdom Metazoa; phylum Chordata; class Actinopteri; order Perciformes; family Zoarcidae; genus Lycodopsis; species Lycodopsis pacificus. Next base: position 12,751,226 of record CM051710.1, on the reverse strand, counting down.
TTTGTGTTCCCAACTGCGGCACAAAATGGTGCCACACGGAACCTGGACTCTTCCTTTTTCCACATTTCTCATGATCCAGGTTTCTCCCCCCCCGACTGCTCAAATGTCAAACAGGCTGCAGAGCGAACATCTGAGGAGAAACGCCCTCCATCAAAGTCCCAGCCCCCCCTGGTGTCCTAAAAGAGGGACATGTTACTTAAGAAACCGTCTTCTTCCCTCCCAGATCTGCCTCCTTCCTGTCCAGCCGCATGTACGGCTCGAAAGCAGAAGAGCCGCAGCCGTAGACGGACGTCAGTTCATGATGGGCGCCCCCCAGCAGCGGCATGGAGAAGCAGAGGGAGTGCGGCGGCGGGAGGCCCAGCCGCGGTGAGGGCGGGGTGCCGCCCAGCGAGGGCAGCGACAGCCCGAAAGTCCCCCCTACTAGGGAGTTGGGAGGAGTGCTGCTGCTGATCCCCGGGGAGGTGGAGGAGCATCCGCCCGGGCTGCTCAGCAGGGAGCCGTTTGCCAGATGCGGGGGCCCCAGGAGGGAGTTCGGCGGCGGGACGGGGCCCGAGAGGAGGCGGCCCTGCTCCAGGAGGCGCAGGATGTTGCAGGTGGCCAACGACTCGTTTGAGGAGGACGAGCGTTTGTCGGAATCCTTGGTGGTGTCCTTCTTCTGCTTGGTCCGCCGGTTTTGGAACCAAACCTTGACCTGAAACAACCAGGAGGAAAGAGTCACTCAGTTGTGTCCCAATCAAACACTTTGTCCGCGGTAGAATCGGTGAAATCAGAAGCAAAACTTTACACAGGCGTGTCATCACGGAACACAGAAGTTCTTTGTGTTCTTGTAAAGTCATTCACTGTTTTTAAAATCATACCACAAAGCTTCCACTGCTCAAAGCCATACATAACTCATGAACTAGTCACATCGTCTTCTTCTATTTAACATTATAACGTGTGCAGATCACCGATGTTTCACTAACGCGAACACTAACCCGTCCTGACATCATCCTCTTTACGTGCCCAAAAGTTAATAGTTTGCACAGGCTGCACACACGTGCAGATTACTTCATTGTGACCTCTTGCTTTGATGCACATCTCTGCTGCAGCGTGCTCCGAGCAAGTCATAAAATAGTCCTGATGTCCTGAAGCTCAAGTATAACGTCTCCAAATGTCTTGATTTGTTCCACATTTGTTCAAAAAGTTATTAGAGCATTCATAAAATCTTTAAATCTGTCAATGAAGACAACAAATAAGCAAAAGAATATTGTTTCCACGGATGAAATGTGTTACACCGCACAACATCTGTGTTTACCCAACACTACAGTGAAAGTTATTTACGCACACGACAGACTGTCCATTAGCCTCTTCGTGATTTTTTCGTAGAACTCCATTAATCTAATCCCTGCTACGTGGGGATCGGAAGCTGACGACTTATGGAAACTACTGTAGCAGCAGAAATGCGTAAGCCTGTGAAGGGTCGGTAGTTTGAAATGTCATAATCATTCATGATGGCGAGTAAATGCACACAGAAATAAACAAGCAGTGTATGAAGCCTCCATTAAAAAGGTACAGCACACACACACACACAAAAGTGCTCAAATCTCACTGGAGTTTCTCTTGAACTGAATTTAAATTGCAATGAAAATGTAGAGCTGTTTAAAATAACGGTCATAGGATGAGACACCAGGCTAACTATAGTGCGTTTGACAGTAAGGACTCTTTGCTGAACAGCATGGACACTTTTCGATAGGCGAGTCACCGTTAACCGGTCCTGACGACATGCCCAGAACCAACAGACCAGTCGCATCTGAAAGTCTGTCAAAGCTGTAAGATCAAACACCCACAGCTACTTAAACGGTGTCATGTTCATGTCAACGAATGCTGAAGATCAAGGTTTCTGCAAATGAACTGTGGTTGATCTATTTAATGTTAATCAACTGAAACACTTGGTTAAGGAAGGAAAGGGTCCTGAGGTGAGAGATAAGAAAAGACAAACTTCTTCTCTCATCTGTAGCGCGTCACCACCGCACCTTCGTGCCGCTGGCACCAGTTCATACTCTAAAACGGTGACGAGGACGCTCGCCCAATTGGGTGGCATAAGTTCTAAGCCAGACATGGCAGTGGTTTGTGTGGAGGTAATCGGGCTGGCTGCTGGTAACTGTAGTATCACCGCACTCTAAAGGCTCAACGGGCAGTGAGGGCAAGTGAGATCATGATGATGAGATGATGAGAAGAGAAGAAAGCAAAGCTGCCTTTGGTACATCTACACTATTGGATGTAAATCCTTTTTAATGGGATCCGGGGTTCAGAGCTGGGGCAGAGATTACCGAGGGAGATCTGGATCTGGCGTGACCTGCATCTGCCCCGGACTCGCCCTCTGCACCCCCGCCCCGCTGCACCCTGGTCTACCGGGGGCGAGGCCGGGGCACCTTTAATGGTGATCGGCCTCTTTTGTAACTCTTTTTGATGAGTGTCAGTTGATTTGATGTTGATTCAATGACGATAAAAGCGTTGCTGTTTAAGGAAACGTCTGGTGTTCTACTGTTCCATCAACCAACCTGACTACACTGCCCTGTCTGTGGCCCATATCTCATTGATTACTACTGAACATGTAAATCTTTACATATGCTTCCTTCTTTTTTTAAGACTCAGTAATTTCCTTAATCAGCTGGGTGCTGTAGTTTTTAGCAATGATCACTCAAACAGGAGAGAATAGTGCATTTGTTTGGGGACTATTTTCACCTGCGGATGAATACACGTTTGGTGCTCGAGTGAGTGTTTACAGCAGCAGAACAGTGCAACGGTGGGACACAATGATGTGTTTCTATCATTGAGCTCTGTGGCACAAAGGAATTAAATATATTAGGCTTCGGCGCAGTAGTCGGATCGATTCATTGTTGGTTTTTGGTCTTTTGATGGGAGGGCAAAACAAAAAGTGGTTTAAATGTGTATATTAGAAAGGTTAAGCCTGATCAAGACCCAGCGTACGGATCAACTGGGCATCCATACCATAAATCAGCTAAGCTCCGTGCCAACATGTTAAAGCTGGAACAAAGACGATGTTTGTTTGTTTCGATGCTTCTGTCACTTGTATATTTATCACTCTCTTTTTAATCACTTTACTGCGATGCAATAAAGCTGAACTGATCCAAGCTATACGACGATGGAGGGCATTAACGAAACATATAATGTGACATAACATTCCACCGCCCGGCTGTTTGATGCCAATAATGCAGGATTGAGACGGTAAAGTCTTTAAGAAGGACACTTGGTGACAGTCTTTCACACTTTCCATGACCCCTCCAGCAGCCCGGGGCTCCCGCTGTGACCCTGATCCCAGGCATGTGATGAGCCGCAGCACACAATGAAAACTCCTTCTCCACGGAGTACTGTACCAGGCGGACCGGCGGCCATTCAGCTGTGTGTAACACGGCAGTGGATACTCAACTATATGCGCCGTGATGCACCAATGGAAACCAGTGCGTGTTCAAGCTGCGCCGTGCGTGACGAACCGGCGGTCGCCATTATTAAAGAAACCAAGAAGCAAAGGGCGGAACCGATGACTTACTCGATTGCGTGTGATGGAGCAACACGTCCATCCTTTCTTCACAACTACTGCAGATAACATTAATGATGAAACTGTACAAAATGACCCAAATCTTTCGTTCTTTTGTTTCCAATCTATCAGCATTAGGATCCCAAACCCATAGATGACAAACGGTCATGTCAGATTCAAACAGCCTGGTTCTGCTCCTCAAGTCATTTTTTATACCTGGGCCACCACCACCACCACCACCACCATCACATTTTACCCGACCCTAAAGCCTCGAAGCACCCCCCCCCCTCCCTCCATTGTCAAACTTTGCCCGAATAAACCCGCTGTGGTCCTCCATCACTGCAGCACATGTCCGGCCAGGTTCAGAGAGGGGTTAACCCCGTCTTAGAGAGTCGCTGGTAGATATGACTAATCCTCCTTTAGGCGAAAGCACTTGGGACCGTCATCAGGCCCACCTCTCTCCCGCCACCCCTCCCTTTTTCCCCGCCCGAGTGAACCCCACCGGGTTCTAGATAACAGCCTCCACCGCCTTCCTGCTCCTGTAATGTTGGAGATGCGCTGCACTCGTTCAGACGGAATCAGCAGGGGTTTGAATCTGGTCCATGAGTTTTCTTGGATGTCACCCCGCAGTCACTCGAATCGCATTCGGCCGGGAAAATAACAAAGCGTCTGGCGTTTGGTTTTGTTCTTTTAGGAATCAGATTTGATTTCGTCACAGCTGGCAAAAGCAAGACATAACCGAGGACGCTTGCACAATTATGCTGCCTCAAGATTGAAATGCATGCCACGCTTTTATGCCTCCATTTTGTTTCGGTACACACAACATCTTTTACACGTCTGGAAGAGGGATCCATCCTCTGTTGCTCTTCCTGACAATTCTCGGTTTTCTGCCGTTAACTATTAAAGGTTTCTTTCCTCACCGGAGGTAAAGGTTACATCTGAAGCTGGCGTAGCAGCCATAGAGAGGTACAAAACATTGTCCTTGGTTGTAGATAGCTATGGATGGAGACTCTTCGATTCAAGCTTCCCTTTGTCTTAGGGATGAGTTCTCAAGACATAACAAGTGCCTTGCAAGGGATTATCGTTAGTTAAAGGCAATTAACGAGGATATGGAGCGCGTGTGGATTATATCGTGGGCAATATGCTGACTGCGAGGACGCCGTCGGCTTTGCAGTTGGTCGATTGGACGGTGGTGGAAAACCTTTACCGGCGGATGTCTGTAATGTTGCCTTGCAAGCTTATTATCAACTTAACTATACTTGAAGCAGGTGGACCGCACTTCATGCTTCAGGTAGAGCGGCTGGTCTCTACTGGCTCACCTGTATACACCTGTTTTGTGCAAATCCTATTATCGATTTATTTGTTCTTTCTCTCTATGGCTGCATAGTGTGAGGACAGAAGAGTCCTCCTTCACATCCAGTATATCCAGTATATCCTATGGAGTCACATTCATCTGTGAATACAGTGTTTTATGTGCAGTAACATCACTTTGTTCGGTCTTGGGAGTGTGTGTTTTCACGTCAGTTGAAGGATTACACGGTCCTCCGTATGTTTGGAAAATCACACCATCCATGGCCTCACACACTCACACACACTTCACTCTGCCAGAAGCTGATGAAACGAGTCAATTCAGATTGAGAGAGTGATTAAGGACAAAGGCAAATACGAGATAATTGCTAATATGTCTTACTGATTTATCTAATCAACTGATTAGATAAATCAGAGCCTCGCTGGTTTTCTTCCCGGCCATCAGCCAATCGGAGTAAAGCTCCCGTTCTGAGGATGATGCTCTCGCTTTAGGTCACCGCGGACTAAAGAGGAAAGAGTTTGTTTCTCGACGCAACCAAACATTTCAACTGAAAGCACAAAGCAGCAAGTGTCCGTCTGTCTGCGTTCCCTTCCTATCTCTTTCTCTATTCCGAGTGTTTGGACAATGCCCGCACTGTGCTGCCTCCTCTCCGCTACATCTGCACAGCTTTACGTCATCTACGCTCCAGACAAGTGGCCAGACAACGTCTGTCTGGGCCGTCAATACACACAGCGGGGCCATTCACCGTACGCAGACACAGACACAACTTGTCATGTGGACAATACGTGGCACCAAACTCTGTCCTTTTCTGTGTGTTTCCTGTGTCCATTTACCACTACAATAATCCTTAATGCACACAATTGCTTCTAGTTTCAATTTGAGACTCGTTGCACAAGCAGGTGTAACTTCTTAACGGGGAAGTTAGACTTACCAGGTTTCATAAGAGGTCGCAACACCTTTTCTTTTCTACCTCTAACCTCCCCTCTGAGTTATAGAAAGCCACGAGACAAAACAATATACAGCTACAAGAAGCATCTTTTAAAAGTTTTCACAGCCGTCACTAAACTGTGCTCCGGGCTGTTTGGTATCAGAGAGAAACGACAGCAGACAGAACATGAGAGCAAGTGTGACGCTGATCTCGGATGACTTGAACACCTGTTACACAAGTACACTAACTAACAATGTGTTTTCGGCAGGTAAATCAGTAAAGGTCGCTGCTGAAGTGGCTGATCACTTTCTGACACGGTCTTTTGTCTTTTCTTGTGTTGGTCCCCGCTGGCCTCCAGACTTCTCTTTGAGTGCGAGTCGATAGAATTACAGCCACACATCTAAACTTCAGCAAACTGGGATATATTCCTCTAAAATGTCTCTATTCTAAGAGCAGCTGCATCGTTTTAGTTTAGTTCTTGAGCCAAAAAGTGGAAGTTTTAGACACTGAAATTAAACAGAGTTTATGTTGATTGTCAACTTCACAACCAAACTGGATTTCAGCTCAAGTTGCTTAACCCCCCCCCCCCATCCTCCTGCAACCACATCTACAATGACCCGAGTGAAGCAGGTGTTTTCTGGATGAAAAACTTTAAGAGCCTGCTCAACTCTATGTGAACTGCTCTGAGGGCGTTAACATGAAAGTGACTCAAAAACGGTCCAACATACACACATGCATGTATGTTCAAATTCAAACTCACACATAGTTCATCTCTAACTCACCAGGGTCTGAGTGATAAAGTGGTGGTCGTCCAAAATGGGAATTTATATGAGAAACCACACCCCAAAGTATTTAAGAATTCATATTTTTTATATCTTGGATCATTTTAAATTTACAAAAATCTGACAAAATTGTAATTTCACAACAGACTTTAAAGCAGAACTATCAAATCAATATCCTCAAACAACTGTGACAAAAAAGGACAACAAATGCAGACATCTGCCCACATCTGGGCATCGTTCCCCAAGCTTTACATTAGAGATTAACCATGTTTCCATCACTGCGCTCTCTCCCATTCGCTGCAGGATTAAAACCAGTTTAACAAAGCCCGGACACCATTAAACCCATAGCTTCTCCATGGAAGGGCTGCGTACAACAATAGACTGGTACAATGGCAGCGTATACGTCAGCTGCACTCAACTCAGGGGGACTGCGGAAGAGCTTAAAGTGACCACACAGGAGGGTGCCCCAAAAGTCTCCTGGAGTCACACTGTCGAAACCTGTCGGAGCGGGCAGGACACGTCCAGGAATGTGTGAAAGCTTTTGTCTTTTACGTGCAAAACAAAAAAAGCAATAGGAAGTAGTTTGACACATTTTTAGATGGTGGAATTCTGCCAATTGTAAACAAAACAGGAGAAATAACCTCCAACATGTTAATTTAATTACCCAGAAGTACATCTTAAAGGAAGTTTATGATGAAAATGTGGATTACATGTTGTCCTCTTTACACCGAAAATACAGGAAACTGGCAGTAAAAGTTAGACTCGCGCATGATTTACAAATAATATTAATAATGCCCCTTCTCCACATGCAGGGAACATACCTTCACAATAAGAGCATCCCTGAACATCCATCTGTGTGATCGGTGGCCATCCATGAGCTAAGTAAAGATGACGCCGGACTAACTGAGGGGCTTTCGTGTTTCAGTTCAAGGTTTCAGTGCGTGTGTGCGCGCGCGCCCCCTTCCCTCCCGCTGCGTTTCCCTGTAGCGGGGAGCCACCTGCCGGGGCGAAGGGAGAGCTCCGAGCCGGTAACGCGTTACCGCGGTAGGATTACTACTAAAGAGACAAAGACAAGCTTCTTCTGCACACGGCTGCACTTTAATACTCAAACATCAGAGAGGGTGAACTCATAGCCGCAGTCCTTCCTCTGCTTTCAGACAGGTTTAAAGTGGATTTGAATGGAGGAAAGCGTCTGGTTCTCTTCTTCTGCAGGTGCAGCTACTTTGAAATATTTGCGTCTGATCGAGCAATGGTGTTGAATATGAACTCAACGCAGTTTAAACGATGAGCAGTTTGTTTTTTTTTCGCCAGATGATAAAACGACCGGGTTGTACACATTTGAATTGATTTGTTTTATTATATTCGCCCGTTCATTGAACGCTGGCCGAGCCTTTATCAAGAGAAAACTTTTTGGAGAAGAAATTGTGCGCAATGGTCAGTGTTTTATTATACATGAATGTCCTCTCTAAGACAAAAAAATACCATAAAAGTTTCGCTGAAATCGCATGAAATACTTTTGGAAAGGCAAAGTTTAAAAACATCCTTCAGGTTTTATGTTTAATCCAAGTTCTGTGCGTCTTGGCGAGACACTTTTGAAGACACATTAATCCAATTATTTCTAACAATCACATAATAATCTAAACTTGTCTTTAAAATAATCCACTTTTGCTGTAATTCTGTTGAAGTCTGGATGATTTTGCGTGTGTGTGTTTCCAATGTCTGCTGCCTCATTGCTGATCAGTTTGAATACCTGACCAAACTAATTGGAGTTACTCCGGTCAATGCCCAAAGCCCCAAACATTGTTAAAAAACACTTAACGATCCAATCTCCCATATGACTGTAATTAGTATTTGTGTTTCAGTCACAGATAGAGAAGCCTGTCACGTTCAGGAAGAAGTTTAAAAGAAAAAGGTGTTTGCTTTAATCACGTTTTCGATGCTATTGTTTCGGAAACCAAAGGAAAGTCCACTTGTTTGATTTGAATAGAAAACAAAGGGAAAACATTTCTGTTTCAGATTTCTTTGTGTTCTTTAAGATGTATTGGGTACAAGAGTTGTAGTTTGGCACAATAATAAACAATGCAATTGAAAGCTCATTACTATTTGCATCTTATTTTGTGAATACAACGGGTTAATTAAAAGGTAACAAAACGAAACTGCTGATTATCGAAATATCATCAGGTCAGCATACAAGTCAATGTTTCGATTGCAATTCCTGAATATAATTGGAATGAAGGTGACAACTTTTGAGAAAACACCAAAAACTCAACTTTGTAGCTTATTCAAGTTATTCCCGTTTCCAATTCCTTTTGTTGCATTGAATTCAAGCGCACCGTCACTTTTGCAAACCCCAAAACACAACGAACTGGAAAAAAAAATGTACGGTTTTTCAACTCCCAAAAGAAACCATGTCGCATTAAAAACTTGGAAAACCTGTAGAACAGCAGCGAAGGGACAAGGAGCGTGTATTTATAGAAATATTACAAATAAATAGGACTGAGAGGACACTAAATGTCCCGTATAATGTACAATAGATATATAGATAGATAGATAAACAAATGAAATGTATGTTTTTAAAAGCCGAGAGAAGCTGTTTGATAAAATAGCTGCTTTAGTAGTCTATAAATTGAATGAAAATCAAATTACTTCATGACAAACCCGGGAAAACCTTGAGTAGCGAATTAAGAAGCATCAAACTTTAAGTCACCGGAAAACAAGGAAACAACAACTCACTTTAAAAGGGTTATTTAACTTTTGAGAGAGCTCAATCTTTCCTTTTGTGATTTTTTGCGTGATTAGCCTTGAATGTTGCATTTGCTTAAACATGCAAACGCCACGAGTAGGAAGAAGATAATAGGAAGAAAGAAGAGTAACGCCAACTAAAAGCATTTCGATCACGCGTAAAAGCCGTTTCAATAGCACATAGCATTCAGAAAACCCAGCGCGATGGGTTCAGCGTTTCACGCCATTATTGTGGACACTTTTATTATTTACATTTTGTTCTCACTTGAAGGTCAGGCAGTTTGCTTTCAGCCAATCCGCTGCGGCGCAGCGTCTCCTCGGCAGCAGCAGGAAGCTGAGGCCCTCCCATTAACACCCCTAGTGTCAGCACTAATGAGGGACACAGTGGCTGCTCTGTGCTCCCAAAAACCACACACACACACACACTCATACACACACACACACACGCACACAATATGTTTGAGTTGGTATGAATGTTAGTGTACTCCATGCGTAAAGCTCCTGCAACAAGTGTTTTCTAAGAGGTGGTTAGAGTCTGCAGTGCACCAAAGGCCTCCTGGTTCACACATTGTTGACATAGAAACAAATGGGCTCAGTTTGACCTACTTTAATTTGAATTCTTGGTTTTACTTTTCGAGTTTTTTTTTTAAATGTATTGATGAAAAGGGGCCATCTGCTGACGTATTGGGTTATTTTACTTATGGACAGATGTAGGCGAGGCAGCCCGCACGCATCCAATGCGCGCACATTATTATCCCTTCGATCTGTATTTGAAGTATAAGCGCAATGTTGCTGACAACGTGTCGACAGCTTTTAGGGAATAAAAAACACTCCAAGAGCAGCAGCTCGTCATTATTGTGCCCAGACTGTACAATAATACGCAGATCGTACGATTTATGTTTATCGCACGAATATTTTCTCTTAAAAATAATCGGACATTTCACCGCTATTATTACTATTATTCTATAAATCTGCAGCGTGTTGATAAAGATACATCTCTATTGGTTATAGGTTGATCGTCAAGTTAAGATCCCATTTTTTGAAAACTACAATGTTTGAGCATAATAATATTTTCGATGTGTGGGTAAAAAAAAGGAATTAGATGCATAAACACCTGCTGTTCACTGAAATATTACTGAATAAGTCCACCCTTATAAACGGGACAGGAAATGACTGTTAGTGTATTAAATACGTGCAGCGTTCCAGTAATATAGGCTATAGTCTGTGAATAAGTGTGTAACCGATGACGCACATAATAAACACAGAGGGGTTGGGCTCGCGGCGCTGCAGGAAGGTTTGAATGAAGCGCGCGGGGATGATAGAATATCAGCAGTGTGTTCAGAGAGGAGCTCCGGATGCACCGAGGGGCCGATCTACCGGACAGCGTTCACGTTACACAAACACACGAAGCTGCACAAGGAAACACGTTACAGTGTTTTTTGGGGTGCTGTGCTGGAAGCAAAGAGATTTTTTATTTATTTTTTTTCACTTCAGTAGCCTCGGAGTTAAATGAGTGTGCTTCTGGCTTTCGGCGTATATTTTGTCAAGATAGGAACGAAATGTGACCGTTACGCATGATGTCACACGCATGCAATATTATACGCAATTATTAATTAATAATAATTTTGAATGTAAATGTGGACACCATTTTTTTTCTGAAAGCCGTAAGGCCATTACGGCTTCAAACCCATTTAAGGCCCTTAGCGCGTGCCCAAACCCCTGTGGCGTATTTATGGGTGACTTTTTAATCTGCTTAAAATAATATAACGTAACGTAACATAAAAAACACATGCATCATAAAAACATATATATATATATTTGTATGATGGTTCTGTTCGATGTTATATTATGCGCTGTCCTTTGTTGATGTTCTTTTAATATTCCTCCTTGTGTGAAGCAAATTCTCCCATCAGGGCTAAAGAGGTTTCATTCATTCAAAATCTTTGTTTTGGTTTGTAAACATCTTCAGCCTGGCTTCGGCCCCGGATGTGATCGTTTCACAAGGCAGCTGAGCGGTGTTCTGGGCGGGGCAGCTGAGCGGTGTTCTGGGCGGGGCAGCTCTACTCTTCAACTCTGATTGGCCGAGGAGCCAATTGAAGGCCACAAACACCTGTCACCCAATCAATAATATGGGCAAAACAAATTCGAAATGACCCATTGACCTGGGCCAAAGAATAACATATGCTACCAAAAACATCATACAGGTCTTAACTAGCAGCTGGCGGCTAGGCTAGTTAGCTCAGTTGATGACACATGTATCTAAAGTTTATTAAAGCATCATTTTCCTAGAGCCTTACCTGTGTCTCGGAGAGATTCAGCTGCCTCGCGAGCTCGGTGCGCTCGCGGCCCACGACATACTGGCACCTTTGGAACTCGAGCTCGAGCCGGTACAGCTGCTCGGCCGTGAAGGACGTCCGCGTGCGCTTCGGCCGGTCCAGGTCGAGGCCCTTCGGCAGCACGATCTCGCGGATGGTGCCTTTGGCGTCTGTTCGGAATAAAACGGAAACCAAAACAAAAGTCTTTAGACAACATACACCAACAGCTGCTTAAATTCACCGGCAGTGAGTTCTCCACTGAGACTGTTGTTCACTATAAAGAGAAAATGGATGTCTTTGACATATACATCCTACTTGTGTGTGTGTGTGTGTGTGTGTGTGTGTGTGTGTGTGTGTGCGCGCGCGTGCTCTGTGGTCAAAGACCCTTTTGTCACGATCTAGCCTATATTCACAAATGTGGTGAAAATAACACTTTTCCGTCATTGCGCTTAATTCAATGGCTCATAATAAAGGCAAACTTGAACAGTTCGTCCACATCACGGTGTACAGGCCTACTCAAACGTTCATGTTAGCTGTTGAGATTTCCCCCCATGAAATACCCCCCCCAAACACACACACACACACGCACTGCCTGCGTAATTTCTACACGCGTAATGTTGGTCAGCACGTGATTGTAGATGCCGGCTGCGTCAGATACGCGTAGCTCAACATGAAGCTATCTTGTGTTTTCATTGGGCCTAACTGGAGAATTCAAATCGTCGAAACAACGCCACTGCAGCACAGAACGCTTTCATGGAAATTGGAAATATTTTTAGAAATAGATGGGGATGAAAATAAAGGCTGCGTACACGGAGAATGCTGCTCAGTTTTGCCCCCATTTCTCTACATCGGAGCGACGATGAGCACTGAGTGCTGTTCCACAAAAGGTGGCATAGATTTATTTCTCTGCATGACAAAGAATTTGGAGCCAATCAAAAGCTTCACTCTCAACTGTTTCCAAAGTTATAGCCTGTGCGTCAGTATAACCACAACAACAAGGTGCGTGTTGATTTTGGGCACAAACTTAATCAGGGTACTTTATGTAAAAGAAGTTTCAGGCATATTGGTGCTGACGTGTTTTTTCATGTTTGTATTTTATTTTATAATAAATGGTTTGTTTGTTGGCATAACTGCTATTAACCTCTGATGATTTTTTTTTTTTTAAATGGCTGCTTCGATATTTATTTCCAAAGACGGTCTTTAAAATCAGAACTTATTTTAATAGAAGAAACATGTGAGCGTACAAATACAACCTATATTTAAACGGTTTATAACTGAAAATATTAGAGAGGACTCGATCCGGGTCATCACACCCCGCCCTGGATACAGAAGCCCTCAGGTTATTGTCTACACTGTTAAAAAAATATGACAATCGTTACTTTCATTTTGCTGTAATGGAACAAATGCTGGGGTTTTAAATACACGTTTCAGATAAATATTTGCATTTTTTTGGATATACTGTGACCGGGAATATTTGTCCTTATTTATCACATTGAATGGAAGACAAGACGTCCTCTTTGTCCAAGGTTTTGAGGTCATAAAATATGCAATTCAATAAAATATGAAGAGGCCTGAATTAAATATGAAACAAAACAGATTGAACCGAACAGACTATTGTTTCTATAGGAAGGCTACCCTCTAGCAGAGTAAAACTCAAATTTACATTTATTTTAGCTATAAAAGGACATTTGGACTTGCTGCAAAGCTGCTTGCATTCATGTACTTTTAACGAGTCGTAATATAGCGGTACATCGTATGTACATAATAGACCGGCCCAGCCAATACAGCAGGCGTAGAGGTTCAACCTTTATTTTAACTCGGAAATACATAAAAAGAAGAGAATCGGTGCGTAAAAGGAAAACGGTGCAGTTTTTGCCCAAAAGAGTTAAAGAAGTCAGCGCTCCCTGATCTGTATTAGATGTGATTTCAATCACAGTTATGTTGCTCCCTCAGTGTTTAGTCTGCAGGCCCACATAACAACACAGGCCTCCATCTTTACGCATGATGACTTTGCGTAACGTCTCACCAGAGAGGCAACAGACCCTCCTATATTCAGATACAATTTACAGATTTTTCTTCACGAGCTCCAGGGCAAAAAAAAACAACACAAGAGCTCAAATGGAAACTTTGGCGAGCAGAGGAGGAAACCAGCGACTACGCAGACACGCTGACCTCTCGGTGACCCCCCCCCCCCTCCCCCCAGCCTTTCTGCGGAAAATCCCCCAGACTCAGCTTCAAAAACAAATCTATACAAGAACAAAATGTTAAATATCTCCCCCCAAAAACCGGCGCACACCCCGGATCCTTACAGGCCAAGTCCTCCTCTGATGGGACATTAACCAGCGACGATATGAACACCTATGGGTCTCACGTGACAAACACAAGGAATTCATGTGATCAGCAGTAGGGGTTTATTATGAAGCGGTCTCACAGGTGACAGCAGCTACCACATATAACAATAGTAATAATAAGCTGCTCGTGCCACAGGACACCGCACGGCTAAACGTTCAATACGAGATACAACTAACCAGAATAACCACACAGCGAGGACTGATAGCCCGAAATATGGATTATGTCCACAGCAAACAATTACACCACGCTGCAAAAAAAGTTAAAAAAAATCTTGCACAAAAATACCAGTCGCAATTATTTTTTTTATTTACGGAATGTTTTTCCTCCTCACGGAGTCTCTGTTTACGTGCTGAAATAATTATTACGAAGGTCCTTAATGTTAAATAACGTTAAATAACCTACAGCTCCAGTCAGATGTATACATGATCTCCGTGTGTCACTGGACCCTTTAAGCAAATAACACATTTAATGTGCAGTTTATTTTTCCACAATTTAACGGGCAAACGTAAAATCAAATACAAATGTTTGAGGCTATTTAGACTTGAAAATATAATTCCAATATCAGCTATAATTACATAGTTTTTGTTTTTAAAATTTACGAAAAATAAATGGAAACATATGCATTTTAAAAGTGTATTCTGACTGCTGTGATTTTACTTCATTTTCAGAATTGTTTTAAACGGTCATATAGAGGCTACAGGCCTCCAGCAGGAGGGCGTGGACACTCATGATGAATTATATATTATTCTGATGGTCATTAACATAACGTTGACACACAAAGACGATCAGCTACTGACAAGTAGCCTAACACACACACACACACACACACACACACACACACACACCTCTTTATAGCGGTTATCGATGAAGAGCTGAATGATGTTTTTTCTTCTTTTCAGCTCTTTGTTGATAAAACCCAAACAGTCTACAGCAGTAAATGTCTCCTCGTTATCCTCAACCGTTTTCCTTTGTTGTATTTTCTGCTTTCAGCTCTTGTTAAATATAATCATCCACTATATGTTGGAGAAAAATAATACTAATATATGAATTCATTTGTTTTGACTATTAATCTCGCGAAACAATTATATATTTCTCCAAATGAACAAAGGAGTATAGTTCACAGCTGATATACCGTGCAAGACAATCTGTTTTAAGTGCTTTAATTCTATATTATAATTCGTTTTATTCTAAATGACTCTCTGCGGGTGTGGTGTGGTTTGGCGTTACAATTATTTATGTATCACGGAAGTGAGAGTAGCCTATTGTTACCACAGCAGGAGCCTTGTTTGTGTCGTCCACCCTGCACCAGGAGGTGTCGTATTGTTTAACATCAGTCCAAGTGTGAGACACGTTCAAGTTTAAATGCGCTAATATCAGCTTCCTTCAGTTCATTATATTTTACAGCAGTGTTTTTAAATGGGAGATGCACCAAACAACTCCACAATCAAGTTCCCTGTTTAGAAGATGTTGTCCCACACGTGAGATATGTACATGTATCTTTTATGATGCGTTAATCCGGAGTGAATGGCCTAATTGTGGAAAGAACAACAGTGACGTTAAAATAGCCCCAGTTTCCAGTTTGAGAATTCGTTTTGGCGCACAGAATGAATCAGTGTTTGTTTGGTTTTCGTTCACTCACCTCTTACTAGTATCCTCCGACAGTAGTCGGGGTCCACTCCCAAAAGTTTGTCGTGTCCATCTTCGCTGGAGGACGTCGGGGTGGACGCAGATGTCCCCGGGGTGTCAGTGGTGCTCTGAACCGGGGACCGGCTCCCTATCTCGGCGCGGCACTTGGTCTCCATCCGGTCCGGACACAGCGGGTTGGGTCCACAGCGGTGGTTCCCATCGCCCATAGTCGTTGCCTGATCGAACATCTACAAGTAGCCGAAGTTGCACTCTCTACGATGATCTCTCCCTCCTCCTGGTCGCTGCTGCTCACCCTCGCCTTTCTACTTTCTTCTCCTCTTTGCAAGTGTTCTCCAGAGACGAGGAGAGCATGCCCCTCTATCCCTCCAGAAAAAGAAAAAAGTAGATCCAGTTACAAAGGAACCATACGGTCCTGCAACGGAACCGAGGTGCGCTTCAGGTGTCGCGGCATGACGCACGGCCCGGAGTCCAAACAGAGTTATAGAGGGGAGGGGGGGGGGGGGAGTCAGCTAAAGGAAGGGGGTTGAAATCTCGGGATCCTGCTCTAACTATAGTAGCCAAGAGGCGCAGAAGAAATGCATGGTGCTGCTTGTAAGGTACAAGGGGGCAACCAGATCTGTGGAGGAGGTGCCACAAATACGCGCACACACTGCTCGCCCACGTAGAAATAAAGTGAGAGGCGGTGCGCAAGAAGAAGAAGAAAAAAAAATAGCAGCGGTCACAGTTCAGCGGGCACCAGGGAAGACAGTTTCTCCTGGTGTGTGCGCGGAGCAGCAGCAGCCTGTTACTTCACCCCCCCGGTCTCATCGACTGCCTCTGCGGATCCGCGATTGCGTGTTGTTGGCGGTGACGTGGCCACGTACAGGGGGTCGGTGATCTTCTGCTTTTGGAGAGCCCACGAGACAAGATGTCTGTGTTGGAAACCCTTCAGGAGGGCAAATGGGAAATGGTCACAAATATAGTCTGGAGCGCTCGTGTCTGTTGTTTTTCTTTTTTGTTATAATTTGCTTTGCAGCTGAAACATCACGTCTGCGCGGGGCGTCCTGAAACACCCTGCCCACACGACCGGATCGGACACGACGGTGTGAGGAGCGTATTTGTGGTGACACGGTGCACTTTCCAGAGGCAGAAACCCCGCACGTCATTTCCTGCCCACGCAGGCTCGTCGCTGATTGGTCCGTCCGACAGGGCACGTTTTGACAAGAGGCCGAGCGGCTCTGCAAACCTGGATCGGGCACGGAGACATGAGACGATGGCTGTGTGCGCTTTGCGCTCTGGAAACAGCGCTGCCCGGGCTTCCCCGCGGACTCTGTCTGACTCTGACGGTGTTTTCTTTCTCTTTTTGCGGCTGAAC
This sequence comes from Lycodopsis pacificus, assembly GCA_028022725.1. Lineage (NCBI taxonomy): Eukaryota > Metazoa > Chordata > Actinopteri > Perciformes > Zoarcidae > Lycodopsis > Lycodopsis pacificus. Next base: position 12,734,259 of record CM051710.1, on the reverse strand, counting down.
TTCATAGCTCCGAAAACAGTGCGAGTGCAAAGAGAAACAGTAGTTTAACAACAGACTGAATCCCTTCTGACCCAGTGAGGCACAGCTTTTAATTACATTTACAGTGTATTCCCTTTAGATTGCTCTCACGGGCCTCAAATTCACAATATGAAAATAAATATCATCTTAAAAACAGAATTCAAGCAACATAGGCTCAATGAATGCATAGTCCACAGGTCAGATATATATAGACACAGTTAGTGACTTGTTCTGTAATGCGGGGCGTTGCTCTGCCACAAAGAGCAATGCAACATACATCTCCGGGTTTGGATGTCTGTTATTGTTTTTGTCCCTATACGTGCTGTTTCAAAAGATGTGAACACAATCCTGGAGACAATTCTAGATCTGTAATATCAGCACGAGCTATCACTTAATCGTACAAAGATGTAGGCCCTCAACAACTCAAACTCACATGCTGATATCTATTTTGAGGGATGGACACAACACCAGTAACACATGCACATTATCACAATAACTCACAACCTAAACATAACTCACAAACTGAAGCCTGGAAAAAAAGCAGTCTGAACAAAAGTTAAACATTCAACAGGTGTCTTCGTTATTTTGTCCACCCCTTCTTCACACACAGTTGCCTTCGAGTCTTGTTTTTATGTCGATGGCACCCTGCACTCCTCCTAAGCTGTTCCAAGCACCGAATGATAAAGTAATGAATGAAAAAAGAGCATGAAGTCATGTTTCGATCTGCTTTCCATTGCAGATAAAAAAAACATCTCATTCACGCTGCCAGCGTCCTCATACACCAGCCCATGTTCTGGTGTTGATGGTTCAGCCTGCAGTTTGTTGTGATTGTAAGATGATGTAAATAAATAAATAAAACAGAGCTGCAAGCATGACTGATGAACTGGGTGGAATTTCCTCTTTACAGGTGAAACATCTCTGAAAAACGCTGCGGAGGAGACGAAGAGGGAAAAAGGGTTTGTTTGAGCGGGATTATATAATTATAGTTTTACCGTGTGTGTTTTTTCCTTATTTTTCTTATCCGAGGCCGTAATTACTGCACACAGCCATGGGTCGTTACTCCTTTCAGCTGGCCTAATCTCACAGAGGATGAATAGAAACTGTCAATCAGACGCTGCACTCAGCAGCGAGACAAGAGGGGACTGATTGCTGCTGCTGTGCTGCGAGACACACACACACACACACACACACACACACACACACACACGCACACACAGGTTTTCTTCCTTCTTCTCTCCAGTGTCTTCACCCGCTCTGCCTTCACTGATGCACGCCTAAAACCCTCCAAAAAAAAGCAGATTTGTACCACGTTTAACTTTTATGAAGACTGCTCATATTTTGATTTCAGTCTTTCAGGCGAATTAGGGCACATTTGTAGTGTCACTCTGAGATTATCATATTTTAGGAATAACATGTGCTTTTGCTGCAAAATATGCCATACAGGATGTATGCTGCATATAGATAGTTTAAAACAGGAAGTTAGAGGTTTGAACATATGTTTGCATGTGAACCAATATTCTGTATTTCAGTTGCATAAAAAATGATCGATTATCCGGTTGAGTTAAAATGAGCTTCATCTCGACCGGCTGCAACAATCAAATGATTTTTTCCTTGTTACTGTATCAATGATATGACTTTACACTTTATTGAGTTGAAAGCCGGACCTTCAGATGATCTTAATATCATGTTGTTACTACTTTTACGTGATTAAATGAATTAAAGTCTAACGGTCAGTGTCCTCTTTGACCACTTCTTTATCTCTTTTAATTCCCATGCCATGCTTTTTTTATTCCCCGTTTGCGGCTGGATTGCGGCCTTGTGGAGATGAATCTGATCAATCAGATCAATCAACAGAGATTACTGTAATCCCACAGGTCAGATGGAGGGCACTGGGCCACTGAGAGTTCACACATCCCGCACAAGCTCCAGACAAATCTGTGCAGGAATGGCAATCATTTGGCCGCATAGGAGTCCGTGGAAGCGTGAATTTGTAAAGATTCATTTCAGATGCTTCGTTCAATGCAGCCAGCAGGAAAAACAGCAGATTCAGATTTTATCACAGAAAAGTCTTTGGAAATGCTGCTGTAGCCTATGTGTCTATTTTTATTATTATTATTATGGTGAACACATGTGTTATTATTGAAATACATTCGTGGAAATGCGTTGGATTCGGTATACAAGCTGTATAAGTGGAGGCAGGCACGTGAGGGTTTTTGTTGGTGGACCTGGAGAGAAAAATAAATCAAGATTCAGCTGCGTTTATGCAGCTTTGTTGAAATAAAACTTAAGAGGAGGGAATGTGAAATACGCATGAGCGTTGATGGACACGCAGCTTTACGCACCATTTATTGGAGTTTGTCGTCCACATTAACAGACGCACTGGCCTCGTCTTCATGATGATATCTCAGCGACTGAACTCAAGTTAGAATTCCGCCTCTTTCAGAGTCATGAATATTTTAAAATAACATATTTTTATGTTTGTTCCCGTCATTCTCAGAAGGTCATGAACTTTATACAACTTTTGTTTACAAGATGTCCCGATCTAGTGAACGCGTAGAACTGAAATCATGTTGCACACAACAGGCGCAATGCATCTGCTTTAATTACACAATACGAATAACACAAAAAGTACAAATAATACAAATAATACAAATAAGGAAGCATTTACGAAAACAAGCTTCATTCCGTTTAACAGAATGGCTAAAAAAACAAGATCATCGTACAGATTTTAACGAAATTTAGGCCGTTTTATGAACATATTAATTGTTCTTCGTCTATTAGTTTGAATTTATACTCACCGACTGTCAGTGAAATCTCCCGCATACAAACTACGATGTCAATCAACAAAATTCGGATTAAAAAAAGTTTATTTCACACTTTCAACATGAAAAAGCATCGATTAATTTAAAAACAAATAAAATAAAACAAAGTAATATCAAGATGTGTAATTAGGGCTAACACGATACACAACAGATTTAGCTTGTTGTGTTGTGTTAAAGGGACAAACTGTAGATGATTTTAAATAAAGGTTTAGGATGAATAATTGTAAAACAAATGCTGACAAATAATATTTCTCTCTTTTAACCTGCAGGGCTCAGATTTGACCAACATTCATCACCAATACACACCAGCATGTGAATTATTTAGACGCTGCAACGAGCTCATTAATGCATGTTTACATGGATGCTATAACACTAACTACCTACTATAACTAAACAGGTGTTTGGAGCCAAATTAATAACCTGCAAAAAGCTGTCACATCAACATTTTTATATTTTAAAACATTTTAATAAATCACAAACAGAGAGAGAGAAAGAACGAAGACAAAATCAATTCTTACAAAACGGATCCCCCGCAGCTCCGCATCTTCACCAGACTCTTAATAAATAATAAAATAATACAAATAATACAAATAAAAACGTGGTTTCTGCGGATGTCTGTGGTGATGTTTAGTTGCGTTAGTGTCCAGCAGCAGCAGAACTGTTTTGTCCGATTTTAGCTCAGAACTCAAAGTGTCCCAGAGAGCAGAGCACCGCTCTCTGCTGAACTCTTCAAACTTTAGTTTATTCCTGTGAACCCAAACACGTGCATTTGTGTGTGTTCATGTCTTTCCAAACATAATTCAAACAACCAATAATGCTTTCTTTATTTTTAAATGTCTAATGGATATTTAACGTTTTCAAACTTAAGACGTTTAGTATACGATTCGTGTTCCTGGTGCATTTAGTGTTTAATGTGCATGTTCAAAGGTTAGTTCCGATTTTTATAATCCTCAAAGTCCTCACGTTATTTATGAAGTAATACTACAAAGAAAATAAAGTTTAACATTTTAATTTGAAGCAGTTTTTCAGCACAAACTCACTTGTCACTTCTGCACTTTTGTCCCTAAATATTCATAATAATCTTGATAATGTGAACTAAAAGAGCAGCAGGTCATGCAGCAGCTAAAACTAACCTTAACTTCTTCTTTCTGCTTTACATCTGCACACACAGACTGTCCTATTCAACTGTTTTATTATTTGTGTTGTTGCCTGCATGTGTTATTTACTGCATGAATTATTTAGAATTAGTTGCTGCCAGTTTAATCAAAAATCTCACTGATTAAAAAGTTGTTTCCGTGTCATCATGGAAACGTTGTGAATTCTAATAAAAAATGCATTTTGTAGCTGAAATGTTCTCAGCTCAAACATTTCTATTAATGACACACATCTCTAATCTTCCATCAACCTTTGTTATCCGTAAAATATAAAATATGCAATACATCCATGTTTGAATAATATGTTTTTGGACTTAAAGGGTTAATCACTAAGAAAGTTTAAAAAATATAAAAACAACATTGATGTTTTCTGTGAAAATCAGTCTCTACAAGTATAAATATTAGATATTAGAAGATATTAGAAGAAAACATTTACAGATAGATTTCAGTCTCTCATACTTTTGATTAGCTAACCAAATAATCTCAATGTGTGTGATTTTACATTTAATTTTGAATGAAACTTCTAACTTATAAATATGAAAAAAGGAAACACAAGTAAAAAGTTACACATTAGTCCAGCAGTGACTGCAGTAAAATGGCAACACAAGAGTAGCAGAGTCCTAAAACTATGCTGGATGTCAAAAAGAGGTGTTTTCTCGCAGCTGTGGGACGGATTTGGGTCTCTCTGCAGCACAGAGAGTCTCCAAAAAGTTAGAAGGATCAGTTAGTTTCTGCTCTTTAAACAGAACTGACTTCCTGCTGTGTTCTGCTGCATGTAGACAAGTTCATCTTGAAACAAACCCAAATTATAAGAAGACTTTCACATCAATCTGAAAATGTTGATGTTTTATTATTATTTTAATCTCACATGGAAATATATTTAGTGTAGCGGCGTAGTCCGCCACCAAGTGTTCCTGCTGTGAACTGACAGAAGACGCGAGAGGTAACAAAGCTCAAACACACACAACTTTATTCATTTTGGACATTTACAAAATACAAATCACACACAGAAGACAGATATCAACAGACAAACTGCTACATTCTTCAAACAGTTAACTATTGAGCGTTTCAGTGTTACACTAAGAAAAAACAAAGCACACTTTGACCCATTACTCGCAAGCAAACACCAAATAAATCCAATCTGTACGACACCGACAGCTTGTGGTTGACTATGTGGAGAAATTACACACAGAATAACTTTCCTTTAAGGCCGATGTCTTCAATGGGGCGTAAGAAATAAAACAAATCAAACAAAACGTTGATCCACACAGAGGAAATGTCATGATTTTGTAAATGTAAATGAATCAGAGCTGTCAGGCAGTTTTAATTCCTTTACAAGTGATCGTGCCTTTCAACTCTGATCTGCACTCGTACCGTGACGAGAGCGATGGGACGGAGAGTCAGAGACACCTGTTAAAGGCATGCCGGTGGACGGGTTAACCCTGGAGAGACAACAAACAAGCAGCCGGTCCGTGTGTTAGTCTGGTGGGTACGGGGGTGTGTGTGTGTGTGTGTGTGTGTGTGTGTGTGTGGCGGGATGTGCAGGAGATGGTAAAACAACACGGGGTTTCTGAGATAAATGAGAAGTAGGACGGTGAAATGAAAGGCACTTAGCATGTGTGTTTCTGAAAGGCTTCATGAATTCAAACAAAAGAAACACAGATCCTGCTGAACCAGCTGGAAAAAACACGAAAATACTTAAATGCACAATTTAATGATTGTTTTCTTGATTAGTTGATTAATAGTTTGGTCTGTCCAAAAGAGAATACAGACAAATGTTAAAGGTGACGCGTTAAAATGTCTTGTTTTGTCTGATTAAAAGTCCAAAACCCAGAAATATCAAATTTGAATTAAGATTTGACATTTGCAAAGCTGGAACCAGAGAAAATGTCTCATTTTGGCTTGAAAGATAAAAAACAAATCACTAATTGATGATCAGAAACGCAGCAGATTCATTTATTTGTAGCTTGACACAAATTAAATCGACTAGTTATAACTGTTTAACATCCTTAACAGCGGCTTGTTTGGTCGTACATTTCTTTAATTCTATGGAAAGAGGCAAAACACAACATGTCAAAATATTTTGCAGCTCAACAACAAAGAAGTTTGGGAGCAGAGATTTAGACAGCAAACATCAGATTTTAGTGTCAGATCCTCAAAATAAAAGACAAAGTGTTTCTTTCTAGATGCAACATTTTACACAAATGCTTCATAACCATGCAGGGAGAGTGTGTGGGAGGGTGTGCCCGCCGTTGGATTTTCCCCTTAAATGGAGAAAATGTGACCACACTGCAGCAGCCTTCAGTCTGGAGGAGTTTTACAGACAGTGGTCTGCAGTGCCCCCTTCTGGTAAACAGGGACATTACAGGCATTGCTAAGCAGTTAAACTATTTTCCCTCTAAATGTGCAGATATATATATTCCCTCCCGTTGGTCATTTTTAAGCTACTTGATGAATAACAGCCCTTGTTTACTCCCTCGCCTGTAGATTCATGTGGGATTCAGTTTGCACTTCGGGAAAAGGAGTGACCCGGAGCACAAGAGGCGGAGAAAAGGGATTCAAAGAGTGCTGCTGCCCCCTGGAGGTTCAGTGAGGAAAACACAGAATACATCATGGTGACAAAAAGAAGGGAGGAAATGGACAAACTGCTCAGATGCTGTCGATGATGTGAAAGTTGCAGCGGAGGAATGTTTTTGGATGTAAATGTTCTCAGGACACAGACATCCATCATTCCCTCTGAGGTCCAACACTGAACACTGTGTGAACATCACGTGGCACTAAATCATGTGTGTGGTCTCTTTTCTTTCCTATTTGGTGTTAATTGTGGTGTGTGTGTGTGTGTACGCGTCTATGACGGCAAGTGTGTGCGTGCGTTGGTGGATCTGTGCACTGAGCTCCGGCTTCAGTCGAATCCCTGCCAGTCGCTGTGCTCAGAGTCGTACTCCAGCTCCACCCCGATGCAGCGGACTCCCTCCAGCAGCATGGGGGTGCCTTGGTGACGATCTAGCGAGGCGGCAGAGACGGAGAGACAAATACAGTCCGTTAACACGTGTTTCTTAAAAGGACAACTGTGAGTTTTCTTCATGTAAAAAGCATTTGTGGGGACAAGGAGACGGTTACCATGCAGGAATATAATCAACGCATCGTGTACACAGCTTAGGAGAAACAGCTGATCCTTTTCCCCTCGACCCCCCCCGAACTGGAAGTATCCACCTTTGAACCCTAATATATTTACTCCGGCACTAATGGAAACACACGTATGCCCTCTTTAACCAACTCTCCATCTGCTGACGGGATAGCCAGCGTCTATTTCCGTCTCGCTGACACTGATTTAAATTCATTCCAATCTCTTTTCTGCCTCACAAAGCTGGATGACAGCAGAGACCAGAACTATAATGCAGCTCTGACACGCTATGAAACACCAAGCATTTGATATTCCGCTTGTTGCACTGAAAAGCTCTTCTGCACAATTTTTGTTCTACAGATTTAAAACAAAATGTGTTTTATTCTACGTATGTAAACTAAATTTCGCTTTCTATTTTCATGGGCTGTTCGGGATTAACTTGTGATTCAGTGACAAGTGCAGTCAAAGTGACTCAGACCCAGAGTACAGAGCCACCAGCAGGAGGCAGCAGCACACAAGTAAAAACTAAAGCTTTAAGTTCAACTTTCCTTTTCCCACTTACAAGATCAGACAGTGAGAGCATTCCCGTTGCCTCAACATGTCGACGGAGACACTCACAGATTAACTGATTGTGAAAATGATCGTTAGTTGCAGGTTTACTACAAAGACACAATGGGAAGTACAACGTTGACTTTTAACAGCAAAAACTACTATTTTAATGTCGTGGTGTTTCCACTCAGGTTTTCGTGTGCAAATTGAAATTGTGCATAAAAACAGGCGGATGGAAACACACATCAAAAGCTCATCTCCGAGCTAAGCAGCCTCACCCATGACTCTGGCTTGAACTTTCACTTTCACACAGACGTCCTCGTTGGTCTCGCTCAGCAGCAGCACCTCCTCACACAGAACTCCCTCCTGCTGGGCCATGTACTCACATGTCACCTTCAGACCTCCTGGGAAACAGGGAGGAGGAGGAGGAGGAGGAGGAGGAGGAGGAGGAGGAGGAGGAGGAGGAGAATAAACAAGGAAAATAAACAAGGCGAATAAATAAATAAATAAAGAATAAATAAATAAATTTATAAAGTTATAACAAATTATTAATTTAATAAATAAAGAATAAATAAAGGAGAATAAAATAATAAATAAATAAATTTATAAAGTTATAATAAATTATTAATTTAAAAATATAAATTAAGTTATAATAAATTTATAAATAAAGAATAAATAAATAAATAGAGAAGAAGAAGAAGAAGAAGAAAACACACTCTGTATTTGTCTCTCTGCGTGAGGCGATGTTTTGAATATGAACCAGACTGATACCAGACAGACAATCATGTGGTCAAGAGAACACAGTGATGGGAAAATAAATGAACACAGCCGACTGATGAGTCAACAGTCACGAATATATTAAACACACACACACATACACTCACACCTGCTGCTGTTAACATCAGCTGGCACACATACACAGCTCCAGTGATAGAAAGCTGGAAGTAAAGGTCAGTAACCTGCTTCAGTTACAGGCGTTTAGTGGCACGACTCCCAGAAACATTAGAAGATCACCTTTGGTCCAAAGTAGCAGGGTTAGTGGTGAAGGGGGGGTCCAGTTATGACTCTCACACACACACACTCTAGTTTTCTGTTTCATAGCTGTTTTTCGAGTCGACCCCCCTCTGACAGGAATTCAAGGCAAATGCAGAAAAGTGTTTTTGAAAGCGAGTTTTGTTTTGGCGATTCCTCAGAGACGGATTGCTGAGCCGACGCCGTCTCAGCTGTCCGTTCCTGTAATCCTCAGCCATCTGGTCCTCCACGCAGCCTGTAACAGCACTTGCAAAGTATTTCACATCAGGTCTGCCTGCAAACACAATCAGACGCACACGCTAAACTTGTCTTTGTGTCCTCCACTCTACATGAATGTTGCGTCGTATGTCGCTTCAGGGACCGTTATTGTGATAAGGCACAACATTCAGACAACATTCTCAGAGGAGAAGTTTGACGGCAAATTAGAACAAAGATCTGACAAAAACTTCTACGGATCAAAGTGCAACATACTGGAATAATAGCACTGCTGTGTCATTTACGTTTTGCCTCATACATAAGATGAGATAGAACTGCATTCATCCCGAGGGAAATCTTCGTGCAGCAGCTGCAGTGCAAATGAGGAAATAGTCGAGGGTTCAAAGGTCAGAAATTGACAGATAAATCGTATTGCAGATACATTGGTATCAACGGATATGTGTCTAGCTGATAGCTGAGAAAAAGTAGGTGAGAGGTGATTTAGAAACGATGTCCCTGTTACATAGTTTGAACACCAGAGAGCGCTGACAACGGTTGCTTTTTAACTTTAAAATATCGAATTTGGTTGATATTTTAGTCACAATTTTGAAAGAATGTAAGTAATTAGAGGGAACCTGTTCCCATATGTCATGTTAATGTGACAGAAATGTTATATCAGCCTTAAGAAACAGTATCAGTGAGGCTATATTAAAAAGTAATGGCATTGACAAACGGCCTCGTCTAACGAGTGCAGATTGTTATGCTAATGTCGACGCTTCAACGCTGGTTTCCAAGACTTCATTTGCACCCCAGACTGCAAAAGTTCAGACGGCAGAAGCTCCGAGTTGATGAAAGTCAGCGAAGCACCGGCCTTCGTTAGCAGTTTTCATACGTAAAGCCACAAACTGGGCCGGTTTACCTCCAGCTACTGTGCAGAGTCCAACAAAGCTGCAATATACACGTCAGCGGTCGCTCAAAGTCTGGTCTGCAATAACCGAAACCACTTCAACTAGAACAAACTCAACCCAATGAATGGTGGTTCTTCAGGGGAGCGTGATAAATATAATGATAAAACTGTTAAGCATGATATTTTGTGCTAATTGGGCAATACTGAGAAAAGATTAAGAGGAGATCCTTGTTTCTTCCTGACATTTCCGGCAGTGTTCTTCCTATTTTAAAGAGCTTCTTTAAGATGCACACTCTGCTGCATGTTGTTCCTGATCCTCTCATGACCTCACCCTCTGGTGCCGGCGTGATGTTGGTGATCCGGAGGTGTGGGCTGGGTACTGGTGCCGGACACACGTCCTTCCCCAGAGCTGGGACCTCGGGCAAGGTGAAGACTATTTCATAGCGGTGCTGCGTCTTCAGGAAGCCAACCTGCAGCGAGGGAGAGAGAGAGAGAGAGAGAGAGATGTCTGCTCAAAGGGAAAGAGTTAAATTAAACAAACCTTTGACTAATCCGCCTATAACATAGGGAGAGGGACTTATGGAGAGGGCAGCAGGCTTTGGTTGACCACACAGGCAGCAATGAACGAGTGGAGCATCTCAAACTTTTGAACTTTGAATATCCTCGGGTTTTCAGACTGCTGATCGGACAAAACAAGCAATTCAAAGACTTGCCTTTGGATCTGAGAACTAGCGACGGGCATCTTTTGCTATTTTCTGACATTTTACATGCTGTAAGTCCCAGCGCCGAGACAATATACAAATAGAAATAACATAAATCAAGAAGAAAGAATGATTATGTAACACTCCGTGGTGTCTCCTGTTGCCGCTGCACAGTTCACACCTTGTCAATTCCTACCATCCATATGCAAAATTTAAAAGGAGGAGAGAGAGAGAGAGAGAGAGAGAGAGAGAGAGAGAGAGAGAGAGAGAGAGGATGTAGAGGTAGCTGCCGAACATTTGGCAAAGAGAAAGATTCATGAGGGGAGTGAAGAAAGCCTCACAGAGGAGTCAGGATGAAAAAATAAAGACACAGCGAGTGAGAGATGGAGACCGCAGGGAAGTGCATGCAAGGACCGATAAGCCGAACGCCCCTCCAGCTCGAGCAGCAAACTGCAGCTCCAGCCCCACACGACCTCCGTCAAAGCAGCCGAGCAGAGGCTGCAAACAGCGTGACGTGAGGCGCGAGAGAGGGGGGAACGCTGCCTGCCGAGAAAACAAAACTCAAACAAGAATCATTCTGTGAGCGTGGTCCCACGCATGTCCAGGCGCCGAGATCTGCCGCTGAATAATTCATTCAATATGGAATTTCATGCTGCAGATTTCGGCCCAAATAGGGAAAGCTGCTTCAAAAGATGTGAGAACCAATATGAAACATTTTAGTTAGTAAGCAGGTTAAAGTCTAGTTGACGAGGGCACGACTGAGCGATGACAGCAACATGTCATTTCTAAAGATGTGCTGTGTGCAACACTGGGAGTCACAAAGGACTCATCTTTCATCCAGAACAATGGGGCAATTCTTTACTCGACTTGAGGGGAAATACCAGACATTTTATGAACTTATGTCCAGTTCACCAAGACGAGGCAGTCAGTGAACATGCAACAGTCTTTATTGGCTCGAAACCGTAGATCCTTACATGTTGAATAGTAGTCAGTAACCCTCACTGTAATCTGGTTACTCAGTAATATGACTGAAGGTAATGTGCATGTAAACCTACAGAAAAAAAAGGTTGATGAACAACGACATCTCCCTGAGAAACAAAAAGCAAAAAACATGCAATTGCTTTTGTCGTCCTAGGAAATCTGCTAAACCCCCTAAACACACATAACACACATCACTTCAGTTGGTCTGTGCAGCGACACTTCCTCAGCTGATCTCTGCAGCACTGACAGCTGCTCATTTCCATCTCCCGCTTCACCGTCTCCATCAGAAACATCGCCACGGACCGCGTCGTTTCTACGAGACACCGGCCTGCATCGACATTCCAATCACCTACGTCGAAACTTGTGTTCATACAGCTGTTGTATGCATGCGCACACTCAAACCAACACACTCCACCTCTTTTGGTCTGTACAACTCCCCCGAACATTTCCATAGCAACACCACCCCCCCTCCAAATCAGCTCCACCATGAGCCATGACGCCGGGCTGACAAGTCCTCTGTGCCCACTCTCCGGCACGCTTAAAGAGCTTTGAGAAACACACTCTCACGAGCGGCCTGCGCTGCCAAGGCCACAGCCAAGTTTGTAGTCCATCCACATGCGCACACGCGGCGCTTTTAGGCAAAGTGATTTGGCAGTGAATTAGTTTCAAAGCTTGGGAAGGATTCGCTACAGCGAGCGTGAACAGAACTTTCCTTTTGGGATTTTGGTACAACAGTAGAAGAAGAAGAACCTGAACGCTTTCTGGATGTTGTTGGTGTCTGTTAAGGCAGATAAGCAATCCAAGTTTAAGAAGAAAGAAGGAAAATGTAAAATGGTGGAAAGTAATGTCTGAGGGGCTGAATTCATCAACAAAAGTGAAAAGAGATTAAAAAAAAGAGAACAAAGAACACTCAAGTTAATTATAGGACACTATCTGACTGCAGAAAATGTGAGCTCCTTGAGATTTTGTGTGCCAGACACTCAAAGAACAAACCCATAAATTGAAATCCATAAATCATGTGGTCGGTCCTCTTTTCTCAACCCTTTAAATCTGTGCTTTTGAAGTGTTGGAGCTACTGTTCATCTTAATATTTTCACACTTTAGTGTCCTCATCAAACACCTACAATCATTGCAGCCAGCAGCTCCATGAGCCTCGGCAATGATTACAGTTCAACCTGAATGAGCGTCTGTGCTACATTTCCTGGTAATTCATTCAATAGTCAACAAGACATTTCACTCAAAAACACAAACGTCAACCTAAGGAAAGTTTTCGACTGGCTCCTGCAGTTCTTTGGAGCCCTCGGGCAGCTTCTGTTGTCGCTGCTTGGCTCCTGAGTGGAGCTCCCCCGGGGTTCAAGAGCCGACAGCAGAGAACGGACGAGGAGTCCGATATCATCGCTCTGTGCCTTTTATAGCCGACAAAGAGAAGAGTAACGGTGATGAGAAAAAGGCTTTAATCTTCTCCTGGATGTTTCACAGATAAAGCCCATCGATGCTCGCAGAAACTGAGGGCACACTAGATCAAACGGTTACGTTCTAATATTATACTCACCGCTGGAGAGACATGCCACCGGGGGAAGTCGAGCCCCTAATCGTCACAAGTACAACACTTTCAGGGCCATTGGGCTTTATGATGTTTTTCTTTTAAGGCAAACTTAATAATGACTTTGAATGAGCGTAAGACGTCCGTTTACATCTTTAGTACTGTAGCCTACTTTATTTACATTGACACACAACCTTCTATAACCTTCAGCTGGTGACTCCCAGTCTCCACCTTACCTGCTTCTGTTATACACAGTATGTCAGGTGTTATAATGGCAACTTATTATTGTGAATCTGATCCACAAAGATATCATCACCCTGGCGGGAACATTGACTTGGACTTGGATTCAGTGATCAGTCGTACACGGTGTCCATGAAGCAGATGGGGACTGAATAATGTCTGGAGGCTGATGGACGGGCAGACTCCAGAACACTTTCAGATCCAAGGGAGCATGTGATGGTGCCAGCTGATAACTGAGAGGATAATTATCCAGTACCGATAAACATGTCCAGTATTTTAGTGTCGATTTACATTTGCTGCATTTATAGAAGCACAGCACACATTTCTGGCTTTACTTTGAGTATAAACCAGGACAATGACGAGATCAATCTCTTATCTGAACCTTCACAAACATGCAAACCTGGAATCTGAGAAACATTGAAACTAAATCAAATGAAAACATTTGAAGAGATCTCACTCGCCCACTGTAGCCATCACCTGTCGAGTTCAAACACACCTTCACCATGAAGTTGCCGTCATCCTCGGGAGTCACCATGACGATGGAGTCGTGCAGCTTCTCGTCGAAGTGAACGTGTGACGGGGGTCCGGCGGCGGGGGGTTCCTCCGAGAAGCGCACGCCTCCTCCTGCCTTCGCGCAACCTGAGTGAGAGGGAAGAATAGAATAGAAAGAATAGAATGTATACTATCTTTATCCCTTTAAGGGGGAAATCTTTCTCTGCATTTGACCCATCCCTGTATATAGGGAGCAGTGGGCTGCCAAATGACAGGCGCCCGGGGAGCCGGGGGTTCAGTGTATTGCTCAGGGACACTTCGACACGCGACACGTCCCAGTCGGGGATCGAACCGTGAACCTTCCGGTTCCCAGACGACCAGACTTAACCCAGTGCGCCACGGTCGCCCCAAACCGCCGAAGGCCGGACGTGAACGAACACACTCACACGGGATCCTTTTAAAAAGAAGGAGAAAGGACGCGTTACACCGCCCAAGGCGACTCCTTCCAGTGACATTATGGAGTGTACAGCACTTTGCAGAGGCAATCACTCAAACCTAAGGTAGTCGAAAAGCTCAGGTAGCTGCGATGGCCTGAAAAACACACACAAGCACTTATCTCTACACACACAGTCCATCGTTTAGTGTTGCAGGACTGAAGGTCAGGGGAAGGGAAAACGGCCAAATAATAGAAGAAAAAAAGGCATCTTTAAAAATAAAGATGCCTTTTACATCAATCATTGACTATGGTGGACTTGCGAGCAAATACAATGTGGCATCAATCTTCACTTTGCAATGAAATTACACCACAGAGTCCTCTATGCCAGTCTCCACAGGGTCCCAGTGTTTAAATAAAGGAGCTGAAGAAGTTTAGGCTTACAAGCTAAACATATGATTTCCCTTTAGGTTCAGTGCTCTCCGATGACACACACACACACACACACACACACACACACACACACACACACACACACACACACACACACACACACACACACACACACACACACACACACACACACACACACACACACACACACTTATTGTTCTCCTGCCCAGGAATTCCCTCCCAGTGTGAGCGAATGGAAAAGTGTTTCTCCAAATAAACCTCCTCCTCCTCCCAGAAACAATCATTCTCTTTGACAACAAACAATTTGTCTGAGTTTCTGCTCAAAGGGTCCTGGGTCTGATTACAAAGCACTCATTTCCCAGACGAGAGTAAAACATGTTCAGAAGAAGCGATATATATCATTTGCTGCATTAACATAACATTTGCATGGTTGTTGTCCTTTTTTTTGGACTGACTACCAACCAGTTCCCAAAGAAACTCTTAAAAAATGGCTGTGTCAGCGTCTGTGTGTACGTGCGCAAATTTGAGTCTGAGATTACGGAATAAATAAAATAGGATACACTTTATTGTCCACAAGGGGAACTTTTGCTTTGGAAATATTGCAGCACACGGCTTAAAACAACACATAGCTAACAACACAGTGCAGTACACCACAAAATATGACACATGCTCTGAGAGATGAAAGATATAAAAACAAAGGC
This sequence comes from Lycodopsis pacificus, assembly GCA_028022725.1. Classification (NCBI taxonomy): domain Eukaryota; kingdom Metazoa; phylum Chordata; class Actinopteri; order Perciformes; family Zoarcidae; genus Lycodopsis; species Lycodopsis pacificus. Next base: position 12,718,953 of record CM051710.1, on the reverse strand, counting down.
GTTATAAAACCAGGAGAGTCATAAAAGCCATAAACCCATAATAACAAAAACTAAATTCAACAGCGCCTCTGTCGTAAGAACTATAAAAGCAAAGATGAACTTGTTTTCTTGTTGAGTAGAGTTATAGAGCTAGAATCACATGTCTGAGGCTACATCCACACCAGGTTTCCGTTTTAAAATGCATATCTTTTGCTACATTTACACCTAGCGTCCACAAAGAAACTGTAAACGAACAAAGTGATGAATGCCGTCCAGTGCGACAGGGACTTCAGCCACCCGGCAGAGCTACAAGTGTGAGAACAGACGACAACAGAACCGAGAGGAAACGAGTGAGAGACGTGCGTTTACCAAACTTCTTGAACCCATAATCGAGTAAAACTTTGATTTAATAGTGTTGATTCTAAAGTAAATATGATGTGTGTGTGTGAGAGAGATAGAGCAAGACCTTAAGCCTTGTCACTAAGTTTGTCAGTTTGAGTATATAGAGAAAGATTATCGAGGAAGATATTAAGTATGATCTGTTGTATCTTCTGTAACTAAGCAATAAATCGACTTCCTGTTTAAACCGGCACCCACATGCCCAGTGCACGTGAATAGTCATGCGATACTCATCTTCAGCCGTGGCGGTACGGACGGAAATCATTTCTAAAACGGTGCCGGATCGCCAGTGTGGACGGAGATTGTTTTCTATTTTAAAACCCCACTTTCAAACTAAATCATCAATGTGGATGGAGCCTCAATCACAAACACTCTCTCTCTCTCTCTGGGCAACATGTTTCTTTTAGCCATCCTTCCAATTATTCTTGATTTATTCAAGAACTTCAAAAGGTGCTCCAATCAGCAATATGGCCACCCTGCCTGAGCTTTGCTTTGTCGCCAGTATTGCTGATTGCCAACTCCATCAACAGAGCATAGACTTGAGCTGCTTCTACCTAAAAATTAAAATGCATACTCACAGGGTGTTAAAATGAACAAACGAGGGATTCTTTTGTTTTATTTAACACTGCCTTCAAAACCAGGCTGGTGCACAGCAGAAGGTTTTCATTTGTCGTTTTTCTCATTTAAAAACAGAGTTGGGTCGATGTTATTCTTCTTTTCCAATAAAAAGCCTCTCCCTCTCTTCCCTGAACCACAAGTACTCCTTTAAGTCAAACACATTTCTGTCAAAAGAGGCAAGGCAAGGCAAGTTTATTTGTATAGCACATTTCAACAACAAGGTAATTCAAAGTGCTTCACATAAAACCATTAAAAGCATCAAAACATAAGACAAAAGAAAAGGAGATTTAAAAACAATTAAGAACATTAAAAAACAGTGTAAGAAATGAAATGCAGGAGTAAAATGCAGAAATGCAGGAAATTGATTAATATATTAATTGAATGTGGTTCAATTAAAGGCAGCAGCAAACAGAAAAGTCTTCAGTCTTGATTTAAAGGAGCTGAGGGTCTCAGCAGACCTGTAGCTTTCTGGACTTTGTTCCAGATATGTGGAGCAGAAAAACTGAACGCTGCTTCTCCATGTTTAGTTCTGACTCTGGGAACAGAAAGTAGACCGGTCCCAGACGACCTGAGGGGTCGGGATGGTTCATAAGGTAGAAGCAGATCAGAGATGTATTTTGGCCCCAAACCATTCAGTGCAAAAGAGGATCATTTGACTTTCTCTGCAAAGCCAAAACAAGTCAAGGTGAAATCTCTGCCATCTGTTTGAATTATTAAGATAACGGCGCCTGATAATAACGCAACATTAATCCTGAAGATTAAACCGAAAGCAACATAATGAATTTCTTATTCAAAAAAAACAAAAAAACACACAGCACACAAAGCTTTCATTTAATTACACATCGCTGGACCCTGCCTTACTCCGCTCAGGAGATCTCCTGTATGACGAGATGTTGTTCATATTATACATATTATAGTTGATCGTTTCAAATGTATTTTTGTTAACACTGAAGAGCCACTTAAGTAGTCCAATGTGTATAATTGCACCAATGCCTTTAAATTGAATTCATGTGCTGAATAATGTCTTTGCGTTGCGTGAAGCACGGGCCGTTACTGCTCCACTGCCATTCAACTTTCATAAAGACTCATATTGGAGATTAGAAATCCTTGCCATCAGCAATCTGGGTCACAATAATGAGTTCAGGAGTTACATAATGTTCCATATGTGCAGCATGGTGTGTGTGTGTGTGATGTTTAATATGTAAAGCTGTATCAACAAAAGATAGGGCAGTCTGCACAACACCTTGCAATATTAACAATATCCTGTGGTGGTAGTTCTGATTCAAGATATACAAGTGTAATATCACGAGAGTCTCCCCAATCCAGACAAAGGTTGACAAGATTCAGGGTAAGTTAATATCTGAAGATGAGTTCTCTCTATGACAATATGCCTTCTATTCATATATTCAAGTTAAAGATTATTAATAATGGGTCTTTTCCAATTTAAGATTTCCGCCATTTTACTAAAGTGGTATTTATTTACCACTTTGGGGTTCAGTATTTAACATTTAACAAATAAGAACATTGCAACATTTTATCAACTGGGGACAGTTTAAAGACTGATGTTTATATTATTGTACATTTTATATCTTTTGAGGTTTTCAACTGCTGATTTTCACTATTTTCTGAGCTCAATTTCGACAGTAACAATTTTAATTTTAATGCTAGATAATCTTTCCAACAGCTCAAAGTTAAGTATGTATGAGACACGCAAAATTGAATTATTCCCTATGCATATGTAAGCATATATGATTGAATCAAGAGACCAAGACTCAAGCTGTCAGTTCACCATCGCATCATGACGGGACCTGTTATTTAAGGTCACCGCTCCTGCAATAAGAGGCTTTTAGTATGAACCCTAGAAGTGCATACAAAAGGGCTCCATTACTGTAATTACTTCCACATATTAGGCTTAATAATGGTGGGCTTTCATACTGTGTGCCAGGAGCAGTTAGAGTTGAGAAAGGGTGCATTATACCCTTTCATTTGTAATAATGAGTCCAACTGAACTTCCTCTCCAAAGTGAGAATCCGTTGAAGAAATATAAACTGAGGCAAAACCATCAGTGGCATTAATGTCATACTCACACTTCAGCTCTGGTAACATGTGAAGCGTATTTACAGACCACGCATACATGCCCCAAATCATACCTTAGTCGGCCTTATCGGGATAGATTCCCCTAAAAGGCCAACAGGTCATTGAACTGCACCGTGTTTACGCCGCTGTGTAATGTGTGCAGTATCGCCTGCCTCAGTCTGGGCCCTCTCTATTGTCACCACGATGGTTATTCATTGGTGAGGCAGCTGGCGGCAACGTTGTTTACAGAGGAAAAACATATCTGTCACGGGCACGCGCATCACTTTAACGTTTACTCCTTCAGCTCTTTTTTGACTTCGCAAATATTTAGCAATAATGTACGTGCACCTATACAAACAGCCTCAAAGCTGCAGTAGAGCTCTGGGCCAAGCCTCTGTGCCGGGCTCATTATCACAATACGGAGATCTGTTGCTTCATAGGAGGGTCGGGTAAGCTCAGACACACACACACACACACACACACACACACACACACACTCTTTCACTTACCCTCTCAGTCGTAGCAGCAGACCCATAATCAGACAGATGCATGTGCACACACAAATAAACATGCGCACGTGTACGTGCATGAGGCCCCACTGAACTGGCTTATTTCAGATTAATCTCCATCTACTTCCTTCCACTAATCTGTCTGTTGGTGTATCTGCGTCTGCTCTGCTGGATGGTACGGCCCTCTTCCCCGACCGACCTCTTTCTCTTTTACCAAGACGTCGGTACGCTCCAAATAAAACCCACAATCTGCATGTTTGTGCAGGAAAAGTGGGAAAAATCCACACCACATTTAGTTTCAATCAATGCATTGTTTGCAGGCTGAACTCGTTCGCTCCTCCCTAAAACACCGTCGCCTGCAGTTGATCAGCTCTGTTGTGTTAAAAAAGCACCATGGCCAGCCAAGCTTCCTTCCTGTTTTCATAACCCTGAGTCATCTTTCCTCCCACTGTGAATCCCAAGCATCTCCATCTGCTGAAAACATTAATAAATAAACACACCTGGGACTCGAGAAGACAAATTAAGTTATCTTTTAAGTGCGCTGCTTGGCAGCCTCGCAGTTAGATCGAACAAATCCATCTTTGTCTGCATCTCTTCTCTTCTCTTTGCCACTGCTTCCACAGAGCCTGGGATTTCTTTGTCAGTATTTTTCAAAAGAAACACAAATATAGTGACGACACCCGTACAATATAGCCGGATTTTTAAAAAGCTAAGAAAATTAGCTTTACTGAACAACTACATTAGTGTCAATAAAGTCTGAATTAAAAAAAAAAAGGTTCTTCAGAGACCCTTGCCTATTGTTAAAGTGTCCTAAGGACACAAGACCAAGACTACACAATAAAAGCTCCAGAGCTCTTACTTGTAAAAACACATCTATCTTCCCAAAGGTGGCAACACTTTCCTACCTCTCCCCGCCAACAACAAACACTGAAACCAGACATTTCCGTCCACCCCAGACACATGAAAGATACCTACAGGAAGTCAATAGAGAGGCTGGCTTTGCATCGCCATTCATTCAGCGACCTTCTCCAAGAGAACAAAGGCCTGCAGAGTGGTGCTTGAAGACAACAAATACCCGTACTCCACCTGGGAGGAGATGAAGCATTATTCACGGTGGTAATGAAAACGCGATCATCTACAACTCTTTACCCGGTCTTGCTCTCTTTCAGTGTAACCGACTACTCTCCTGCTTTTGAGGAAATGAAATTGCCGGCCTTCTCAAAAAATCTGTCGCCTAAACTGCTGACACAGACAGTATATCAGCACACACGTTTCCCCAGAAACCCAGCCGCAAGAACTAACTGATTGAATTTAAATCCTATTGATTATCCTTCACACAAAGCCCCCAGGACGTCTTAAAGGTGAAGAGGTCAATGCGGGTATCTCAATCACAATACATGAATCCTGTCATCCTGGTTTTTCAATGCAGAGGAAAGATTACCGGAAGTGTACAGCTACAAGCATCGTGATAGTAAAAGAGCGTATGTAAACAGGAAGTTGCATATAGTACACTTCAATGTCGCTCTATGTGATTTCCTGTTCTATATGCACATACATTTTTGTATTTTGCAAAAAAACAAATCAAAGAGCAGAGATGGAACAATGAAATGGAGAAGAGACGCTAAATTATGCCGAAAGGGAATCTGTATCTATTAACAGTCGACTGGGTTTCTTTCTGTAAGACCTCCCTCACTTCCCCCGAAGATGAATTCATGCAATTCATTTAGCAGCTTGTTGCCACACAATTGATTTAAACAACAGAAACATGAAACTCGATCCTGAGACAGTGGGTCAGCCTACATTCCATATATCAACTAACGGTTGTCCTGTTTGCCTCAATCTACCATTTAAAATGCTTTCCACCGCTTCCCAAAGAAAAACACTTTGTGCGACTGAAAGACTCGGGAGAAGTTGAAACGTCGGTGTACATAACAGCAATTACAGCAGGCAATAATAACTACTCACTCTTCTTTGCAGCGGCCATGTCACGGGAATTGGTCCGGTACCGACACACACTGTCACAGCGTTGTCATCTCAGCAGTCCGACCTCAGAACAACCCTGCAAAAACCAGTTAGGACGGAGGAGACAATGAGCGAGAAGCATTTAGCAATAGGAAGAGAGCGATGATTAGATCTACAACAGAGCGCTGGAAGACGAGGAGGACGGGAAAGGTTGAGCAGGAGAGCGCAATGAAACGTTAAGCTTCCCGGGGTGTTTCTCTTTCTAGATGCCTGACCCCAGGGTAGCCTGTATTTCAGCTGAGAGCACAGCTGTGCTGCACTAGTCAATCCAGGAGTACCACAGACTCCAAGCAGAGACCTCAATTAAAGGAAAACAACAGAACCGATTGAGAGGATTACCTCGGGGCTGCTGCTGCTGCTGCTGTCGGCTTCGCACAGATGGAAAATGTTCACCGCATCTCTGGGAGGTGCTTTGTATGAATATCGTAATAAAGGCAGGAAATAAAAGTAATCTACGGCCACAATGGTAGTCAAGAGAGCAGCTTTTCAGGCATTACGGATGTTACACAACAACCAACCCGTGTTCCGTCTGACAATGTTCTCCAAAGCTGTGACTTTACATCGTATCATATAACAGGCGAAAGCTTTACATGAACACAAATAACAGTATTTTATCCTGCGCTGGCTGCTGCTGGGTGACTGTTTATATACAGTGTCTGTCCTGTGGGGGCTTTTGAGTGTTGTTTTTCGGATCAGAACCAGAGCAGCCAGCAACTGAAGATTGAAGTTTTGTTTTTTTATCTCACACTTAATGCCAAGCTAGACCTGATCCCAGCACCGACAGATGAGGCTCATGTATGCAGTCATGTGACATACATTTTATATTTTTTGTAGTCTTGGTCGAGGCAATCGTAATTCAATCTGGACACGTACACAATATGATGCTGCTTATCTGACAACAGCCTTCGAAATTATCTTTTTTTTAAAATACCAACTGTGCCAACTCTGACCTCCTTCTTAGAAATCTGTAATTCCTTTTGGTCTGACCATTTAATTGTTCTGTTTTACACCTTTTCTAACAGGAACCACTCACATCTGGGAGACCAGGATGAATCAGTTGCGGTTTGCACTTCCTATTTTTAAACGTAGTGAGGCTGGGGATGGAGATGCAGCCAGCCAGGATCCAGAGGTTTTGGTTTCCATGGGAGCGAAGGGTGTCACATCACGGAACAGAAAGATGTCACATCCACTAAGAATAAGTGGAATGATCCACTTTTAACATTAGGAAATATACCAGTGCCTGTTTTGGGTGCCTAAATGGGTCGCTATGATTAGAAAACCACTAATGCACCTTTGGGAGCAGCAGGGTGACACCAGTATGTCTGATTGGAAGGAATCAGCTCTTCTGACGTTGCTGTTAGAATGTCAAGGTGTTCCCAGAGCTTTGCAGTACTTTGGTGAGTACAAAGGTATCCTAATCCATAGATACAAACATAATCTACCTTGTAATAAACCGGAATTATCCTTTAAAATTGATCATTTTCTCCAAGCTCCCCCTGCAGTGCTGCCGAGTTGTTGATTTGCAAGACTGGTTCCTTCTACACTAATCTTCAAAGGGTGTGAGCACGGAACTTCATTTACATGCATGACCACCTTGTCTGAATCCTGAAGCACAACCAGGCTTTGCCTCTGACAGCTCTCCCTCAGCTCTGTGCCACCGTTGACAAACTGACATTGCAGATGCCACAGAGAGCAGCAACAGGTACCCAATCTCCTGCATTGCATTTTGTTATTTGGGAAAGTGATTTGATCTTCTCTGTGGGAAACAGGCACATGCTGGAGTAACATTCACTGTAAAGTTATCATGTTCAGCCTGTGGCTCTTTACCTCTGTTCAAGCTGTGTAACCAGACCTTAAACAATGATTTGAGCTTTGCTTATTGTCTTCATCTTTTATGATGGGAAATTAAATATCTCCGAGTTTGGACTGTTTGAATAGTTTAACTCGGTCTCTGTTTTCTGGCAGTGTATAGACGTAAAATGAATATTAGCTCGTCACACTGCTAACCCTGTATACAGTATCTCTCATCCTATATCTTCCCACTCAATAAGCTGTGGACTCTGACTCACTGGACTGTTTCCCTCAACATATTTCTGGATTCAGTAGCAATTTGTGCCTCCTTGTAACTAATGTCTTTCATTTGCATAAATGTAACCTATTTACAAGGCATTCTACTTTCGTCACTCTTAATTGTGCATGTATTATTAAAAAATTAAGTTGAAATTAATTTCATATAAAAAAAAATGTACCTTTAAATCACTAACTAGCTCAGATTAACACATCATAACACAACAGGACTGTGACTGAAACGTAAATATAGCGTTACATTATGAGTTACTTTGGTCAAATAAACAGTAACGTTACCTAATCTCAAATCCATTGTTATTCTTCTTTAAAATAAAATAAGATAAGGGAAATGTACAGGATTACAGCAGCATATATATAGTGCATATATCTACTTTTGGATATATATTTATATTGTACATAGTAGTTAAATGTTTATGCTTACCTCTGTTCTACTTTGTTGTCTCTAATGTCCTTGTTTTTATTATTATTTCTTGTTTATTTGTATATTATATGAGAGCAACGAGAAAACCGGAGTCAAATACCTTGTATGCGTATGCATAGATGGCCAATAAAGCTGATTCTGATTCTGATTCTAATCAGTCTACATAGCAGGAACAGTGTTCGGCACACACATACACGCACTGTGCAGCTGGTAGGCTGCTGCAGCAGCCAGACACACTTACTGATATTTCATGAACTGCTGCCGCAGGAGCATAAACATATTCACGTTAGCTGCCCCAACAGGTGAGTCCTGTCCATGCTCGGTGAAGACAATTCCCCTGAAAAGTTGTCGCGTTAACACAAACTGTCAGATTTCTTTTTGGTTTTGTTTTCAAGCTTACCTTACTTTAATTCACCGTAGAGGCGGCACGCGCACATCTAACTGTACAGGTATCCGAGATCTTCGTAAGTCTGGCTGTAGACGTGTTGCTGGGTCCGAGGGAAGTCCAGCTAGATCCACCAGCAGCTCACAACAACAAGACCTCTCTTTCCTCGTGCGTCTTTTCTCCGCCGCACTTTCTCGATTGTCAATTTCCGCATTTGATCACGTGGATTGGTCGTGGCTCCTCGCGTGCTGCTTACTTACAGCTTACAAGCCGGTTTTTCACTGATTTTAAATATGTCTATGTATATATAACAGACAGCCGAGACAACTGCACCGATCCTGTCTACTGTCTACTCAGTTTTGCTGAGAAGCGAAGATCAAAGCTGTTGCAATGCAGCCTATCTCTCCATCTGTAACCAGCAGTGATCTATTGTAGTTGAATGGCGCCATCTACTGGCGCTTTGTTGCCAGATATCAGACACAGCTCGTTACACCTCTGAAAGGTCTGGACCCCCAGGCATAGGGATCTGCATATGACGAGTGAAATTAAGATGATGTGCTCTTTCTAAAATACAAATTTAAACCAGTCGTTTCCTAAAATGTGGTTTGTCCGTTTAGTCACAGGTTGCTCCTTGAACATCCCTGAGCTGTTCGTAATAAAGTAATAATTTTTAAAATGCATGCAATGTGATTTCGCTATCAGCCCGGCTAGCTCAGTCGGTAGAGCATGAGACTCTTAATCTCAGGGTCGTGGGTTCGAGCCCCACGTTGGGCGCATATCTTTATTACTAATTTAGTCATGTGACCAGATAGTTTTTTCCTGAAGTTGTCTATGTCTTTTGGGGATTATGATATGTCACGGTTAAAACCAGCAATAATGGTTTGTGAAAAACACTGTAAGGCATGTTGCTAATGTTAGTCTCTCAGGTTAGCCCCGCCCACGAGGATGACATCAGTTGCCCGGCAAGCTCAGTCGCAGCACAAATGATACTAGCTGTAGTTCTCGTGTCAGGACTGTCTCTGTGGCGCAATTGGTTAGCGCGTTCGGCTGTTAACCGAAAGGTTGGTGGTTCAAGCCCACCCAGGGACGAAAACCACTTTTCCTTTATGCCTAAAACAGCCATTGGTTGAACTCAAGCTCTTGTTACAAGTGCAGCATGTTGTGTGCTATTTAATTGATACATTTAAAATAATATCAAAGTTTTGGACCAGATGTTTACCCTTGCAGGACAGTCTACATGTGTTTGGTTTACTTGGATAAGGCTTACGACCATTTCCCCTGGGGAGTCTTGTGGGAATATGGGGTACCGTGCTGATTGCTATGACCCATCCAGTCCTTGAAGTGAGAGTTGTGGCCGTATACTCAGGACAAACATGTTTCTAGTGGGTATAGTGTTAGTCTCCAAGGCATGTTGCTAATGTTAGTATCTCAGTTTAGCTCACAACAGTACAACAATAGTAACATACTTCTATGGCCAAGATTTACTATGCAGCCCTCGCAAAAGTTTTTCTGGCCCTTCCAGTGTCAGGCCCGTCTCTGTGGCGCAATTGGTTAGCGCGTTCGGCTGTTAACCGAAAGGTTGGTGGTTCAAGCCCACCCAGGGACGAAATTATCTTTTTCTTTATGCCTAAAACAGCCATTGGTTGATTGCTATGACCCATCCAGTCCTTGAAGTGAGAGTTGTGTCCGTATACTCGGGAAAAACATGTTTCTAGTGGGTATAGTGTTAGTCTCCAAGGCATGTTGCTAATGTTAGTATCTCAGGTTAGCTCATAACGGTACAACAATAGTAACATACATCTAAGGCCAAGATTTACTATGGAGTCATCGTAAAAGTCTTTCTGGCCCCGCCCATAAAGACGACATCAGTTGCCCGGCTAGCTCAGTCGGTAGAGCATGAGACTCTTAATCTCAGGGTCGTGGGTTCGAGCCCCACGTTGGGCGCGTTACTTTTTTAGTTATGACTATTTTAGCCATAACTGTTAAATATGTGCCCCTAAAACAATGAACTAATATTCTATATTATATAGGGCTGCAACTAACGATTATTTCAACAATCGATGAATCGGGTGATTCTTTTTTCGATTAATCGGATTAAAAAAACAAAAAAGCATTAATTTCCAACCCTTTATTCAAAATAAGGGTTGAAATAATCAACAGAACTGATCTTTAGAAAGTGCACAAACAGGTTGCTCCTTGAACATCCCTGAGCTGTTAAAGCAATAATTAAAAAACAAAAAAAACAAATGGACTAACACAAAAAACATACACATGTGCACAGAAATATGTATATTTTTGTTGAAAGGGACCTGAACTGTCAGAACAATAAATAATTAATAAAAAATAAAGAAAAATGAACAGGATTTGTTTGAACGTCAGAACTTGTTCTCTACACTACACGCACAAACTGAATCATCACCGTGGTGCTCCCGTGCCATATTATGTCGCTTTTGCATATCTTGCAACGAACACACTTTTTCAATTTATTAAGTGTGAAATGCTCCCACACCTTGGACGACTTAGGTCGTACTGATTTATCTGCCTCCGCCATGTTTCAGAACAACGTTACGGGTCCGATGGTCTTTCCTCTGTTGTAAATTGTTTGATCGCATGTTTACTTTTATTGTGAAGAGCATGAAAACAGAAGTGATTTTACTGTGAAGAGACAGGAAGTAGCATGATACGTGCTTATTCACGACAACAATGATAAGTGAAAACCTAACGTATACGTCGGGTGCAAGAGCGCGTCGGGTCTGTTCACTGTAACAGTTGTTAAACTGCAGTTTTCAGGAAGTAAAGTGTTCCGACCAGACGTGTCTTCGTCGTCATTAGAAGCTCCACTTCACAACAACCTGGGCTGTGCTCCGCTCTTTTTTTCCCTGTTTTTTTCTCAAACATCTCCGTGACTTATTGAGTGGTGTAATAATCGCGCGACACGACGAATCGATAATGAAATTTGATAATCGACAATGAAAACTATTTTAATAATCGATTATTATAGATTCGTTGTTGCAGCCCTAATATTATACACTAAATATTGTGCCCACCAACCCTTAGATTAAGAGTACCATGCTCTACTACTGCTACTGTCCTAGCTGGGCACACCACTTCTCCCAACCAAATGTTCTCATACCAAATGTGCAAACATCGCCTCAGACCCATCCCCCGTTCTCACAGAGCATATGAACAAATGATACTAGCTGTAGTTCTTGTGTCGGGCCTGTCTCTGTGGCGCAATTGGTTAGCGCGTTCGGCTGTTAACCGAAAGGTTGGTGGTTCAAGCCCACCCAGGGACGAAATCTCATTTTTCTTTATGCCTAAGACAGCCATTGGTTGAATTTGCGCTTAATGTGCTGTTCTTGAAAAACAAAACAACAACATAGTATTGCTTTTCAATCTGAAGGCTTTCACAAAATAACCTACAAGTTATTGAAAATATAAAACACAAGAGAGACACCAACCTGGAATGAACCTGTTCAGGTGGCAGTGAAAGGACTCCAGGGATGTGGACCCTCTGGCACAGCGGTACTTGGTCAGGATGACCTGAGCTGCTTTACCAGCCGTGCTGGACTGTTGCTAAGAGTCCGGTTCCGAAGCAGCCGAATGACACGGATGTCACAAGCGTATCTGAAATGAACATTCCATTTACTTTTTGGTATATTTAAAACAGGGAAAGTGTACAGTAAATATATGGCACCAGATTATTCAAATAATGCACTTGTATTCAAGCAATTACGAATAGATTTGAGAAATTATTTAAAAAGTGATTTGTTACATGTTCATGGGAGACAGTTTCAAAACTGTTTTACTCACTTGCGGGTCAAGATCATCCGGAACAACTTTTGGTGAGGCAGGTCCAGCTGGTCCCGGACTGTGGACAGGTAGTTTGAGGAACACACAGTGCACCTGAGTGTCTCTGTCACCATCAGGTAATATCTGTCGATGTCCAGGACCTTCCTAGACCGCTTGTGGACACCATAGCCTGTCAGCTGCTTCCCACAATCTGGGCAGAACACCCTCACTTTCCGCAGGCATCCACACCATCAGCCGATGGGTGAAAAAGCGGTCGGGTGTCGGTGTCTGATGGTAGATCAGGGCTGGAACAGGGGGCTCGTACCACAGTTTCAAATCTGGCCACAGTTTGCCGGAGGGAAAGAGGGTGTTGGCAATCCACCTCTGGTCCTGCAAAGGGAGGGTCTTGCTCATTTCACCCGGCAACCAGAAAGAAGATGCAGCCCCAGCAGCAGTTGGCTGAACTCCTCCAGGCACATTCTGTTTGGAAGACACCAACAAATAAGAATGAAGTGTATTGCATCAATAAAAGCTACACTAAATATGACTTGTAAAAAAGCCATACCAATAAATAAATGCAGTACTCACAGGGTCTACAGCAATGCTGGTGTTTCCACCAGCAGCAGGGTTTGGGGTCCTCACAGGATATAGGGGTCCTCACTGACGATGGAGCAGGGCTGGGTGTCCTCACAGACGATGGAGAAGGAGGAGGAGCAATGCTGGGGGCCGTAAAGAGCGTCCTCACTGGGGATGGAGCAGGGCTGGGTGTCCTCGCAGACGATGGAGAAGGAGGAGGAGCAAGGCTGGGGGCCGTAAAGAGGGTCCTGGAATATTCCAGACCTGGAATAGCTTAAGTTGTGTTAGCTTTTAAAAGATTGTAGATAATTGTACCTGTAGTGACCGTTGCTTCCCAATAAAAAAGTCACTATGGTTGCTGTAATGCTTGTTCTGACGCGTGTCATAAATAACATAGTCCAGGTTCGAATATTGGTATTTTATTCCTCACATAATCAGAGTTCAAGACTTTCTCTTCCAGTTATGCATTTCTCCATTTTAACCAATAAATCACAACACTTGCCGTTGTTACATGTGCACGCGTCAGAACAAGCATTACAGCAACCATAGTGACTTTTTTATTGGGAAGCAACGGTCACTACAATAAGTCAAAAACTGTTTGCTTCTACCTATGAGCAACACCTGTGCCCAATGACCCCACTGATTATATTACCTGTGGCCTGACTAACAGCGCCACTACTGCCCCATGTGGTGGGAGGTTGTACATAACCAAAAACAACAAAGTGGCTCTTACAGTACCAAGGACAAGATCTGATGATATTTCTCAATTTGTTGGTTTAGCTCTGATGGTCGCAACTACCGTTTTCACCCATGTGAAGTCTGCTCTTTTTATAAGCTCAATAAGTCCCTGGGTGGGCTTGAACCACCAACCTTTCTGTTAACAGCCAGAAGGTTGGGCTCTTCATTTTGTAAAAGTTTATTTTCCTGTTTGAAAAGTTCCCCTGGAATGGGGTGCGTTAGCTTTCAAAAGATTGTACCAAAGACAACATTTCTCAATTTGTTGGTTTAGCTCTGATTGTGGCAACTACCACTTTCACCCATGTGAAGTCTGCTCTTTTTATATGCTCGATAAGTCCCTGGGTGGGCTTGAACCACCAACCTTTCGGTTAACAGCCGAACGCGCTGACCAATTGCGCCACAGAGACAGGCCTGATACAAATTTGGTTAGGCCCGAACTGCAAGCCCCACCCACTTGCTTCTGCTATTATTGCTAGAAGGTTGGGCGCTTCATTTTGTAAAAGTTTATTTTCCTGTTTGAAAAGTTCCCCTGGAATGGGGTGCGTTAGCTTTCAAAAAATTGTACCAAGGACAAGATTTCTTAATTTGTTGGTTTTTGGAGGCTTAGCTCTGATCGTGGCAAATACCGTTTCCACCCACGTGAAGTCTACTCTTTTTATAAGCTCAAAACTTCCCTGGGTGGGCTTGAACCACCACCCTTTCGGTTAACAGCCTAACGCGCTGACCAATTGCGCCACAGAGACAGGCCTGATACAAATTTGGTTAGGCCCGAACTGCAAGCCCCACCCACTTGCTTTTGCTATTCATTGCTAGAAGGTTGGGCTCTTCATTTTGTCAAAGTTTATTTTCCTGTTTGAAAAGTTCCCCTGGAATGGGGTGCGTTAGCTTTCAAAAGGTTGTACCAAGGACAAGACTTCTCAATTTGTTGGTTTTTGGAGGCTTAGTTCTGATCGTGGCAAATACCATTTTCACCCATGTGAAGTCTGCTCTTTTTATAAGCTCAAAACGTCCCTGGGTGGGCTTGAACCACCAACCTTTCGGTTAACAGCCGAACGCGCTGACCAATTGCGCCACAGAGACAGGCCTGATACAAATTTGGTTAGGCCCGAACTGCAAGCCCCACCCACTTGCTTTTGCTATTCATTGCGAGAAGGTTGGGCTCTTCATTTTGTCAAAGTTTAATTTCCTGTTTGAAAAGTTCCCCTGGAATGGGGTGCGTTAGCTTTCAAAAGATTGTACCAAGGACAAGATTTCTCAATTTGTTGGTTTTTGGAGGCTTAGCTCTGATCGTGGCAAATACCATTTTCAGTCTGCTCATTTTATAAGCTCAAAACGTCCCTGGGTGGGCTTGAACCACCAACCTTTCGGTTAACAGCCGAACGCGCTGACCAATTGCGCCACGGAGACAGGCCTGATACAAATTTGGTTAGGCCCGAACTGCAAGCCCCACCCACTTGCTTTTGCAATTCATTGCTAGAAGGTTGGGCTCTTCATTTTGTCAAAGTTTAATTTCCTGTTTGAAAAGTTCCCCTGGAATGGGGTGCGTTAGCTTTCAAAAGGTTGTACCAAGGACAAGACTTCTCAATCTGTTGGTTTTTGGAGGCTTAGCTCTGATCGTGGCAAATACCATTTTCAGTCTGCTGATTTTATAAGATCAAAACGTCCCTGGGTGGGCTTGAACCACCAACCTTTCGGTTAACAGCCGAACGCGCTGACCAATTGCGCCACAGAGACAGGCCTGATACAAATTTGGTTAGGCCCGAACTGCAAGCCCCACCCACTTGCTTCTGCTATTATTGCTAGAAGGTTGGGCGCTTCATTTTGTAAAAGTTTATTTTCCTGTTTGAAAAGTTCCCCTGGAATGGGGTGCGTTAGCTTTCAAAAAATTGTACCAAGGACAAGATTTCTTAATTTGTTGGTTTTTGGAGGCTTAGCTCTGATCGTGGCAAATACCGTTTCCACCCACGTGAAGTCTACTCTTTTTATAAGCTCAAAACTTCCCTGGGTGGGCTTGAACCACCACCCTTTCGGTTAACAGCCTAACGCGCTGACCAATTGCGCCACAGAGACAGGCCTGATACAAATTTGGTTAGGCCCGAACTGCAAGCCCCACCCACTTGCTTTTGCTATTCATTGCTAGAAGGTTGGGCTCTTCATTTTGTCAAAGTTTATTTTCCTGTTTGAAAAGTTCCCCTGGAATGGGGTGCGTTAGCTTTCAAAAGGTTGTACCAAGGACAAGACTTCTCAATTTGTTGGTTTTTGGAGGCTTAGTTCTGATCGTGGCAAATACCATTTTCACCCATGTGAAGTCTGCTCTTTTTATAAGCTCAAAACGTCCCTGGGTGGGCTTGAACCACCAACCTTTCGGTTAACAGCCGAACGCGCTGACCAATTGCGCCACAGAGACAGGCCTGATACAAATTTGGTTAGGCCCGAACTGCAAGCCCCACCCACTTGCTTTTGCTATTCATTGCGAGAAGGTTGGGCTCTTCATTTTGTCAAAGTTTAATTTCCTGTTTGAAAAGTTCCCCTGGAATGGGGTGCGTTAGCTTTCAAAAGATTGTACCAAGGACAAGATTTCTCAATTTGTTGGTTTTTGGAGGCTTAGCTCTGATCGTGGCAAATACCATTTTCAGTCTGCTCATTTTATAAGCTCAAAACGTCCCTGGGTGGGCTTGAACCACCAACCTTTCGGTTAACAGCCGAACGCGCTGACCAATTGCGCCACGGAGACAGGCCTGATACAAATTTGGTTAGGCCCGAACTGCAAGCCCCACCCACTTGCTTTTGCAATTCATTGCTAGAAGGTTGGGCTCTTCATTTTGTCAAAGTTTAATTTCCTGTTTGAAAAGTTCCCCTGGAATGGGGTGCGTTAGCTTTCAAAAGGTTGTACCAAGGACAAGACTTCTCAATCTGTTGGTTTTTGGAGGCTTAGCTCTGATCGTGGCAAATACCATTTTCAGTCTGCTGATTTTATAAGATCAAAACGTCCCTGGGTGGGCTTGAACCACCAACCTTTCGGTTAACAGCCGAACGCTCTGACCAATTGCGCCACGGAGACAGGCCTGATACAAATTTGGTTAGGCCCGAACTGCAAGCCCCACCCACTTGCTTTTGCTATTCATTGCTAGAAGGTTGGGCTCTTCATTTTGTCAAAGTTTATTTTCCTGTTTGAAAAGTTCCCCTGGAATGGGGTGCGTTAGCTTTCAAAAGGTTGTACCAAGGACAAGACTTCTCAATTTGTTGGTTTTTGGAGGCTTAGTTCTGATCGTGGCAAATACCGTTTTCACCCATGTGAAGTCTGCTCTTTTTATAAGCTCAAAACGTCCCTGGGTGGGCTTGAACCACCAACCTTTCGGTTAACAGCCGAACGCGCTGACCAATTGCGCCACAGAGACAGGCCTGATACAAATTTGGTTAGGCCCGAACTGCAAGCCCCACCCACTTGCTTTTGCTATTCATTGCGAGAAGGTTGGGCTCTTCATTTTGTCAAAGTTTAATTTCCTGTTTGAAAAGTTCCCCTGGAATGGGGTGCGTTAGCTTTCAAAAGATTGTACCAAGGACAAGATTTCTCAATTTGTTGGTTTTTGGAGGCTTAGCTCTGATCGTGGCAAATACCATTTTCAGTCTGCTCATTTTATAAGCTCAAAATGTCCCTGGGTGGGCTTGAACCACCAACCTTTCGGTTAACAGCCGAACGCGCTGACCAATTGCGCCACGGAGACAGGCCTGATACAAATTTGGTTAGGCCCGAACTGCAAGCCCCACCCACTTGCTTTTGCAATTCATTGCTAGAAGGTTGGGCTCTTCATTTTGTCAAAGTTTAATTTCCTGTTTGAAAAGTTCCCCTGGAATGGGGTGCGTTAGCTTTCAAAAGGTTGTACCAAGGACAAGACTTCTCAATCTGTTGGTTTTTGGAGGCTTAGCTCTGATCGTGGCAAATACCATTTTCAGTCTGCTGATTTTATAAGATCAAAACGTCCCTGGGTGGGCTTGAACCACCAACCTTTCGGTTAACAGCCGAACGCGCTGACCAATTGCGCCACGGAGACAGGCCTGATACAAATTTGGTTAGGCCCGAACTGCAAGCCCCACCCACTTGCTTTTGCTATTCATTGCTAGAAGGTTGGGCTCTTCATTTTGTCAAAGTTTATTTTCCTGTTTGAAAAGTTCCCCTGGAATGGGGTGCGTTAGCTTTCAAAAGGTTGTACCAAGGACAAGACTTCTCAATTTGTTGGTTTTTGGAGGCTTAGTTCTGATCGTGGCAAATACCGTTTTCACCCATGTGAAGTCTGCTCTTTTTATAAGCTCAAAACGTCCCTGGGTGGGCTTGAACCACCAACCTTTCGGTTAACAGCAAAACGCGCTGACCAATTGCGCCACAGAGACAGGCCTGATACAAATTTGGTTAGGCCCGAACTGCAAGCCCCACCCACTTGCTTTTGCAATTCATTGCTAGAAGGTTGGGCTCTTCATTTTGTCAAAGTTTAATTTCCTGTTTGAAAAGTTCCCCTGGAATGGGGTGCGTTAGCTTTCAAAAGGTTGTACCAAGGACAAGACTTCTCAATTTGTTGGTTTTTGGAGGCTTAGCTCTGATCGTGGCAAATACCATTTTCAGTCTGCTCATTTTATAAGCTCAAAACGTCCCTGGGTGGGCTTGAACCACCAACCTTTCGGTTAACAGCCGAACGCGCTGACCAATT
This sequence comes from Lycodopsis pacificus, assembly GCA_028022725.1. Taxonomy (NCBI): domain Eukaryota; kingdom Metazoa; phylum Chordata; class Actinopteri; order Perciformes; family Zoarcidae; genus Lycodopsis; species Lycodopsis pacificus. Next base: position 12,700,647 of record CM051710.1, on the reverse strand, counting down.
GCGCCACGGAGACAGGCCTGATACAAATTTGGTTAGGCCCGAACTGCAAGCCCCACCCACTTGCTTTTGCTATTCATTGCTAGAAGGTTGGGCTCTTCATTTTGTCAAAGTTTATTTTCCTGTTTGAAAAGTTCCCCTGGAATGGGGTGCGTTAGCTTTCAAAAGGTTGTACCAAGGACAAGACTTCTCAATTTGTTGGTTTTTGGAGGCTTAGTTCTGATCGTAGCAAATACCGTTTTCACCCATGTGAAGTCTGCTCTTTTTATAAGCTCAAAACGTCCCTGGGTGGGCTTGAACCACCACCCTTTCGGTTAACAGCCGAACGCGCTGACCAATTGCGCCACAGAGACAGGCCTGATACAAATTTGGTTAGGCCCGAACTGCAAGCCCCACCCACTTGCTTTTGCTATTCATTGCTAGAAGGTTGGGCTCTTCATTTTGTAAAAGTTTATTTTCCTGTTTGAAAAGTTCCCCTGGAATGGGGTGCGTTAGCTTTCAAAAGGTTGTACCAAGGACAAGACTTCTCAATTTGTTGGTTTTTGGAGGCTTAGCTCTGATCGTGGCAAATACCGTTTTCACCCATGTGAAGTCTGCTCTTTTTATAAGCTCAAAACGTCCCTGGGTGGGCTTGAACCACCAACCTTTCAGTTAACAGCCGAACGCGCTGACCAATTGCGCCACAGAGACAGGCCTGATACAAATTTGGTTAGGCCCGAACTGCAAGCCCCACCCACTTGCTTTTGTTATTCATTGCTAGAAGGTTGGGCTCTTCATTTTGTCAAAGTTTAATTTCCTGTTTGAAAAGTTCCCCTGGAATGGGGTGCGTTAGCTTTCAAAAGATTGTACCAAGGACAAGATTTCTCAATTTGTTGGTTTTTGGAGGCTTAGCTCTGATCGTTGCAAATACCGTTTTCAGTCTGCTCTTTTTATAAGCTCAAAACGTCCCTGGGTGGGCTTGAACCACCAACCTTTCGGTTAACAGCCGAACGCGCTGACCAATTGCGCCACGGAGACAGGCCTGATACAAATTTGGTTAGGCCCGAACTGCAAGCCCCACCCACTTGCTTTTGCTATTCATTGCTAGAAGGTTGGGCTCTTCATTTTGTCAAAGTTTATTTTCCTGTTTGAAAAGTTCCCCTGGAATGGGGTGCGTTAGCTTTCAAAAGGTTGTACCAAGGACAAGACTTCTCAATTTGTTGGTTTTTGGAGGCTTAGTTCTGATCGTGGCAAATACCGTTTTCACCCATGTGAAGTCTGCTCTTTTTATAAGCTCAAAACGTCCCTGGGTGGGCTTGAACCACCAACCTTTCAGTTAACAGCCGAACGCGCTGACCAATTGCGCCACAGAGACAGGCCTGATACAAATTTGGTTAGGCCCGAACTGCAAGCCCCACCCACTTGCTTTTGCTATTCATTGCTAGAAGGTTGGGCTCTTCATTTTGTCAAAGTTTAATTTCCTGTTTGAAAAGTTCCCCTGGAATGGGGTGCGTTAGCTTTCAAAAGATTGTACCAAGGACAAGATTTCTCAATTTGTTGGTTTTTGGAGGCTTAGCTCTGATCGTTGCAAATACCATTTTCAGTCTGCTCTTTTTATAAGCTCAAAACGTCCCTGGGTGGGCTTGAACCACCAACCTTTCGGTTAACAGCCGAACGCGCTGACCAATTGCGCCACAGAGACAGGCCTGATACAAATTTGGTTAGGCCCGAACTGCAAGCCCCACCCACTTGCTTTTGCTATTCATTGCAAGAAGGTTGGGCTCTTCATTTTGTCAAAGTTTAATTTCCTGTTTGAAAAGTTCCCCTGGAATGGGGTGCGTTAGCTTTCAAAAGATTGTACCAAAGACAAGATTTCTCAATTTGTTGGTTTAGCTCTGATTTTTGCAGCTACCGCTTTCACCCATGTGAAGTCTGCTCTTTTTATATGCTCAATAAGTCCCTGGGTGGGCTTGAACCACCACCCTTTCGGTTAACAGCCGAACGCGCTGACCAATTGCGCCACAGAGACAGGCCTGATACAAATTTGGTTAGGCCCGAACTGCAAGCCCCACCCACTTGCTTTTGCTATTCATTGCTAGAAGGTTGGGCTCTTCATTTTGTAAAAGTTTATTTTCCTGTTTGAAAAGTTCCCCTGGAATGGGGTGCGTTAGCTTTCAAAAGGTTGTACCAAGGACAAGACTTCTCAATTTGTTGGTTTTTGGAGGCTTAGCTCTGATCGTGGAAAATACCGTTTTCACCCATGTGAAGTCTGCTCTTTTTATAAGCTCAAAACGTCCCTGGGTGGGCTTGAACCACCAACCTTTCAGTTAACAGCCGAACGCGCTGACCAATTGCGCCACAGAGACAGGCCTGATACAAATTTGGTTAGGCCCGAACTGCAAGCCCCACCCACTTGCTTTTACTATTCATTGCTAGAAGGTTGGGCTCTTCATTTTGTCAAAGTTTAATTTCCTGTTTGAAAAGTTCCCCTGAATGGGGTGCGTTAGCTTTCAAAAGATTGTACCAAGGACAAGATTTCTCAATTTGTTGGTTTTTGGAGGCTTAGCTCTGATCGTGGCAAATACCGTTTTCAGTCTGCTCTTTTTATAAGCTCAAAACGTCCCTGGGTGGGCTTGAACCACCAACCTTTCGGTTAACAGCCGAACGCGCTGACCAATTGCGCCACAGAGACAGGCCTGATACAAATTTGGTTAGGCCCGAACTGCAAGCCCCACCCACTTGCTTTTGCTATTCATTGCTGGAAGGTTGGGCTCTTCATTTTGTAAAAGTTTATTTTCCTGTTTGAAAAGTTCCCCTGGAATGGGGTGCGTTAGCTTTCAAAAGGTTGTACCAAGGACAAGACTTCTCAATTTGTTGGTCTTTGGAGGCTTAGCTCTGATCGTGGCAAATACCATTTTCACCCATGTGAAGTCTGCTCTTTTTATAAGCTCAAAACGTCCCTGGGTGGGCTTGAACCACCAACCTTTCAGTTAACAGCCGAACGCGCTGACCAATTGCGCCACAGAGACAGGCCTGGTACAAATTTGGTTAGGCCCGAACTGCAAGCCCCACCCACTTGCTTTTGCTATTCATTGCTAGAAGGTTGGGCTCTTCATTTTGTCAAAGTTTAATTTCCTGTTTGAAAAGTTCCCCTGGAATGGGGTGCGTTAGCTTTCAAAAGATTGCACCAAGGACAAGATTTCTCAATTTGTTGGTCTTTGGAGGCTTAGCTCTGATCGTTGCAAATACCGTTTTCAGTCTGCTCTTTTTATAAGCTCAAAACGTCCCTGGGTGGGCTTGAACCACCAACCTTTCGGTTAACAGCCGAACGCGCTGACCAATTGCGCCACAGAGACAGGCCTGATACAAATTTGGTTAGGCCCGAACTGCAAGCCCCACCCACTTGCTTTTGCTATTCATTGCTAGAAGGTTGGGCTCTTCATTTTGTCAAAGTTTATTTTCCTGTTTGAAAAGTTCCCCTGGAATGGGTTGCGTTAGCTTTCAAAAGGTTGTACCAAGGACAAGACTTCTCAATTTGTTGGTTTTTGGAGGCTTAGTTCTGATTGTGGCAAATACCGTTTTCACCCATGTGAAGTCTGCTCTTTTTATAAGCTCAAAACGTCCCTGGGTGGGCTTGAACCACCAACCTTTCAGTTAACATCCGAACGCGCTGACCAACTGCGCCACAGAGACAGGCCTGATACAAATTTGGTTAGGCCCGAACTGCAAGCCCCACCCACTTGCTTTTGCAATTCATTGCTAGAAGGTTGGGCTCTTCATTTTGTCAAAGTTTAATTTCCTGTTTGAAAAGTTCCCCTGGAATGGGGTGCGTTAGCTTTCAAAAGGTTGTACCAAGGACAAGACTTCTCAATTTGTTGGTTTTTGGAGGCTTAGTTCTGATCGTGGCAAATACCGTTTTCACCCATGTGAAGTCTGCTCTTTTTATAAGCTCAAAACGTCCCTGGGTGGGCTTGAACCACCAACCTTTCGGTTAACAGCCGAACGCGCTGACCAATTGCGCCACAGAGACAGGCCTGATACAAATTTGGTTAGGCCCGAACTGCAAGCCCCACCCACTTGCTTTTGCAATTCATTGCTAGAAGGTTGGGCTCTTCATTTTGTCAAAGTTTATTTTCCTGTTTGAAAAGTTCCCCTGGAATGGGGTGCGTTAGCTTTCAAAAGATTGTACCAAGGACAAGATTTCTCAATTTGTTGGTTTTTGGAGGCTTAGCTCTGATCGTGGCAAATACCATTTTCAGTCTGCTCATTTTATAAGCTCAAAACGTCCCTGGGTGGGCTTGAACCACCAACCTTTCGGTTAACAGCCGAACGCGCTGACCAATTGCGCCACGGAGACAGGCCTGATACAAATTTGGTTAGGCCCGAACTGCAAGCCCCACCCACTTGCTTTTGCTATTCATTGCTAGAAGGTTGGGCTCTTCATTTTGTCAAAGTTTATTTTCCTGTTTGAAAAGTTCCCCTGGAATGGGGTGCGTTAGCTTTCAAAAGGTTGTACCAAGGACAAGACTTCTCAATTTGTTGGTTTTTGGAGGCTTAGTTCTGATCGTGGCAAATACCGTTTTCACCCATGTGAAGTCTGCTCTTTTTATAAGCTCAAAACGTCCCTGGGTGGGCTTGAACCACCAACCTTTCAGTTAACAGCCGAACGCGCTGACCAATTGCGCCACAGAGACAGGCCTGATACAAATTTGGTTAGGCCCGAACTGCAAGCCCCACCCACTTGCTTTTGCTATTCATTGCTAGAAGGTTGGGCTCTTCATTTTGTCAAAGTTTAATTTCCTGTTTGAAAAGTTCCCCTGGAATGGGGTGCGTTAGCTTTCAAAAGATTGTACCAAGGACAAGATTTCTCAATTTGTTGGTTTTTGGAGGCTTAGCTCTGATCGTTGCAAATACCATTTTCAGTCTGCTCTTTTTATAAGCTCAAAACGTCCCTGGGTGGGCTTGAACCACCAACCTCTCGGTTAACAGCCGAACGCGCTGACCAATTGCGCCACAGAGACAGGCCTGATACAAACTTGGTTAGGCCCGAACTGCAAGCCCCACCCACTTGCTTTTGCTATTCATTGCAAGAAGGTTGGGCTCTTCATTTTGTCAAAGTTTAATTTCCTGTTTGAAAAGTTCCCCTGGAATGGGGTGCGTTAGCTTTCAAAAGATTGTACCAAAGACAAGATTTCTCAATTTGTTGGTTTAGCTCTGATTTTTGCAGCTACCGCTTTCACCCATGTGAAGTCTGCTCTTTTTATATGCTCAATAAGTCCCTGGGTGGGCTTGAACCACCACCCTTTCGGTTAACAGCCGAACGCGCTGACCAATTGCGCCACAGAGACAGGCCTGATACAAATTTGGTTAGGCCCGAACTGCAAGCCCCACCCACTTGCTTTTGCTATTCATTGCTAGAAGGTTGGGCTCTTCATTTTGTAAAAGTTTATTTTCCTGTTTGAAAAGTTCCCCTGGAATGGGGTGCGTTAGCTTTCAAAAGGTTGTACCAAGGACAAGACTTCTCAATTTGTTGGTTTTTGGAGGCTTAGCTCTGATCGTGGAAAATACCGTTTTCACCCATGTGAAGTCTGCTCTTTTTATAAGCTCAAAACGTCCCTGGGTGGGCTTGAACCACCAACCTTTCAGTTAACAGCCGAACGCGCTGACCAATTGCGCCACAGAGACAGGCCTGATACAAATTTGGTTAGGCCCGAACTGCAAGCCCCACCCACTTGCTTTTACTATTCATTGCTAGAAGGTTGGGCTCTTCATTTTGTCAAAGTTTAATTTCCTGTTTGAAAAGTTCCCCTGAATGGGGTGCGTTAGCTTTCAAAAGATTGTACCAAGGACAAGATTTCTCAATTTGTTGGTTTTTGGAGGCTTAGCTCTGATCGTGGCAAATACCGTTTTCAGTCTGCTCTTTTTATAAGCTCAAAACGTCCCTGGGTGGGCTTGAACCACCAACCTTTCGGTTAACAGCCGAACGCGCTGACCAATTGCGCCACAGAGACAGGCCTGATACAAATTTGGTTAGGCCCGAACTGCAAGCCCCACCCACTTGCTTTTGCTATTCATTGCTGGAAGGTTGGGCTCTTCATTTTGTAAAAGTTTATTTTCCTGTTTGAAAAGTTCCCCTGGAATGGGGTGCGTTAGCTTTCAAAAGGTTGTACCAAGGACAAGACTTCTCAATTTGTTGGTCTTTGGAGGCTTAGCTCTGATCGTGGCAAATACCATTTTCACCCATGTGAAGTCTGCTCTTTTTATAAGCTCAAAACGTCCCTGGGTGGGCTTGAACCACCAACCTTTCAGTTAACAGCCGAACGCGCTGACCAATTGCGCCACAGAGACAGGCCTGATACAAATTTGGTTAGGCCCGAACTGCAAGCCCCACCCACTTGCTTTTGCTATTCATTGCTAGAAGGTTGGGCTCTTCATTTTGTCAAAGTTTAATTTCCTGTTTGAAAAGTTCCCCTGGAATGGGGTGCGTTAGCTTTCAAAAGATTGCACCAAGGACAAGATTTCTCAATTTGTTGGTCTTTGGAGGCTTAGCTCTGATCGTTGCAAATACCGTTTTCAGTCTGCTCTTTTTATAAGCTCAAAACGTCCCTGGGTGGGCTTGAACCACCAACCTTTCGGTTAACAGGCGAACGCGCTGACCAATTGCGCCACAGAGACAGGCCTGATACAAATTTGGTTAGGCCCGAACTGCAAGCCCCACCCACTTGCTTTTGCTATTCATTGCTAGAAGGTTGGGCTCTTCATTTTGTCAAAGTTTATTTTCCTGTTTGAAAAGTTCCCCTGGAATGGGTTGCGTTAGCTTTCAAAAGGTTGTACCAAGGACAAGACTTCTCAATTTGTTGGTTTTTGGAGGCTTAGTTCTGATCGTGGCAAATACCGTTTTCACCCATGTGAAGTCTGCTCTTTTTATAAGCTCAAAACGTCCCTGGGTGGGCTTGAACCACCAACCTTTCAGTTAACATCCGAACGCGCTGACCAACTGCGCCACAGAGACAGGCCTGATACAAATTTGGTTAGGCCCGAACTGCAAGCCCCACCCACTTGCTTTTGCAATTCATTGCTAGAAGGTTGGGCTCTTCATTTTGTCAAAGTTTAATTTCCTGTTTGAAAAGTTCCCCTGGAATGGGGTGCGTTAGCTTTCAAAAGGTTGTACCAAGGACAAGACTTCTCAATTTGTTGGTTTTTGGAGGCTTAGTTCTGATCGTGGCAAATACCGTTTTCACCCATGTGAAGTCTGCTCTTTTTATAAGCTCAAAACGTCCCTGGGTGGGCTTGAACCACCAACCTTTCGGTTAACAGCCGAACGCGCTGACCAATTGCGCCACAGAGACAGGCCTGATACAAATTTGGTTAGGCCCGAACTGCAAGCCCCACCCACTTGCTTTTGCAATTCATTGCTAGAAGGTTGGGCTCTTCATTTTGTCAAAGTTTATTTTCCTGTTTGAAAAGTTCCCCTGGAATGGGGTGCGTTAGCTTTCAAAAGATTGTACCAAGGACAAGATTTCTCAATTTGTTGGTTTTTGGAGGCTTAGCTCTGATCGTGGCAAATACCATTTTCAGTCTGCTCATTTTATAAGCTCAAAACGTCCCTGGGTGGGCTTGAACCACCAACCTTTCGGTTAACAGCCGAACGCGCTGACCAATTGCGCCACGGAGACAGGCCTGATACAAATTTGGTTAGGCCCGAACTGCAAGCCCCACCCACTTGCTTTTGCTATTCATTGCTAGAAGGTTGGGCTCTTCATTTTGTCAAAGTTTATTTTCCTGTTTGAAAAGTTCCCCTGGAATGGGGTGCGTTAGCTTTCAAAAGGTTGTACCAAGGACAAGACTTCTCAATTTGTTGGTTTTTGGAGGCTTAGTTCTGATCGTGGCAAATACCGTTTTCACCCATGTGAAGTCTGCTCTTTTTATAAGCTCAAAACGTCCCTGGGTGGGCTTGAACCACCAACCTTTCAGTTAACAGCCGAACGCGCTGACCAATTGCGCCACAGAGACAGGCCTGATACAAATTTGGTTAGGCCCGAACTGCAAGCCCCACCCACTTGCTTTTGCTATTCATTGCTAGAAGGTTGGGCTCTTCATTTTGTCAAAGTTTAATTTCCTGTTTGAAAAGTTCCCCTGGAATGGGGTGCGTTAGCTTTCAAAAGATTGTACCAAGGACAAGATTTCTCAATTTGTTGGTTTTTGGAGGCTTAGCTCTGATCGTTGCAAATACCATTTTCAGTCTGCTCTTTTTATAAGCTCAAAACGTCCCTGGGTGGGCTTGAACCACCAACCTTTCGGTTAACAGCCGAACGCGCTGACCAATTGCGCCACAGAGACAGGCCTGATACAAACTTGGTTAGGCCCGAACTGCAAGCCCCACCCACTTGCTTTTGCTATTCATTGCAAGAAGGTTGGGCTCTTCATTTTGTCAAAGTTTAATTTCCTGTTTGAAAAGTTCCCCTGGAATGGGGTGCGTTAGCTTTCAAAAGATTGTACCAAAGACAAGATTTCTCAATTTGTTGGTTTAGCTCTGATTTTTGCAGCTACCGCTTTCACCCATGTGAAGTCTGCTCTTTTTATATGCTCAATAAGTCCCTGGGTGGGCTTGAACCACCACCCTTTCGGTTAACAGCCGAACGCGCTGACCAATTGCGCCACAGAGACAGGCCTGATACAAATTTGGTTAGGCCCGAACTGCAAGCCCCACCCACTTGCTTTTGCTATTCATTGCTAGAAGGTTGGGCTCTTCATTTTGTAAAAGTTTATTTTCCTGTTTGAAAAGTTCCCCTGGAATGGGGTGCGTTAGCTTTCAAAAGGTTGTACCAAGGACAAGACTTCTCAATTTGTTGGTTTTTGGAGGCTTAGCTCTGATCGTGGAAAATACCGTTTTCACCCATGTGAAGTCTGCTCTTTTTATAAGCTCAAAACGTCCCTGGGTGGGCTTGAACCACCAACCTTTCAGTTAACAGCCGAACGCGCTGACCAATTGCGCCACAGAGACAGGCCTGATACAAATTTGGTTAGGCCCGAACTGCAAGCCCCACCCACTTGCTTTTACTATTCATTGCTAGAAGGTTGGGCTCTTCATTTTGTCAAAGTTTAATTTCCTGTTTGAAAAGTTCCCCTGAATGGGGTGCGTTAGCTTTCAAAAGATTGTACCAAGGACAAGATTTCTCAATTTGTTGGTTTTTGGAGGCTTAGCTCTGATCGTGGCAAATACCGTTTTCAGTCTGCTCTTTTTATAAGCTCAAAACGTCCCTGGGTGGGCTTGAACCACCAACCTTTCGGTTAACAGCCGAACGCGCTGACCAATTGCGCCACAGAGACAGGCCTGATACAAATTTGGTTAGGCCCGAACTGCAAGCCCCACCCACTTGCTTTTGCTATTCATTGCTGGAAGGTTGGGCTCTTCATTTTGTAAAAGTTTATTTTCCTGTTTGAAAAGTTCCCCTGGAATGGGGTGCGTTAGCTTTCAAAAGGTTGTACCAAGGACAAGACTTCTCAATTTGTTGGTTTTTGGAGGCTTAGCTCTGATCGTGGCAAATACCATTTTCACCCATGTGAAGTCTGCTCTTTTTATAAGCTCAAAACGTCCCTGGGTGGGCTTGAACCACCAACCTTTCAGTTAACAGCCGAACACGCTGACCAATTGCGCCACAGAGACAGGCCTGATACAAATTTGGTTAGGCCCGAACTGCAAGCCCCACCCACTTGCTTTTGCTATTCATTGCTAGAAGGTTGGGCTCTTCATTTTGTCAAAGTTTAATTTCCTGTTTGAAAAGTTCCCCTGGAATGGGGTGCGTTAGCTTTCAAAAGATTGCACCAAGGACAAGATTTCTCAATTTGTTGGTCTTTGGAGGCTTAGCTCTGATCGTTGCAAATACCGTTTTCAGTCTGCTCTTTTTATAAGCTCAAAACGTCCCTGGGTGGGCTTGAACCACCAACCTTTCGGTTAACAGCCGAACGCGCTGACCAATTGCGCCACAGAGACAGGCCTGATACAAATTTGGTTAGGCCCGAACTGCAAGCCCCACCCACTTGCTTTTGCTATTCATTGCTAGAAGGTTGGGCTCTTCATTTTGTCAAAGTTTATTTTCCTGTTTGAAAAGTTCCCCTGGAATGGGTTGCGTTAGCTTTCAAAAGGTTGTACCAAGGACAAGACTTCTCAATTTGTTGGTTTTTGGAGGCTTAGTTCTGATCGTGGCAAATACCGTTTTCACCCATGTGAAGTCTGCTCTTTTTATAAGCTCAAAACGTCCCTGGGTGGGCTTGAACCACCAACCTTTCAGTTAACATCCGAACGCGCTGACCAACTGCGCCACAGAGACAGGCCTGATACAAACTTGGTTAGGCCCGAACTGCAAGCCCCACCCACTTGCTTTTGCAATTCATTGCTAGAAGGTTGGGCTCTTCATTTTGTCAAAGTTTAATTTCCTGTTTGAAAAGTTCCCCTGGAATGGGGTGCGTTAGCTTTCAAAAGGTTGTACCAAGGACAAGACTTCTCAATTTGTTGGTTTTTGGAGGCTTAGTTCTGATCGTGGCAAATACCGTTTTCACCCATGTGAAGTCTGCTCTTTTTATAAGCTCAAAATGTCCCTGGGTGGGCTTGAACCACCACCCTTTCGGTTAACAGCCGAACGCGCTGACCAATTGCGCCACAGAGACAGGCCTGATACAAATTTGGTTAGGCCCGAACTGCAAGCCCCACCCACTTGCTTTTGCTATTCATTGCTAGAAGGTTGGGCTCTTCATTTTGTAAAAGTTTATTTTCCTGTTTGAAAAGTTCCCCTGGAATGGGGTGCGTTAGCTTTCAAAAGGTTGTACCAAGGACAAGACTTCTCAATTTGTTGGTTTTTGGAGGCTTAGCTCTGATCGTGGCAAATACTGTTTTCACCCATGTGAAGTCTGCTCTTTTTATAAGCTCAAAACGTCCCTGGGTGGGCTTGAACCACCAACCTTTCAGTTAACAGCCGAACGCGCTGACCAATTGCGCCACAGAGACAGGCCTGATACAAATTTGGTTAGGCCCGAACTGCAAGCCCCACCCACTTGCTTTTGCTATTCATTGCTAGAAGGTTGGGCTCTTCATTTTGTCAAAGTTTAATTTCCTGTTTGAAAAGTTCCCCTGGAATGGGGTGCGTTAGCTTTCAAAAGATTGTACCAAGGACAAGATTTCTCAATTTGTTGGTTTTTGGAGGCTTAGCTCTGATCGTTGCAAATACCGTTTTCAGTCTGCTCTTTTTATAAGCTCAAAACGTCCCTGGGTGGGCTTGAACCACCAACCTTTCGGTTAACAGCAAAACGCGCTGACCAATTGCGCCACAGAGACAGGCCTGATACAAATTTGGTTAGGCCCGAACTGCAAGCCCCACCCACTTGCTTTTGCAATTCATTGCTAGAAGATTGGGCTCTTCATTTTGTCAAAGTTTAATTTCCTGTTTGAAAAGTTCCCCTGGAATGGGGTGCGTTAGCTTTCAAAAGATTGTACCAAGGACAAGATTTCTCAATTTGTTGGTTTTTGGAGGCTTAGCTCTGATCGTGGCAAGTACCGTTTTCAGTCTGCTCTTTTTATAAGCTCAAAACGTCCCTGGGTGGGCTTGAACCACCAACCTTTCGGTTAACAGCCGAAAGCGCTGACCAATTGCGCCACAGAGACAGGCCTGATACAAATTTGGTTAGGCCCGAACTGCAAGCCCCACCCACTTGCTTTTGCTATTCATTGCTAGAAGGTTGGGCTCTTCATTTTGTCAAAGTTTAATTTCCTGTTTGAAAAGTTCCCCTGGAATGGGGTGCGTTAGCTTTCAAAAGATTGTACCAAGGACAAGATTTCTCAATTTGTTGGTTTTTGGAGGCTTAGCTCTGATTGTGGCAAATACCATTTTCAGTCTGCTCATTTTATAAGCTCAAAACGTCCCTGGGTGGGCTTGAACCACCAACCTTTCGGTTAACAGCCGAACGCGCTGACCAATTGCGCCACAGAGACAGGCCTGATACAAATTTGGTTAGGCCCGAACTGCAAGCCCCACCCACTTGCTTTTGCTATTCATTGCTAGAAGGTTGGGCTCTTCATTTTGTCAAAGTTTATTTTCCTGTTTGAAAAGTTCCCCTGGAATGGGATGCGTTAGCTTTCAGAAGATTGTACCAAGGACAAGATTTCTCAATTTGTTGGTTTTTGGAGGCTTAGCTCTGGTTGTGGCAAATACCGTTTTCACCCATGTGAAGTCTGCTCTTTTTATAAGCTCAAAACGTCCCTGGGTGGGCTTGAACCACCAACCTTTCGGTTAACAGCCGAACGCGCTGACCAATTGCGCCACAGCGACAGGCCTGATGCAAATTTGGTTAGGCCCGAACTGCAAGCCCCACCCACTTGCTTTTGCTATTCATTGCTTGAAGGTTGGGCTCTTCATTTTGTCAAAGTTTATTTATCTGTTTGAAAAGTTCCCCTGGAATGGGGTGCGTTAGCTTTCAAAAGATTGTACCAAGGACAAGATTTCTCAATTTGTTGGTTTTTGGAGGCTTAGCTCTGATTGTGGCAAATACCGTTTTCAGTCTGCTCTTTTTATAAGCTCAAAACGTCCCTGGGTGGGCTTGAACCACCAACCTTTCGGTTAACAGCCGAACGCGCTGACCAATTGCGCCACAGAGACAGGCCTGATACAAATTTGGTTAGGCCCGAACTGCAAGCCCCACCCACTTGCTTTTGCTATTCATTGCTAGAAGGTTGGGCTCTTCATTTTGTCAAAGTTTATTTTCCTGTTTGAAAAGTTCCCCTGGAATGGGATGCGTTAGCTTTCAGAAGATTGTACCAAGGACAAGATTTCTCAATTTGTTGGTTTTTGGAGGCTTAGCTCTGGTTGTGGCAAATACCGTTTTCACCCATGTGAAGTCTGCTCTTTTTATAAGCTCAAAACGTCCCTGGGTGGGCTTGAACCACCAACCTTTCGGTTAACAGCCGAACGCGCTGACCAATTGCGCCACAGCGACAGGCCTGATGCAAATTTGGTTAGGCCCGAACTGCAAGCCCCACCCACTTGCTTTTGCTATTCATTGCTTGAAGGTTGGGCTCTTCATTTTGTCAAAGTTTATTTATCTGTTTGAAAAGTTCCCCTGGAATGGGGTGCGTTAGCTTTCAAAAGATTGTACCAAGGACAAGATTTCTCAATTTGTTGGTTTTTGGAGGCTTAGCTCTGATTGTGGCAAATACCGTTTTCAGTCTGCTCTTTTTATAAGCTCAAAACGTCCCTGGGTGGGCTTGAACCACCAACCTTTCGGTTAACAGCCGAACGCGCTGACCAATTGCGCCACAGAGACAGGCCTGATACAAATTTGGTTAGGCCCGAACTGCAAGCCCCACCCACTTGCTTTTGCTATTCATTGCAAGAAGGTTGGGCTCTTCATTTTGTCAAAGTTTAATTTCCTGTTTGAAAAGTTCCCCTGGAATGGGGTGCGTTAGCTTTCAAAAGATTGTACCAAAGACAAGATTTCTCAATTTGTTGGTTTAGCTCTGATTTTTGCAGCTACCGCTTTCACCCATGTGAAGTCTGCTCTTTTTATATGCTCAATAAGTCCCTGGGTGGGCTTGAACCACCACCCTTTCGGTTAACAGCCGAACGCGCTGACCAATTGCGCCACATAGACAGGCCTGATACAAATTTGGTTAGGCCCGAACTGCAAGCCCCACCCACTTGCTTTTGCTATTCATTGCTAGAAGGTTGGGCTCTTCATTTTGTAAAAGTTTATTTTCCTGTTTGAAAAGTTCCCCTGGAATGGGGTGCGTTAGCTTTCAAAAGGTTGTACCAAGGACAAGACTTCTCAATTTGTTGGTTTTTGGAGGCTTAGTTCTGATCGTGGCAAATACCGTTTTCACCCATGTGAAGTCTGCTCTTTTTATAAGCTCAAAACGTCCCTGGGTGGGCTTGAACCACCACCCTTTCGGTTAACAGCCGAACGCGCTGACCAATTGCGCCACAGAGACAGGCCTGATACAAATTTGGTTAGGCCCGAACTGCAAGCCCCACCCACTTGCTTTTGCTATTCATTGCTAGAAGGTTGGGCTCTTCATTTTGTAAAAGTTTATTTTCCTGTTTGAAAAGTTCCCCTGGAATGGGGTGCGTTAGCTTTCAAAAGGTTGTACCAAGGACAAGACTTCTCAATTTGTTGGTTTTTGGAGGCTTAGCTCTGATCGTGGCAAATACTGTTTTCACCCATGTGAAGTCTGCTCTTTTTATAAGCTCAAAACGTCCCTGGGTGGGCTTGAACCACCAACCTTTCAGTTAACAGCCGAACGCGCTGACCAATTGCGCCACAGAGACAGGCCTGATACAAATTTGGTTAGGCCCGAACTGCAAGCCCCACCCACTTGCTTTTGCTATTCATTGCTAGAAGGTTGGGCTCTTCATTTTGTCAAAGTTTAATTTCCTGTTTGAAAAGTTCCCCTGGAATGGGGTGCGTTAGCTTTCAAAAGATTGTACCAAGGACAAGATTTCTCAATTTGTTGGTTTTTGGAGGCTTAGCTCTGATCGTTGCAAATACCGTTTTCAGTCTGCTCTTTTTATAAGCTCAAAACGTCCCTGGGTGGGCTTGAACCACCAACCTTTCGGTTAACAGCAAAACGCGCTGACCAATTGCGCCACAGAGACAGGCCTGATACAAATTTGGTTAGGCCCGAACTGCAAGCCCCACCCACTTGCTTTTGCAATTCATTGCTAGAAGATTGGGCTCTTCATTTTGTCAAAGTTTAATTTCCTGTTTGAAAAGTTCCCCTGGAATGGGGTGCGTTAGCTTTCAAAAGATTGTACCAAGGACAAGATTTCTCAATTTGTTGGTTTTTGGAGGCTTAGCTCTGATCGTGGCAAGTACCGTTTTCAGTCTGCTCTTTTTATAAGCTCAAAACGTCCCTGGGTGGGCTTGAACCACCAACCTTTCGGTTAACAGCCGAAAGCGCTGACCAATTGCGCCACAGAGACAGGCCTGATACAAATTTGGTTAGGCCCGAACTGCAAGCCCCACCCACTTGCTTTTGCTATTCATTGCTAGAAGGTTGGGCTCTTCATTTTGTCAAAGTTTAATTTCCTGTTTGAAAAGTTCCCCTGGAATGGGGTGCGTTAGCTTTCAAAAGATTGTACCAAGGACAAGATTTCTCAATTTGTTGGTTTTTGGAGGCTTAGCTCTGATTGTGGCAAATACCATTTTCAGTCTGCTCATTTTATAAGCTCAAAACGTCCCTGGGTGGGCTTGAACCACCAACCTTTCGGTTAACAGCCGAACGCGCTGACCAATTGCGCCACAGAGACAGGCCTGATACAAATTTGGTTAGGCCCGAACTGCAAGCCCCACCCACTTGCTTTTGCTATTCATTGCTAGAAGGTTGGGCTCTTCATTTTGTCAAAGTTTATTTTCCTGTTTGAAAAGTTCCCCTGGAATGGGATGCGTTAGCTTTCAGAAGATTGTACCAAGGACAAGATTTCTCAATTTGTTGGTTTTTGGAGGCTTAGCTCTGGTTGTGGCAAATACCGTTTTCACCCATGTGAAGTCTGCTCTTTTTATAAGCTCAAAACGTCCCTGGGTGGGCTTGAACCACCAACCTTTCGGTTAACAGCCGAACGCGCTGACCAATTGCGCCACAGAGACAGGCCTGATACAAATTTGGTTAGGCCCGAACTGCAAGCCCCACCCACTTGCTTTTGCTATTCATTGCAAGAAGGTTGGGCTCTTCATTTTGTCAAAGTTTAATTTCCTGTTTGAAAAGTTCCCCTGGAATGGGATGCGTTAGCTTTCAAAAGATTGTACCAAAGACAAGATTTCTCAATTTGTTGGTTTAGCTCTGATTTTTGCAGCTACCGCTTTCACCCATGTGAAGTCTGCTCTTTTTATATGCTCAATAAGTCCCTGGGTGGGCTTGAACCACCACCCTTTCGGTTAACAGCCGAACGCGCTGACCAATTGCGCCACAGAGACAGGCCTGATACAAATTTGGTTAGGCCCGAACTGCAAGCCCCACCCACTTGCTTTTGCTATTCATTGCTAGAAGGTTGGGCTCTTCATTTTGTAAAAGTTTATTTTCCTGTTTGAAAAGTTCCCCTGGAATGGGGTGCGTTAGCTTTCAAAAGGTTGTACCAAGGACAAGACTTCTCAATTTGTTGGTTTTTGGAGGCTTAGTTCTGATCGTGGCAAATACCGTTTTCACCCATGTGAAGTCTGCTCTTTTTATAAGCTCAAAACGTCCCTGGGTGGGCTTGAACCACCAACCTTTCAGTTAACAGCCGAACGCGCTGACCAATTGCGCCACAGAGACAGGCCTGATACAAATTTGGTTAGGCCCGAACTGCAAGCCCCACCCACTTGCTTTTACTATTCATTGCTAGAAGGTTGGGCTCTTCATTTTGTCAAAGTTTAATTTCCTGTTTGAAAAGTTCCCCTGAATGGGGTGCGTTAGCTTTCAAAAGATTGTACCAAGGACAAGATTTCTCAATTTGTTGGTTTTTGGAGGCTTAGCTCTGATCGTGACAAATACCGTTTTCAGTCTGCTCTTTTTATAAGCTCAAAACGTCCCTGGGTGGGCTTGAACCACCAACCTTTCGGTTAACAGCCGAACGCGCTGACCAATTGCGCCACAGAGACAGGTCTGATACAAATTTGGTTAGGCCCGAACTGCAAGCCCCACCCACTTGCTTTTGCTATTCATTGCGAGAAGGTTGGGCTCTTCATTTTGGAAAAGTTTATTTTCCTGTTTGAAAAGTTCCCCTGGAATGGGGTGCGTTAGCTTTCAAAAGGTTGTACCAAGGACAAGACTTCTCAATTTGTTGGTTTTTGGAGGCTTAGTTCTGATCGTGGCAAATACCGTTTTCACCCATGTGAAGTCTGCTCTTTTTATAAGCTCAAAACGTCCCTGGGTGGGCTTGAACCACCAACCTTTCGGTTAACAGCCTAACGCGCTGACCAACTGCGCCACAGAGACAGGCCTGATACAAATTTGGTTAGGCCCGAACTGCAAGCCCCACCCACTTGCTTTTGCAATTCATTGCTAGAAGGTTGGGCTCTTCATTTTGTCAAAGTTTAATTTCCTGTTTGAAAAGTTCCCCTGGAATGGGGTGCGTTAGCTTTCAAAAGGTTGTACCAAGGACAAGACTTCTCAATTTGTTGGTTTTTGGAGGCTTAGTTCTGATCGTGGCAAATACCGTTTTCACCCATGTGAAGTCTGCTCTTTTTATAAGCTCAAAACGTCCCTGGGTGGGCTTGAACCACCACCCTTTCGGTTAACAGCCGAACGCGCTGACCAATTGCGCCACAGAGACAGGCCTGATACAAATTTGGTTAGGCCCGAACTGCAAGCCCCACCCACTTGCTTTTGCTATTCATTGCTAGAAGGTTGGGCTCTTCATTTTGTAAAAGTTTATTTTCCTGTTTGAAAAGTTCCCCTGGAATGGGGTGCGTTAGCTTTCAAAAGGTTGTACCAAGGACAAGACTTCTCAATTTGTTGGTTTTTGGAGGCTTAGCTCTGATCGTGGCAAATACTGTTTTCACCCATGTGAAGTCTGCTCTTTTTATAAGCTCAAAACGTCCGTGGGTGGGCTTGAACCACCAACCTTTCAGTTAACAGCCGAACGCGCTGACCAATTGCGCCACAGAGACAGGCCTGATACAAATTTGGTTAGGCCCGAACTGCAAGCCCCACCCACTTGCTTTTGCTATTCATTGCTAGAAGGTTGGGCTCTTCATTTTGTCAAAGTTTAATTTCCTGTTTGAAAAGTTCCCCTGGAATGGGGTGCGTTAGCTTTCAAAAGATTGTACCAAGGACAAGATTTCTCAATTTGTTGGTTTTTGGAGGCTTAGCTCTGATCGTTGCAAATACCGTTTTCAGTCTGCTCTTTTTATAAGCTCAAAACGTCCCTGGGTGGGCTTGAACCACCAACCTTTCGGTTAACAGCAAAACGCGCTGACCAATTGCGCCACAGAGACAGGCCTGATACAAATTTGGTTAGGCCCGAACTGCAAGCCCCACCCACTTGCTTTTGCAATTCATTGCTAGAAGATTGGGCTCTTCATTTTGTCAAAGTTTAATTTCATGTTTGAAAAGTTCCCCTGGAATGGGGTGCGTTAGCTTTCAAAAGATTGTACCAAGGACAAGATTTCTCAATTTGTTGGTTTTTGGAGGCTTAGCTCTGATCGTGGCAAGTACCATTTTCAGTCTGCTCATTTTATAAGCTCAAAACGTCCCTGGGTGGGCTTGAACCACCAACCTTTCGGTTAACAGCCGAACGCGCTGACCAATTGCGCCACGGAGACAGGCCTGATACAAATTTGGTTAGGCCCGAACTGCAAGCCCCACCCACTTGCTTTTGCTATTCATTGCAAGAAGGTTGGGCTCTTCATTTTGTCAAAGTTTAATTTCCTGTTTGAAAAGTTCCCCTGGAATGGGGTGCGTTAGCTTTCAAAAGATTGTACCAAAGACAAGATTTCTCAATTTGTTGGTTTAGCTCTGATTTTTGCAGCTACCGCTTTCACCCATGTGAAGTCTGCTCTTTTTATATGCTCAATAAGTCCCTGGGTGGGCTTGAACCACCACCCTTTCGGTTAACAGCCGAACGCGCTGACCAATTGCGCCACAGAGACAGGCCTGATACAAATTTGGTTAGGCCCGAACTGCAAGCCCCACCCACTTGCTTTTGCTATTCATTGCTAGAAGGTTGGGCTCTTCATTTTGTCAAAGTTTAATTTCCTGTTTGAAAAGTTCCCCTGGAATGGGGTGCGTTAGCTTTCAAAGGATTGTACCAAGGACAAGATTTTTCAATTTGTTGGTTTTTGGAGGCTTAGCTCTGATCGTGACAAATACCGTTTTCAGTCTGCTCTTTTTATAAGCTCAAAACGTCCCTGGGTGGGCTTGAACCACCAACCTTTCGGTTAACAGCCGAACGCGCTGACCAATTGCGCCACAGAGACAGGTCTGATACAAATTTGGTTAGGCCCGAACTGCAAGCCCCACCCACTTGCTTTTGCTATTCATTGCGAGAAGGTTGGGCTCTTCATTTTGGAAAAGTTTATTTTCCTGTTTGAAAAGTTCCCCTGGAATGGGGTGCGTTAGCTTTCAAAAGGTTGTACCAAGGACAAGACTTCTCAATTTGTTGGTTTTTGGAGGCTTAGTTCTGATCGTGGCAAATACCGTTTTCACCCATGTGAAGTCTGCTCTTTTTATAAGCTCAAAACGTCCCTGGGTGGGCTTGAACCACCACCCTTTCGGTTAACAGCCGAACGCGCTGACCAATTGCGCCACAGAGACAGGCCTGATACAAATTTGGTTAGGCCCGAACTGCAAGCCCCACCCACTTGCTTTTGCAATTCATTGCTAGAAGGTTGGGCTCTTCATTTTGTCAAAGTTTAATTTCCTGTTTGAAAAGTTCCCCTGGAATGGGGTGCGTTAGCTTTCAAAAGGTTGTACCAAGGACAAGACTTCTCAATTTGTTGGTTTTTGGAGGCTTAGTTCTGATCGTGGCAAATACCGTTTTCACCCATGTGAAGTCTGCTCTTTTTATAAGCTCAAAACGTCCCTGGGTGGGCTTGAACCACCACCCTTTCGGTTAACAGCCGAACGCGCTGACCAATTGCGCCACAGAGACAGGCCTGATACAAATTTGGTTAGGCCCGAACTGCAAGCCCCACCCACTTGCTTTTGCTATTCATTGCTAGAAGGTTGGGCTCTTCATTTTGTAAAAGTTTATTTTCCTGTTTGAAAAGTTCCCCTGGAATGGGGTGCGTTAGCTTTCAAAAGGTTGTACCAAGGACAAGACTTCTCAATTTGTTGGTTTTTGGAGGCTTAGCTCTGATCGTGGCAAATACTGTTTTCACCCATGTGAAGTCTGCTCTTTTTATAAGCTCAAAACGTCCCTGGGTGGGCTTGAACCACCAACCTTTCAGTTAACAGCCGAACGCGCTGACCAATTGCGCCACAGAGACAGGCCTGATACAAATTTGGTTAGGCCCGAACTGCAAGCCCCACCCACTTGCTTTTGCTATTCATTGCTAGAAGGTTGGGCTCTTCATTTTGTCAAAGTTTAATTTCCTGTTTGAAAAGTTCCCCTGGAATGGGGTGCGTTAGCTTTCAAAAGATTGTACCAAGGACAAGATTTCTCAATTTGTTGGTTTTTGGAGGCTTAGCTCTGATCGTTGCAAATACCGTTTTCAGTCTGCTCTTTTTATAAGCTCAAAACGTCCCTGGGTGGGCTTGAACCACCAACCTTTCGGTTAACAGCAAAACGCGCTGACCAATTGCGCCACAGAGACAGGCCTGATACAAATTTGGTTAGGCCCGAACTGCAAGCCCCACCCACTTGCTTTTGCAATTCATTGCTAGAAGATTGGGCTCTTCATTTTGTCAAAGTTTAATTTCATGTTTGAAAAGTTCCCCTGGAATGGGGTGCGTTAGCTTTCAAAAGATTGTACCAAGGACAAGATTTCTCAATTTGTTGGTTTTTGGAGGCTTAGCTCTGATCGTGGCAAGTACCATTTTCAGTCTGCTCATTTTATAAGCTCAAAACGTCCCTGGGTGGGCTTGAACCACCAACCTTTCGGTTAACAGCCGAACGCGCTGACCAATTGCGCCACGGAGACAGGCCTGATACAAATTTGGTTAGGCCCGAACTGCAAGCCCCACCCACTTGCTTTTGCTATTCATTGCAAGAAGGTTGGGCTCTTCATTTTGTCAAAGTTTAATTTCCTGTTTGAAAAGTTCCCCTGGAATGGGGTGCGTTAGCTTTCAAAAGATTGTACCAAAGACAAGATTTCTCAATTTGTTGGTTTAGCTCTGATTTTTGCAGCTACCGCTTTCACCCATGTGAAGTCTGCTCTTTTTATATGCTCAATAAGCCCCTGGGTGGGCTTGAACCACCACCCTTTCGGTTAACAGCCGAACGCGCTGACCAATTGCGCCACAGAGACAGGCCTGATACAAATTTGGTTAGGCCCGAACTGCAAGCCCCACCCACTTGCTTTTGCTATTCATTGCTAGAAGGTTGGGCTCTTCATTTTGTAAAAGTTTATTTTCCTGTTTGAAAAGTTCCCCTGGAATGGGGTGCGTTAGCTTTCAAAAGGTTGTACCAAGGACAAGACTTCTCAATTTGTTGGTTTTTGGAGGCTTAGCTCTGATCGTGGAAAATACCGTTTTCACCCATGTGAAGTCTGCTCTTTTTATAAGCTCAAAACGTCCCTGGGTGGGCTTGAACCACCAACCTTTCAGTTAACAGCCGAACGCGCTGACCAATTGCGCCACAGAGACAGGCCTGATACAAATTTGGTTAGGCCCGAACTGCAAGCCCCACCCACTTGCTTTTACTATTCATTGCTAGAAGGTTGGGCTCTTCATTTTGTCAAAGTTTAATTTCCTGTTTGAAAAGTTCCCCTGAATGGGGTGCGTTAGCTTTCAAAAGATTGTACCAAGGACAAGATTTCTCAATTTGTTGGTTTTTGGAGGCTTAGCTCTGATCGTGGCAAATACCGTTTTCAGTCTGCTCTTTTTATAAGCTCAAAACGTCCCTGGGTGGGCTTGAACCACCAACCTTTCGGTTAACAGCCGAACGCGCTGACCAATTGCGCCACAGAGACAGGCCTGATACAAATTTGGTTAGGCCCGAACTGCAAGCCCCACCCACTTGCTTTTGCAATTCATTGCTAGAAGGTTGGGCTCTTCATTTTGACAAAGTTTATTTTCCTGTTTGAAAAGTTCCCCTGGAATGGGGTGCGTTAGCTTTCAAAAGGTTGTACCAAGGACAAGACTTCTCAATTTGTTGGTTTTTGGAGGCTTAGTTCTGATCGTGGCAAATACCGTTTTCACCCATGTGAAGTCTGCTCTTTTTATAAGCTCAAAACGTCCCTGGGTGGGCTTGAACCACCACCCTTTCGGTTAACAGCCGAACGCGCTGACCAATTGCGCCACAGAGACAGGCCTGATACAAATTTGGTTAGGCCCGAACTGCAAGCCCCACCCACTTGCTTTTGCTATTCATTGCTAGAAGGTTGGGCTCTTCATTTTGTAAAAGTTTATTTTCCTGTTTGAAAAGTTCCCCTGGAATGGGGTGCGTTAGCTTTCAAAAGGTTGTACCAAGGACAAGACTTCTCAATTTGTTGGTTTTTGGAGGCTTAGCTCTGATCGTGGCAAATACCGTTTTCACCCATGTGAAGTCTGCTCTTTTTATAAGCTCAAAACGTCCCTGGGTGGGCTTGAACCACCAACCTTTCGGTTAACATCCGAACGCGCTGACCAACTGCGCCACAGAGACAGGCCTGATACAAATTTGGTTAGGCCCGAACTGCAAGCCCCACCCACTTGCTTTTGCAATTCATTGCTAGAAGATTGGGCTCTTCATTTTGTCAAAGTTTAATTTCCTGTTTGAAAAGTTCCCCTGGAATGGGGTGCGTTAGCTTTCAAAAGATTGTACCAAGGACAAGATTTCTCAATTTGTTGGTTTTTGGAGGCTTAGCTCTCATCGTGGCAAATACCGTTTTCAGTCTGCTCTTTTTATAAGCTCAAAACGTCCCTGGGTGGGCTTGAACCACCAACCTTTCGGTTAACAGCCGAACGCGCTGACCAATTGCGCCACAGAGACAGGCCTGATACAAATTTGGTTAGGCCCGAACTGCAAGCCCCACCCACTTGCTTTTGCTATTCATTGCTAGAAGGTTGGGCTCTTCATTTTGTCAAAGTTTATTTTCCTGTTTGAAAAGTTCCCCTGGAATGGGTTGCGTTAGCTTTCAAAAGGTTGTACCAAGGACAAGACTTCTCAATTTGTTGGTTTTTGGAGGCTTAGTTCTGATCGTGGCAAATACCGTTTTCACCCATGTGAAGTCTGCTCTTTTTATAAGCTCAAAACGTCCCTGGGTGGGCTTGAACCACCAACCTTTCGGTTAACAGCCGAACGCGCTGACCAATTGCGCCACAGAGACAGGTCTGATACAAATTTGGTTAGGCCCGAACTGCAAGCCCCACCCACTTGCTTTTGCTATTCATTGCGAGAAGGTTGGGCTCTTCATTTTGGAAAAGTTTATTTTCCTGTTTGAAAAGTTCCCCTGGAATGGGGTGCGTTAGCTTTCAAAAGGTTGTACCAAGGACAAGACTTCTCAATTTGTTGGTTTTTGGAGGCTTAGTTCTGATCGTGGCAAATACCGTTTTCACCCATGTGAAGTCTGCTCTTTTTATAAGCTCAAAACGTCCCTGGGTGGGCTTGAACCACCAACCTTTCGGTTAACAGCCTAACGCGCTGACCAACTGCGCCACAGAGACAGGCCTGATACAAATTTGGTTAGGCCCGAACTGCAAGCCCCACCCACTTGCTTTTGCAATTCATTGCTAGAAGGTTGGGCTCTTCATTTTGTCAAAGTTTAATTTCCTGTTTGAAAAGTTCCCCTGGAATGGGGTGCGTTAGCTTTCAAAAGGTTGTACCAAGGACAAGACTTCTCAATTTGTTGGTTTTTGGAGGCTTAGTTCTGATCGTGGCAAATACCGTTTTCACCCATGTGAAGTCTGCTCTTTTTATAAGCTCAAAACGTCCCTGGGTGGGCTTGAACCACCACCCTTTCGGTTAACAGCCGAACGCGCTGACCAATTGCGCCACAGAGACAGGCCTGATACAAATTTGGTTAGGCCCGAACTGCAAGCCCCACCCACTTGCTTTTGCTATTCATTGCTAGAAGGTTGGGCTCTTCATTTTGTAAAAGTTTATTTTCCTGTTTGAAAAGTTCCCCTGGAATGGGGTGCGTTAGCTTTCAAAAGGTTGTACCAAGGACAAGACTTCCCAATTTGTTGGTTTTTGGAGGCTTAGCTCTGATTGTGGCAAATACCGTTTTCACCCATGTGAAGTCTGCTCTTTTTATAAGCTCAAAACGTCCCTGGGTGGGCTTGAACCACCAACCTTTCAGTTAACAGCCGAACGCGCTGACCAATTGCGCCACAGAGACAGGCCTGATACAAATTTGGTTAGGCCCGAACTGCAAGCCCCACCCACTTGCTTTTGCTATTCATTGCTAGAAGGTTGGGCTCTTCATTTTGTCAAAGTTTAATTTCCTGTTTGAAAAGTTCCCCTGGAATGGGGTGCGTTAGCTTTCAAAAGATTGTACCAAGGACAAGATTTCTCAATTTGTTGGTTTTTGGAGGCTTAGCTCTGATCGTTGCAAATACCGTTTTCAGTCTGCTCTTTTTATAAGCTCAAAACGTCCCTGGGTGGGCTTGAACCACCAACCTTTCGGTTAACAGCAAAACGCGCTGACCAATTGCGCCACAGAGACAGGTCTGATACAAATTTGGTTAGGCCCAAACTGCAAGCCCCACCCACTTGCTTTTGCAATTCATTGCTAGAAGATTGGGCTCTTCATTTTGTCAAAGTTTAATTTCCTGTTTGAAAAGTTCCCCTGGAATGGGGTGCGTTAGCTTTCAAAAGATTGTACCAAGGACAAGATTTCTCAATTTGTTGGTTTTTGGAGGCTTAGCTCTGATCGTGGCAAGTACCGTTTTCAGTCTGCTCTTTTTATAAGCTCAAAACGTCCCTGGGTGGGCTTGAACCACCAACCTTTCGGTTAACAGCCGAAAGCGCTGACCAATTGTGCCACAGAGACAGGCCTGATACAAATTTGGTTAGGCCCGAACTGCAAGCCCCACCCACTTGCTTTTGCTATTCATTGCTAGAAGGTTGGGCTCTTCATTTTGTCAAATTTTAATTTCCTGTTTGAAAAGTTCCCCTGGAATGGGGTGCGTTAGCTTTCAAAAGATTGTACCAAGGACAAGATTTCTCAATTTGTTGGTTTTTGGAGGCTTAGCTCTGATCGTGGCAAATACCATTTTCAGTCTGCTCATTTTATAAGCTCAAAACGTCCCTGGGTGGGCTTGAACCACCAACCTTTCGGTTAACAGCCGAACGCGCTGACCAATTGCGCCACGGAGACAGGCCTGATACAAATTTGGTTAGGCCCGAACTGCAAGCCCCACCCACTTGCTTTTGCTATTCATTGCTAGAAGGTTGGGCTCTTCATTTTGTCAAAGTTTATTTTCCTGTTTGAAAAGTTCCCCTGGAATGGGGTGCGTTAGCTTTCAAAAGGTTGTACCAAGGACAAGACTTCTCAATTTGTTGGTTTTTGGAGGCTTAGTTCTGATCGTGGCAAATACCGTTTTCACCCATGTGAAGTCTGCTCTTTTTATAAGCTCAAAACGTCCCTGGGTGGGCTTGAACCACCAACCTTTCGGTTAACAGCAAAACGCGCTGACCAATTGCGCCACAGAGACAGGCCTGATACAAATTTGGTTAGGCCCGAACTGCAAGCCCCACCCACTTGCTTTTGCTATTCATTGCTAGAAGATTGGGCTCTTCATTTTGTCAAAGTTTAATTTCCTGTTTGAAAAGTTCCCCTGGAATGGGGTGCGTTAGCTTTCAAAGGATTGTACCAAGGACAAGATTTTTCAATTTGTTGG
This sequence comes from Lycodopsis pacificus, assembly GCA_028022725.1. Classification (NCBI taxonomy): domain Eukaryota; kingdom Metazoa; phylum Chordata; class Actinopteri; order Perciformes; family Zoarcidae; genus Lycodopsis; species Lycodopsis pacificus. The sequence continues at coordinate 12,675,221 of CM051710.1, read as the reverse complement.
TTTTTGGAGGCTTAGCTCTGATCTTGGCAAATACCGTTTTCAGTCTGCTCTTTTTATAAGCTCAAAACGTCCCTGGGTGGGCTTGAACCACCAACCTTTCGGTTAACAGCCGAACGCGCTGACCAATTGCGCCACAGAGACAGGTCTGATACAAATTTGGTTAGGCCCGAACTGCAAGCCCCACCCACTTGCTTTTGCTATTCATTGCGAGAAGGTTGGGCTCTTCATTTTGGAAAAGTTTATTTTCCTGTTTGAAAAGTTCCCCTGGAATGGGGTGCGTTAGCTTTCAAAAGGTTGTACCAAGGACAAGACTTCTCAATTTGTTGGTTTTTGGAGGCTTAGTTCTGATCGTGGCAAATACCGTTTTCACCCATGTGAAGTCTGCTCTTTTTATAAGCTCAAAACGTCCCTGGGTGGGCTTGAACCACCAACCTTTCGGTTAACAGCCTAACGCGCTGACCAACTGCGCCACAGAGACAGGCCTGATACAAATTTGGTTAGGCCCGAACTGCAAGCCCCACCCACTTGCTTTTGCAATTCATTGCTAGAAGGTTGGGCTCTTCATTTTGTCAAAGTTTAATTTCCTGTTTGAAAAGTTCCCCTGGAATGGGGTGCGTTAGCTTTCAAAAGGTTGTACCAAGGACAAGACTTCTCAATTTGTTGGTTTTTGGAGGCTTAGTTCTGATCGTGGCAAATACCGTTTTCACCCATGTGAAGTCTGCTCTTTTTATAAGCTCAAAACGTCCCTGGGTGGGCTTGAACCACCACCCTTTCGGTTAACAGCCGAACGCGCTGACCAATTGCGCCACAGAGACAGGCCTGATACAAATTTGGTTAGGCCCGAACTGCAAGCCCCACCCACTTGCTTTTGCTATTCATTGCTAGAAGGTTGGGCTCTTCATTTTGTAAAAGTTTATTTTCCTGTTTGAAAAGTTCCCCTGGAATGGGGTGCGTTAGCTTTCAAAAGGTTGTACCAAGGACAAGACTTCTCAATTTGTTGGTTTTTGGAGGCTTAGCTCTGATCGTGGCAAATACCGTTTTCACCCAGGTGAAGTCTGCTCTTTTTATAAGCTCAAAACGTCCCTGGGTGGGCTTGAACCACCAACCTTTCGGTTAACATCCGAACGCGCTGACCAACTGCGCCACAGAGACAGGCCTGATACAAATTTGGTTAGGCCCGAACTGCAAGCCCCACCCACTTGCTTTTGCAATTCATTGCTAGAAGATTGGGCTCTTCATTTTGTCAAAGTTTAATTTCCTGTTTGAAAAGTTCCCCTGGAATGGGGTGCGTTAGCTTTCAAAAGATTGTACCAAGGACAAGATTTCTCAATTTGTTGGTTTTTGGAGGCTTAGCTCTCATCGTGGCAAATACCGTTTTCAGTCTGCTCTTTTTATAAGCTCAAAACGTCCCTGGGTGGGCTTGAACCACCAACCTTTCGGTTAACAGCCGAACGCGCTGACCAATTGCGCCACAGAGACAGGCCTGATACAAATTTGGTTAGGCCCGAACTGCAAGCCCCACCCACTTGCTTTTGCTATTCATTGCTAGAAGGTTGGGCTCTTCATTTTGTCAAAGTTTATTTTCCTGTTTGAAAAGTTCCCCTGGAATGGGTTGCGTTAGCTTTCAAAAGGTTGTACCAAGGACAAGACTTCTCAATTTGTTGGTTTTTGGAGGCTTAGTTCTGATCGTGGCAAATACCGTTTTCACCCATGTGAAGTCTGCTCTTTTTATAAGCTCAAAACGTCCCTGGGTGGGCTTGAACCACCAACCTTTCGGTTAACATCCGAACGCGCTGACCAACTGCGCCACAGAGACAGGCCTGATACAAATTTGGTTAGGCCCGAACTGCAAGCCCCACCCACTTGCTTTTGCAATTCATTGCTAGAAGGTTGGGCGCTTCATTTTGTCAAAGTTTAATTTCCTGTTTGAAAAGTTCCCCTGGAATGGGGTGCGTTAGCTTTCAAAGGATTGTACCAAGGACAAGATTTTTCAATTTGTTGGTTTTTGGAGGCTTAGCTCTGATCGTGACAAATACCGTTTTCAGTCTGCTCTTTTTATAAGCTCAAAACGTCCCTGGGTGGGCTTGAACCACCAACCTTTCGGTTAACAGCCGAACGCGCTGACCAATTGCGCCACAGAGACAGGTCTGATACAAATTTGGTTAGGCCCGAACTGCAAGCCCCACCCACTTGCTTTTGCTATTCATTGCGAGAAGGTTGGGCTCTTCATTTTGGAAAAGTTTATTTTCCTGTTTGAAAAGTTCCCCTGGAATGGGGTGCGTTAGCTTTCAAAAGGTTGTACCAAGGACAAGACTTCTCAATTTGTTGGTTTTTGGAGGCTTAGTTCTGATCGTGGCAAATACCGTTTTCACCCATGTGAAGTCTGCTCTTTTTATAAGCTCAAAACGTCCCTGGGTGGGCTTGAACCACCAACCTTTCGGTTAACAGCCTAACGCGCTGACCAACTGCGCCACAGAGACAGGCCTGATACAAATTTGGTTAGGCCCGAACTGCAAGCCCCACCCACTTGCTTTTGCAATTCATTGCTAGAAGGTTGGGCTCTTCATTTTGTCAAAGTTTAATTTCCTGTTTGAAAAGTTCCCCTGGAATGGGGTGCGTTAGCTTTCAAAAGGTTGTACCAAGGACAAGACTTCTCAATTTGTTGGTTTTTGGAGGCTTAGTTCTGATCGTGGCAAATACCGTTTTCACCCATGTGAAGTCTGCTCTTTTTATAAGCTCAAAACGTCCCTGGGTGGGCTTGAACCACCACCCTTTCGGTTAACAGCCGAACGCGCTGACCAATTGCGCCACAGAGACAGGCCTGATACAAATTTGGTTAGGCCCGAACTGCAAGCCCCACCCACTTGCTTTTGCTATTCATTGCTAGAAGGTTGGGCTCTTCATTTTGTCAAAGTTTAATTTCCTGTTTGAAAAGTTCCCCTGGAATGGGGTGCGTTAGCTTTCAAAAGATTGTACCAAGGACAAGATTTCTCAATTTGTTGGTTTTTGGAGGCTTAGCTCTGATCGTTGCAAATACCGTTTTCAGTCTGCTCTTTTTATAAGCTCAAAACGTCCCTGGGTGGGCTTGAACCACCAACCTTTCGGTTAACAGCAAAACGCGCTGACCAATTGCGCCACAGAGACAGGTCTGATACAAATTTGGTTAGGCCCAAACTGCAAGCCCCACCCACTTGCTTTTGCAATTCATTGCTAGAAGATTGGGCTCTTCATTTTGTCAAAGTTTAATTTCCTGTTTGAAAAGTTCCCCTGGAATGGGGTGCGTTAGCTTTCAAAAGATTGTACCAAGGACAAGATTTCTCAATTTGTTGGTTTTTGGAGGCTTAGCTCTGATCGTGGCAAGTACCGTTTTCAGTCTGCTCTTTTTATAAGCTCAAAACGTCCCTGGGTGGGCTTGAACCACCAACCTTTCGGTTAACAGCCGAAAGCGCTGACCAATTGTGCCACAGAGACAGGCCTGATACAAATTTGGTTAGGCCCGAACTGCAAGCCCCACCCACTTGCTTTTGCTATTCATTGCTAGACGGTTGGGCTCTTCATTTTGTCAAAGTTTAATTTCCTGTTTGAAAAGTTCCCCTGGAATGGGGTGCGTTAGCTTTCAAAAGATTGTACCAAGGACAAGATTTCTCAATTTGTTGGTTTTTGGAGGCTTAGCTCTGATCGTGGCAAATACCATTTTCAGTCTGCTCATTTTATAAGCTCAAAACGTCCCTGGGTGGGCTTGAACCACCAACCTTTCGGTTAACAGCCGAACGCGCTGACCAATTGCGCCACGGAGACAGGCCTGATACAAATTTGGTTAGGCCCGAACTGCAAGCCCCACCCACTTGCTTTTGCTATTCATTGCTAGAAGGTTGGGCTCTTCATTTTGTCAAAGTTTATTTTCCTGTTTGAAAAGTTCCCCTGGAATGGGGTGCGTTAGCTTTCAAAAGGTTGTACCAAGGACAAGACTTTCCAATTTGTTGGTTTTTGGAGGCTTAGTTCTGATCGTGGCAAATACCGTTTTCACCCATGTGAAGTCTGCTCTTTTTATAAGCTCAAAACGTCCCTGGGTGGGCTTGAACCACCAACCTTTCGGTTAACAGCAAAACGCGCTGACCAATTGCGCCACAGAGACAGGCCTGATACAAATTTGGTTAGGCCCGAACTGCAAGCCCCACCCACTTGCTTTTGCTATTCATTGCTAGAAGATTGGGCTCTTCATTTTGTCAAAGTTTAATTTCCTGTTTGAAAAGTTCCCCTGGAATGGGGTGCGTTAGCTTTCAAAGGATTGTACCAAGGACAAGATTTTTCAATTTGTTGGTTTTTGGAGGCTTAGCTCTGATCGTGGCAAATACCGTTTTCAGTCTGCTCTTTTTATAAGCTCAAAACGTCCCTGGGTGGGCTTGAACCACCAACCTTTCGGTTAACAGCCGAACGCGCTGACCAATTGCGCCACAGAGACAGGTCTGATACAAATTTGGTTAGGCCCGAACTGCAAGCCCCACCCACTTGCTTTTGCTATTCATTGCGAGAAGGTTGGGCTCTTCATTTTGGAAAAGTTTATTTTCCTGTTTGAAAAGTTCCCCTGGAATGGGGTGCGTTAGCTTTCAAAAGGTTGTACCAAGGACAAGACTTCTCAATTTGTTGGTTTTTGGAGGCTTAGTTCTGATCGTGGCAAATACCGTTTTCACCCATGTGAAGTCTGCTCTTTTTATAAGCTCAAAACGTCCCTGGGTGGGCTTGAACCACCAACCTTTCGGTTAACAGCCTAACGCGCTGACCAACTGCGCCACAGAGACAGGCCTGATACAAATTTGGTTAGGCCCGAACTGCAAGCCCCACCCACTTGCTTTTGCAATTCATTGCTAGAAGGTTGGGCTCTTCATTTTGTCAAAGTTTAATTTCCTGTTTGAAAAGTTCCCCTGGAATGGGGTGCGTTAGCTTTCAAAAGGTTGTACCAAGGACAAGACTTCTCAATTTGTTGGTTTTTGGAGGCTTAGTTCTGATCGTGGCAAATACCGTTTTCACCCATGTGAAGTCTGCTCTTTTTATAAGCTCAAAACGTCCCTGGGTGGGCTTGAACCACCACCCTTTCGGTTAACAGCCAAACGCGCTGACCAATTGCGCCACAGAGACAGGCCTGATACAAATTTGGTTAGGCCCGAACTGCAAGCCCCACCCACTTACTTTTGCTATTCATTGCTAGAAGGTTGGGCTCTTCATTTTGTAAAAGTTTATTTTCCTGTTTGAAAAGTTCCCCTGGAATGGGGTGCGTTAGCTTTCAAAAGGTTGTACCAAGGACAAGACTTCTCAATTTGTTGGTTTTTGGAGGCTTAGCTCTGATTGTGGCAAATACCGTTTTCACCCATGTGAAGTCTGCTCTTTTTATAAGCTCAAAACGTCCCTGGGTGGGCTTGAACCACCAACCTTTCAGTTAACAGCCGAACGCGCTGACCAATTGCGCCACAGAGACAGGCCTGATACAAATTTGGTTAGGCCCGAACTGCAAGCCCCACCCACTTGCTTTTGCTATTCATTGCTAGAAGGTTGGGCTCTTCATTTTGTCAAAGTTTAATTTCCTGTTTGAAAAGTTCCCCTGGAATGGGGTGCGTTAGCTTTCAAAAGATTGTACCAAGGACAAGATTTCTCAATTTGTTGGTTTTTGGAGGCTTAGCTCTGATCGTTGCAAATACCGTTTTCAGTCTGCTCTTTTTATAAGCTCAAAACGTCCCTGGGTGGGCTTGAACCACCAACCTTTCGGTTAACAGCAAAACGCGCTGACCAATTGCGCCACAGAGACAGGCCTGATACAAATTTGGTTAGGCCCGAACTGCAAGCCCCACCCACTTGCTTTTGCAATTCATTGCTAGAAGATTGGGCTCTTCATTTTGTCAAAGTTTAATTTCCTGTTTGAAAAGTTCCCCTGGAATGGGGTGCGTTAGCTTTCAAAAGATTGTACCAAGGACAAGATTTCTCAATTTGTTGGTTTTTGGAGGCTTAGCTCTGATCGTGGCAAATACCATTTTCAGTCTGCTCATTTTATAAGCTCAAAACGTCCCTGGGTGGGCTTGAACCACCAACCTTTCGGTTAACAGCCGAACGCGCTGACCAATTGCGCCACGGAGACAGGCCTGATACAAATTTGGTTAGGCCCGAACTGCAAGCCCCACCCACTTTCTTTTGCTATTCATTGCTAGAAGGTTGGGCTCTTCATTTTGTCAAAGTTTATTTTCCTGTTTGAAAAGTTCCCCTGGAATGGGGTGCGTTAGCTTTCAAAAGGTTGTACCAAGGACAAGACTTCTCAATTTGTTGGTTTTTGGAGGCTTAGTTCTGATCGTGGCAAATACCGTTTTCACCCATGTGAAGTCTGCTCTTTTTATAAGCTCAAAACGTCCCTGGGTGGGCTTGAACCACCAACCTTTCAGTTAACAGCCGAACGCGCTGACCAATTGCGCCACAGAGACAGGCCTGATACAAATTTGGTTAGGCCCGAACTGCAAGCCCCACCCACTTGCTTTTGCTATTCATTGCTAGAAGGTTGGGCTCTTCATTTTGTCAAAGTTTAATTTCCTGTTTGAAAAGTTCCCCTGGAATGGGGTGCGTTAGCTTTCAAAAGATTGTACCAAGGACAAGATTTCTCAATTTGTTGGTTTTTGGAGGCTTAGCTCTGATCGTTGCAAATACCGTTTTCAGTCTGCTCTTTTTATAAGCTCAAAACGTCCCTGGGTGGGCTTGAACCACCAACCTTTCGGTTAACAGCAAAACGCGCTGACCAATTGCGCCACAGAGACAGGCCTGATACAAATTTGGTTAGGCCCGAACTGCAAGCCCCACCCACTTGCTTTTGCAATTCATTGCTAGAAGATTGGGCTCTTCATTTTGTCAAAGTTTAATTTCCTGTTTGAAAAGTTCCCCTGGAATGGGGTGCGTTAGCTTTCAAAAGATTGTACCAAGGACAAGATTTCTCAATTTGTTGGTTTTTGGAGGCTTAGCTCTGATCGTGGCAAGTACCGTTTTCAGTCTGCTCTTTTTATAAGCTCAAAACGTCCCTGGGTGGGCTTGAACCACCAACCTTTCGGTTAACAGCCGAAAGCGCTGACCAATTGCGCCACAGAGACAGGCCTGATAGAAATTTGGTTAGGCCCGAACTGCAAGCCCCACCCACTTGCTTTTGCAATTCATTGCTAGAAGGTTGGGCTCTTCATTTTGTCAAAGTTTAATTTCCTGTTTGAAAAGTTCCCATGGAATGGGGTGCGTTAGCTTTCAAAGGATTGTACCAAGGACAAGATTTTTCAATTTGTTGGTTTTTGGAGGCTTAGCTCTGATCGTGGCAAATACCGTTTTCAGTCTGCTCTTTTTATAAGCTCAAAACGTCCCTGGGTGGGCTTGAACCACCAACCTTTCGGTTAACAGCCTAACGCGCTGACCAACTGCGCCACAGAGACAGGCCTGATACAAATTTGGTTAGGCCCGAACTGCAAGCCCCACCCACTTGCTTTTGCAATTCATTGCTAGAAGGTTGGGCTCTTCATTTTGTCAAAGTTTATTTTCCTGTTTGAAAAGTTCCCCTGGAATGGGGTGCGTTAGCTTTCAAAAGGTTGTACCAAGGACAAGACTTCTCAATTTGTTGGTTTTTGGAGGCTTAGCTCTGATTGTGGCAAATACCGTTTTCACCCATGTGAAGTCTGCTCTTTTTATAAGCTCAAAACGTCCCTGGGTGGGCTTGAACCACCAACCTTTCAGTTAACAGCCGAACGCGCTGACCAATTGCGCCACAGAGACAGGCCTGATACAAATTTGGTTAGGCCCGAACTGCAAGCCCCACCCACTTGCTTTTGCTATTCATTGCTAGAAGGTTGGGCTCTTCATTTTGTCAAAGTTTAATTTCCTGTTTGAAAAGTTCCCCTGGAATGGGGTGCGTTAGCTTTCAAAAGATTGTACCAAGGACAAGATTACTCAATTTGTTGGTTTTTGGAGGCTTAGCTCTGATCGTTGCAAATACTGTTTTCAGTCTGCTCTTTTTATAAGCTCAAAACGTCCCTGGGTGGGCTTGAACCACCAACCTTTCGGTTAACAGCAAAACGCGCTGACCAATTGCGCCACAGAGACAGGCCTGATACAAATTTGGTTAGGCCCGAACTGCAAGCCCCACCCACTTGCTTTTGCAATTCATTGCTAGAAGATTGGGCTCTTCATTTTGTCAAAGTTTAATTTCCTGTTTGAAAAGTTCCCCTGGAATGGGGTGCGTTAGCTTTCAAAAGATTGTACCAAGGACAAGATTTCTCAATTTGTTGGTTTTTGGAGGCTTAGCTCTGATCGTGGCAAGTACCGTTTTCAGTCTGCTCTTTTTATAAGCTCAAAACGTCCCTGGGTGGGCTTGAACCACCAACCTTTCGGTTAACAGCCGAAAGCGCTGACCAATTGCGCCACAGAGACAGGCCTGATACAAATTTGGTTAGGCCCGAACTGCAAGCCCCACCCACTTGCTTTTGCTATTCATTGCTAGAAGGTTGGGCTCTTCATTTTGTCAAAGTTTAATTTCCTGTTTGAAAAGTTCCCCTGGAATGGGGTGCGTTAGCTTTCAAAAGATTGTACCAAGGACAAGATTTCTCAATTTGTTGGTTTTTGGAGGCTTAGCTCTGATCGTGGCAAATACCATTTTCAGTCTGCTCATTTTATAAGCTCAAAACGTCCCTGGGTGGGCTTGAACCACCAACCTTTCGGTTAACAGCCGAACGCGCTGACCAATTGCGCCACGGAGACAGGCCTGATACAAATTTGGTTAGGCCCGAACTGCAAGCCCCACCCACTTGCTTTTGCTATTCATTGCTAGAAGGTTGGGCTCTTCATTTTGTCAAAGTTTATTTTCCTGTTTGAAAAGTTCCCCTGGAATGGGGTGCGTTAGCTTTCAAAAGGTTGTACCAAGGACAAGACTTCTCAATTTGTTGGTTTTTGGAGGCTTAGTTCTGATCGTGGCAAATACCGTTTTCACCCATGTGAAGTCTGCTCTTTTTATAAGCTCAAAACGTCCCTGGGTGGGCTTGAACCACCAACCTTTCAGTTAACAGCCGAACGCGCTGACCAATTGCGCCACAGAGACAGGCCTGATACAAATTTGGTTAGGCCCGAACTGCAAGCCCCACCCACTTGCTTTTGCTATTCATTGCTAGAAGGTTGGGCTCTTCATTTTGTCAAAGTTTAATTTCCTGTTTGAAAAGTTCCCCTGGAATGGGGTGCGTTAGCTTTCAAAAGATTGTACCAAGGACAAGATTTCTCAATTTGTTGGTTTTTGGAGGCTTAGCTCTGATCGTTGCAAATACCGTTTTCAGTCTGCTCTTTTTATAAGCTCAAAACGTCCCTGGGTGGGCTTGAACCACCAACCTTTCGGTTAACAGCAAAACGCGCTGACCAATTGCGCCACAGAGACAGGCCTGATACAAATTTGGTTAGGCCCGAACTGCAAGCCCCACCCACTTGCTTTTGCAATTCATTGCTAGAAGATTGGGCTCTTCATTTTGTCAAAGTTTAATTTCCTGTTTGAAAAGTTCCCCTGGAATGGGGTGCGTTAGCTTTCAAAAGATTGTACCAAGGACAAGATTTCTCAATTTGTTGGTTTTTGGAGGCTTAGCTCTCATCGTGGCAAATACCGTTTTCAGTCTGCTCTTTTTATAAGCTCAAAACGTCCCTGGGTGGGCTTGAACCACCAACCTTTCGGTTAACAGCCGAACGCGCTGACCAATTGCGCCACAGAGACAGGTCTGATACAAATTTGGTTAGGCCCGAACTGCAAGCCCCACCCACTTGCTTTTGCTATTCATTGCGAGAAGGTTGGGCTCTTCATTTTGGAAAAGTTTATTTTCCTGTTTGAAAAGTTCCCCTGGAATGGGGTGCGTTAGCTTTCAAAAGGTTGTACCAAGGACAAGACTTCTCAATTTGTTGGTTTTTGGAGGCTTAGCTCTGATCGTGGCAAATACCGTTTTCACCCATGTGAAGTCTGCTCTTTTTATAAGCTCAAAACGTCCCTGGGTGGGCTTGAACCACCAACCTTTCGGTTAACAGCCGAACGCGCTGACCAATTGCGCCACAGAGACAGGCCTGATACAAATTTGGTTAGGCCCGAACTGCAAGCCCTACCCACTTGCTTTTGCTATTCATTGCTAGAAGGTTGGGCTCTTCATTTTGTCAAAGTTTATTTTCCTGTTTGAAAAGTTCCCCTGGAATGGGGTGCGTTAGCTTTCAAAAGGTTGTACCAAGGACAAGACTTCTCAATTTGTTGGTTTTTGGAGGCTTAGTTCTGATCGTGGCAAATACCGTTTTCAGTCTGCTCTTTTTATAAGCTCAAAACATCCCTGGGTGGGCTTGAACCACCAACCTTTCGGTTAACAGCCGAACGCGCTGACCAATTGCGCCACAGAGACAGGCCTGATACAAATTTGGTTAGGCCCGAACTGCAAGCCCCACCCACTTGCTTTTGCTATTCATTGCTAGATGGTTGGGCTCTTCATTTTGTCAAAGTTTATTTTCCTGTTTGAAAAGTTCCCCTGGAATGGGATGCTTTAGCTTTCAGAAGATTGTACCAAGGACAAGATTTCTCAATTTGTTGGTTTTTGGAGGCTTAGCTCTGGTTGTGGCAAATACCGTTTTCACCCATGTGAAGTCTGCTCTTTTTATAAGCTCAAAACGTCCCTGGGTGGGCTTGAACCACCAACCTTTCGGTTAACAGCCGAACGCGCTGACCAATTGCGCCACAGCGACAGGCCTGATGCAAATTTGGTTAGGCCCGAACTGCAAGCCCCACCCACTTGCTTTTGCTATTCATTGCTTGAAGGTTGGGCTCTTCATTTTGTCAAAGTTTATTTATCTGTTTGAAAAGTTCCCCTGGAATGGGGTGCGTTAGCTTTCAAAAGATTGTACCAAGGACAAGATTTCTCAATTTGTTGGTTTTTGGAGGCTTAGCTCTGATTGTGGCAAATACCGTTTTCAGTCTGCTCTTTTTATAAGCTCAAAACGTCCCTGGGTGGGCTTGAACCACCAACCTTTCGGTTAACAGCCTAACGCGCTGACCAATTGCGCCACAGAGACAGGCCTGATAGAAATTTGGTTAGGCCCGAACTGCAAGCCCCACCCACTTGCTTTTGCTATTCATTGCAAGAAGGTTGGGCTCTTCATTTTGTCAAAGTTTAATTTCCTGTTTGAAAAGTTCCCCTGGAATGGGGTGCGTTAGCTTTCAAAAGGTTGTACCAAGGACAAGACTTCTCAATTTGTTGGTTTTTGGAGGCTTAGTTCTGATCGTGGCAAATACCGTTTTCACCCATGTGAAGTCTGCTCTTTTTATAAGCTCAAAACGTCCCTGGGTGGGCTTGAACCACCAACCTTTCGGTTAACAGCCTAACGCACTGACCAACTGCGCCACAGAGACAGGCCTGATACAAATTTGGTTAGGCCCGAACTGCAAGCCCCACCCACTTGCTTTTGCAATTCATTGCTAGAAGGTTGGGCTCTTCATTTTGTCAAAGTTTAATTTCCTGTTTGAAAAGTTCCCCTGGAATGGGGTGCGTTAGCTTTCAAAAGATTGTACCAAGGACAAGATTTTACAATTTGTTGGTTTTTGGAGGCTTAGCTCTGATCGTGGCAAATACCGTTTTCAGTCTGCTCTTTTTATAAGCTCAAAACGTCCCTGGGTGGGCTTGAACCACCAACCTTTCAGTTAACAGCCGAACGCGCTGACCAATTGCGCCACAGAGACAGGCCTGATACAAATTTGGTTAGGCCCGAACTGCTAGCCCCACCCACTTGCTTTTGCTATTCATTGCTAGAAGGTTGGGCTCTTCATTTTGTCAAAGTTTATTTTCCTGTTTGAAAAGTTCCCCTGGAATGGGGTGCGTTAGCTTTCAAAAGGTTGTACCAAGGACAAGACTTCTCAATTTGTTGGTTTTTGGAGGCTTAGTTCTGATCGTGGCAAATACCGTTTCCACCCATGTGAAGTCTGCTCTTTTTATAAGCTCAAAACGTCCCTGGGTGGGCTTGAACCACCAACCTTTCAGTTAACAGCCGAACACGCTGACCAATTGCGCCACAGAGACAGGCCTGATACAAATTTGGTTAGGCCCGAACTGCAAGCCCCACCCACTTGCTTTTGCTATTCATTGCTTGAAGGTTGGGCTCTTCATTTTGTCAAAGTTTAATTTCCTGTTTGAAAAGTTCCCCTGGAATGGGGTGCGTTAGCTTTCAAAAGGTTGTACCAAGGACAAGATTTCTCAATTTGTTGGTTTTTGGAGGCTTGGCTCTCATCGTGGCAAATACCGTTTTCAGTCTGCTCTTTTTATAAGCTCAACACGTCCCTGGGTGGGCTTGAACCACCAACCTTTCAGTTAACAGCCAAACGCGCTGACCAATTGCGCCACAGAGACAGGCCTGATACAAATTTGGTTAGGCCCGAACTGCAAGCCCCACCCACTTGCTTTTGCTATTCATTGCTTGAAGGTTGGGCTCTTCATTTTGTCAAAGTTTAATTTCCTGTTTGAAAAGTTCCCCTGGAATGGGGTGTGTTAGCTTTCAAAAGGTTGTACCAAGGACAAGATTTCTCAATTTGTTGGTTTTTGGAGGCTTGGCTCTCATCGTGGCAAATACCGTTTTCAGTCTGCTCTTTTTATAAGCTCAAAACTTCCCTGGGTGGGCTTGAACCACCACCCTTTCGGTTAACAGCCGAACGCGCTGACCAATTGCGCCACAGAGACAGGCCTGATACAAATTTGGTTAGGCCCGAACTGCAAGCCCCACCCACTTGCTTTTGCTATTCATTGCTAGAAGGTTGGGCTCTTCATTTTGTAAAAGTTTATTTTCCTGTTTGAAAAGTTCCCCTGGAATGGGGTGCGTTAGCTTTCAAAAGGTTGTACCAAGGACAAGACTTCTCAATTTGTTGGTTTTTGGAGGCTTAGCTCTGATCGTGGAAAATACCGTTTTCACCCATGTGAAGTCTGCTCTTTTTATAAGCTCAAAACGTCCCTGGGTGGGCTTGAACCACCAACCTTTCAGTTAACAGCCGAACGCGCTGACCAATTGCGCCACAGAGACAGGCCTGATACAAATTTGGTTAGGCCCGAACTGCTAGCCCCACCCACTTGCTTTTGCTATTCATTGCTAGAATGTTGGGCTCTTCATTTTGTCAAAGTTTATTTTCCTGTTTGAAAAGTTCCCCTGGAATGGGGTGCGTTAGCTTTCAGAAGATTGTACCAAGGACAAGATTTCTCAATTTGTTGGTTTTTGGAGGCTTAGCTCTGGTCGTGGCAAATACCGTTTTCACCCATGTGAAGTCTGCTCTTTTTATAAGCTCAAAACGTCCCTGGGTGGGCTTGAACCACCAACCTTTCGGTTAACAGCCGAACGCGCTGACCAATTGCGCCACAGCGACAGGCCTGATGCAAATTTGGTTAGGCCCGAACTGCAAGCCCCACCCACTTGCTTTTGCTATTCATTGCTTGAAGGTTGGGCTCTTCATTTTGTCAAAGTTTATTTATCTGTTTGAAAAGTTCCCCTGGAATGGGGTGCGTTAGCTTTCAAAAGATTGTACCAAAGACAAGATTTCTCAATTTGTTGGTTTAGCTCTGATTTTTGCAGCTACCGCTTTCACCCATGTGAAGTCTGCTCTTTTTATATGCTCAATAAGTCCCTGGGTGGGCTTGAACCACCACCCTTTCGGTTAACAGCCGAACGCGCTGACCAATTGCGCCACAGAGACAGGCCTGATACAAATTTGGTTAGGCCCGAACTGCAAGCCCCACCCACTTGCTTTTACTATTCATTGCTAGAAGGTTGGGCTCTTCATTTTGTCAAAGTTTAATTTCCTGTTTGAAAAGTTCCCCTGAATGGGGTGCGTTAGCTTTCAAAAGATTGTACCAAGGACAAGATTTCTCAATTTGTTGGTTTTTGGAGGCTTAGCTCTGATCGTGGCAAATACCGTTTTCAGTCTGCTCTTTTTATAAGCTCAAAACGTCCCTGGGTGGGCTTGAACCACCAACCTTTCGGTTAACAGCCGAACGCGCTGACCAATTGCGCCACAGAGACAGGCCTGATACAAATTTGGTTAGGCCCGAACTGCAAGCCCCACCCACTTGCTTTTGCTATTCATTGCTAGAAGGTTGGGCTCTTCATTTTGTCAAAGTTTATTTTCCTGTTTGAAAAGTTCCCCTGGAATGGGGTGCGTTAGCTTTCAAAAGGTTGTACCAAGGACAAGACTTCTCAATTTGTTGGTTTTTGGAGGCTTAGTTCTGATCGTGGCAAATACCGTTTTCACCCATGTGAAGTCTGCTCTTTTTATAAGCTCAAAACGTCCCTGGGTGGGCTTGAACCACCACCCTTTCGGTTAACAGCCGAACGCGCTGACCAATTGCGCCACAGAGACAGGCCTGATACAAATTTGGTTAGGCCCGAACTGCAAGCCCCACCCACTTGCTTTTGCTATTCATTGCTAGAAGGTTGGGCTCTTCATTTTGTAAAAGTTTATTTTCCTGTTTGAAAAGTTCCCCTGGAATGGGGTGCGTTAGCTTTCAAAAGGTTGTACCAAGGACAAGACTTCTCAATTTGTTGGTTTTTGGAGGCTTAGCTCTGATCGTGGCAAATACCGTTTTCACCCATGTGAAGTCTGCTCTTTTTATAAGCTCAAAACGTCCCTGGGTGGGCTTGAACCACCAACCTTTCAGTTAACAGCCGAACGCGCTGACCAATTGCGCCACAGAGACAGGCCTGATACAAATTTGGTTAGGCCCGAACTGCAAGCCCCACCCACTTGCTTTTGCTATTCATTGCTAGAAGGTTGGGCTCTTCATTTTGTCAAAGTTTAATTTCCTGTTTGAAAAGTTCCCCTGGAATGGGTTGCGTTAGCTTTCAAAAGATTGTACCAAGGACAAGATTTCTCAATTTGTTGGTCTTTGGAGGCTTAGCTCTGATCGTTGCAAATACCGTTTTCAGTCTGCTCTTTTTATAAGCTCAAAACGTCCCTGGGTGGGCTTGAACCACCAACCTTTCGTTTAACAGCCGAACGCGCTGACCAGTTGCGCCACAGAGACAGGCCTGATACAAATTTGGTTAGGCCCGAACTGCAAGCCCCACCCACTTGCTTTTGCTATTCATTGCTAGAAGGTTGGGCTCTTCATTTTGTCAAAGTTTATTTTCCTGTTTGAAAAGTTCCCCTGGAATGGGGTGCATTAGCTTTCAAAAGGTTGTACCAAGGACAAGACTTCTCAATTTGTTGGTTTTTGGAGGCTTAGTTCTGATCGTGGCAAATACCGTTTTCACCCATGTGAAGTCTGCTCTTTTTATAAGCTCAAAACGTCCCTGGGTGGGCTTGAACCACCAACCTTTCGGTTAACAGCCGAACGCGCTGACCAACTGCGCCACAGAGACAGGCCTGATACAAATTTGGTTAGGCCCGAACTGCAAGCCCCACCCACTTGCTTTTGCAATTCATTGCTAGAAGGTTGGGCTCTTCATTTTGTCAAAGTTTAATTTCCTGTTTGAAAAGTTCCCCTGGAATGGGGTGCGTTAGCTTTCAAAAGATTGTACCAAGGACAAGATTTCTCAATTTGTTGGTCTTTGGAGGCTTAGCTCTGATCGTTGCAAATACCGTTTTCAGTCTGCTCTTTTTATAAGCTCAAAACGTCCCTGGGTGGGCTTGAACCACCAACCTTTCAGTTAACAGCCGAACGCGCTGACCAATTGCGCCACAGAGACAGACCTGATACAAATTTGGTTAGGCCCGAACTGCAAGCCCCACCCACTTGCTTTTGCTATTCATTGCTAGAAGGTTGGGCTCTTCATTTTGTCAAAGTTTAATTTCCTGTTTGAAAAGTTCCCCTGGAATGGGTTGCGTTAGCTTTCAAAAGATTGTACCAAGGACAAGATTTCTCAATTTGTTGGTCTTTGGAGGCTTAGCTCTGATCGTTGCAAATACCGTTTTCAGTCTGCTCTTTTTATAAGCTCAAAACTTCCCTGGGTGGGCTTGAACCACCAACCTTTCGGTTAACAGCCGAACGCGCTGACCAGTTGCGCCACAGAGACAGGCCTGATACAAATTTGGTTAGGCCCGAACTGCAAGCCCCACCCACTTGCTTTTGCTATTCATTGCTAGAAGGTTGGGCTCTTCATTTTGTCAAAGTTTATTTTCCTGTTTGAAAAGTTCCCCTGGAATGGGGTGCATTAGCTTTCAAAAGGTTGTACCAAGGACAAGACTTCTCAATTTGTTGGTTTTTGGAGGCTTAGTTCTGATCGTGGCAAATACCGTTTTCACCCATGTGAAGTCTGCTCTTTTTATAAGCTCAAAACGTCCCTGGGTGGGCTTGAACCACCAACCTTTCGGTTAACAGCCGAACGCGCTGACCAACTGCGCCACAGAGACAGGCCTGATGCAAATTTGGTTAGGCCCGAACTGCAAGCCCCACCCACTTGCTTTTGCAATTCATTGCTAGAAGGTTGGGCTCTTCATTTTGTCAAAGTTTAATTTCCTGTTTGAAAAGTTCCCCTGGAATGGGGTGCGTTAGCTTTCAAAAGATTGTACCAAGGACAAGATTTCTCAATTTGTTGGTCTTTGGAGGCTTAGCTCTGATCGTTGCAAATACCGTTTTCAGTCTGCTCTTTTTATAAGCTCAAAACGTCCCTGGGTGGGCTTGAACCACCAACCTTTCAGTTAACAGCCGAACGCGCTGACCAATTGCGCCACAGAGACAGGCCTGATACAAATTTGGTTAGGCCCGAACTGCAAGCTCCACCCACTTGCTTTTGCTATTCATTGCTAGAAGGTTGGGCTCTTCATTTTGTCAAAGTTTATTTTCCTGTTTGAAAAGTTCCCCTGGAATGGGGTGCGTTAGCTTTCAAAAGGTTGTACCAAGGACAAGACTTCTCAATTTGTTGGTTTTTGGAGGCTTAGTTCTGATCGTGGCAAATACCGTTTTCACCCATGTGAAGTCTGCTCTTTTTATAAGCTCAAAACGTCCCTGGGTGGGCTTGAACCACCAACCTTTCGGTTAACAGCCGAACGCGCTGACCAATTGCGCCACAGAGACAGGTCTGATACAAATTTGGTTAGGCCCGAACTGCAAGCCCCACCCACTTGCTTTTGCTATTCATTGCGAGAAGGTTGGGCTCTTCATTTTGGAAAAGTTTATTTTCCTGTTTGAAAAGTTCCCCTGGAATGGGGTGCGTTAGCTTTCAAAACGTTGTACCAAGGACAAGACTACTCAATTTGTTGGTTTTTGGAGGCTTAGTTCTGATCGTGGCAAATACCGTTTTCACCCATGTGAAGTCTGCTCTTTTTATAAGCTCAAAACGTCCCTGGGTGGGCTTGAACCACCAACCTTTCGGTTAACAGCCGAACGCGCTGACCAACTGCGCCACAGAGACAGGCCTGATACAAATTTGGTTAGGCCCGAACTGCAAGCCCCACCCACTTGCTTTTGCAATTCATTGCTAGAAGGTTGGGCTCTTCATTTTGTAAAAGTTTATTTTCCTGTTTGAAAAGTTCCCCTGGAATGGGGTGCGTGAGCTTTCAAAAGGTTGTACCAAGGACAAGACTTCTCAATTTGTTGGTTTTTGGAAGCTTAGCTCTGATCGTGGCAAATACCGTTTTCACCCATGTGAAGTCTGCTCTTTTTATAAGCTCAAAACGTCCCTGGGTGGGCTTGAACCACCAACCTTTCAGTTAACAGCCGAACGCGCAGACCAATTGCGCCACAGAGACAGACCTGATACAAATTTGGTTAGGCCCGAACTGCAAGCCCCACCCACTTGCTTTTGCTATTCATTGCTAGAAGGTTGGGCTCTTCATTTTGTCAAAGTTTAATTTCCTGTTTGAAAAGTTCCCCTGGAATGGGTTGCGTTAGCTTTCAAAAGATTGTACCAAGGACAAGATTTCTCAATTTGTTGGTCTTTGGAGGCTTAGCTCTGATCGTTGCAAATACCGTTTTCAGTCTGCTCTTTTTATAAGCTCAAAACGTCCCTGGGTGGGCTTGAACCACCAACCTTTCGGTTAACAGCCGAACGCGCTGACCAGTTGCGCCACAGAGACAGGCCTGATACAAATTTGGTTAGGCCCGAACTGCAAGCCCCACCCACTTGCTTTTGCTATTCATTGCAAGAAGGTTGGGCTCTTCATTTTGTCAAAGTTTATTTTCCTGTTTGAAAAGTTCCCCTGGAATGGGGTGCATTAGCTTTCAAAAGGTTGTACCAAGGACAAGACTTCTCAATTTGTTGGTTTTTGGAGGCTTAGTTCTGATCGTGGCAAATACCGTTTTCACCCATGTGAAGTCTGCTCTTTTTATAAGCTCAAAACGTCCCTGGGTGGGATTGAACCACCAACCTTTCGGTTAACAGCCGAACGCGCTGACCCACTGCGCCACAGAGACAGGCCTGATGCAAATTTGGTTAGGCCCGAACTGCAAGCCCCACCCACTTGCTTTTGCAATTCATTGCTAGAAGGTTGGGCTCTTCATTTTGTCAAAGTTTAATTTCCTGTTTGAAAAGTTCCCCTGGAATGGGGTGCGTTAGCTTTCAAAAGATTGTACCAAGGACAAGATTTCTCAATTTGTTGGTCTTTGGAGGCTTAGCTCTGATCGTTGCAAATACCGTTTTCAGTCTGCTCTTTTTATAAGCTCAAAACGTCCCTGGGTGGGCTTGAACCACCAACCTTTCAGTTAACAGCCGAACGCGCTGACCAATTGCGCCACAGAGACAGGCCTGATACAAATTTGGTTAGGCCCGAACTGCAAGCTCCACCCACTTGCTTTTGCTATTCATTGCTAGAAGGTTGGGCTCTTCATTTTGTCAAAGTTTATTTTCCTGTTTGAAAAGTTCCCCTGGAATGGGGTGCGTTAGCTTTCAAAAGGTTGTACCAAGGACAAGACTTCTCAATTTGTTGGTTTTTGGAGGCTTAGTTCTGATCGTGGCAAATACCGTTTTCACCCATGTGAAGTCTGCTCTTTTTATAAGCTCAAAACGTCCCTGGGTGGGCTTGAACCACCAACCTTTCGGTTAACAGCCGAACGCGCTGACCAACTGCGCCACAGAGACAGGCCTGATACAAATTTGGTTAGGCCCGAACTGCAAGCCCCACCCACTTGCTTTTGCAATTCATTGCTAGAAGGTTGGGCTCTTCATTTTGTCAAAGTTTAATTTCCTGTTTGAAAAGTTCCCCTGGAATGGGGTGCGTTAGCCTTCAAAAGATTGTACCAAGGACAAGATTTTTCAATTTGTTGGTTTTTGGAGGCTTAGCTCTGATCGTGGCAAATACCGTTTTCAGTCTGCTCTTTTTATAAGCTCAAAACGTCCCTGGGTGGGCTTGAACCACCAACCTTTCGGTTAACAGCCGAACGCGCTGACCAATTGCGCCACAGAGACAGGTCTGATACAAATTTGGTTAGGCCCGAACTGCAAGCCCCACCCACTTGCTTTTGCTATTCATTGCGAGAAGGTTGGGCTCTTCATTTTGGAAAAGTTTATTTTCCTGTTTGAAAAGTTCCCCTGGAATGGGGTGCGTTAGCTTTCAAAAGGTTGTACCAAGGACAAGACTACTCAATTTGTTGGTTTTTGGAGGCTTAGTTCTGATCGTGGCAAATACCGTTTTCACCCATGTGAAGTCTGCTCTTTTTATAAGCTCAAAACGTCCCTGGGTGGGCTTGAACCACGAACCTTTCGGTTAACAGCCGAACGCGCTGACCAACTGCGCCACAGAGACAGGCCTGATACAAATTTGGTTAGGCCCGAACTGCAAGCCCCACCCACTTGCTTTTGCAATTCATTGCTAGAAGGTTGGGCTCTTCATTTTGTCAAAGTTTAATTTCCTGTTTGAAAAGTTCCCCTGGAATGGGATGCGTTAGCTTTCAAAAGATTGTACCAAGGACAAGATTTTTCAATTTGTTGGTTTTTGGAGGCTTAGCTCTGATCGTGGCAAATACCGTTTTCAGTCTGCTCTTTTTATAAGCTCAAAACGTCCCTGGGTGGGCTTGAACCACCAACCTTTCGGTTAACAGCCGAACGCGCTGACCAATTGCGCCACAGAGACAGGTCTGATACAAATTTGGTTAGGCCCGAACTGCAAGCCCCACCCACTTGCTTTTGCTATTCATTGCGAGAAGGTTGGGCTCTTCATTTTGGAAAAGTTTATTTTCCTGTTTGAAAAGTTCCCCTGGAATGGGGTGCGTTAAATTTCAAGAGGTTGTACCAAGGACAAGACTTCTCAATTTGTTGGTTTTTGGAGGCTTAGCTCTGATCGTGGCAAATACCGTTTTCACCCATGTGAAGTCTGCTCTTTTTATAAGCTCAAATCGTCCCTGGGTGGGCTTGAACCACCAACCTTTCGGTTAACAGCCGAACGCGCTGACCAATTGCGGCACAGAGACAGCCCTGTTACAAATTTGGTTAGGCCCGAACTGCAAGCCCCACCCACTTGCTTTTGCTATTCATTGCTCGAAGGTTGGGCTCTTCATTTTGTCAAAGTTTAATTTCCTGTTTGAAAAGTTCCCCTGGAATGGGGTGCGTTAGCTTTCAAAAGATTGTACCAAAGACAAGATTTCTCAATTTGTTGGTTTAGCTCTGATTTTTGCAGCTACCGCTTTCACCCATGTGAAGTCTGCTCTTTTTATAAGCTCAAAACGTCCGTGGGTGGGCTTGAACCACCAACCTTTCGGTTAACAGCCGAACGCGCTGACCAATTGCGCCACAGAGACAGGCCTGATACAAATTTGGTTAGGCCCGAACTGCAAGCCCCACCCACTTGCTTTTGCTATTCATTGCTAGAAGGTTGGGCTCTTCATTTTGTCAAAGTTTATTTTCCTGTTTGAAAAGTTCCCCTGGAATGGGGTGCGTTAGCTTTCAAAAGGTTGTACCAAGGACAAGACTTCTCAATTTGTTGGTTTTTGGAGGCTTAGTTCAGATCGTGGCAAATACCGTTTTCATCCATGTGAAGTCTGCTCTTTTTATAAGCTCAAAACGTCCCTGGGTGGGCTTGAACCACCAACCTTTCGGTTAACAGCCGAACGCGCTGACCAATTGCGCCACAGAGACAGGCCTGATACAACTTTGGTTAGGCCCGAAATGCAAGCCCCACCCACTTGCTTTTGCAATTCATTGCTAGAAGGTTGGGCTCTTCATTTTGTCAAAGTTTAATTTCCTGTTTGAAAACTTCCCCTGGAATGGGGTGCGTTAGCTTTCAGAAGATTGTACCAAGGACAAGATTTCTCAATTTGTTGGTTTTTGGAGGCTTAGCTCTGGTCATGGGAAATACCGTTTTCACCCATGTGAAGTCTGCTCTTTTTATAAGCTCAAAACGTCCCTGGGTGGGCTTGAACCACCAACCTTTCGGTTAACAGCCGAACGCGCTGACCAATTGCGCCACAGCGACAGGCCTGATGCAAATTTGGTTAGGCCCGAACTGCAAGCCCCACCCACTTGCTTTTGCTATTCATTGCTTGAAGGTTGGGCTCTTCATTTTGTCAAAGTTTATTTTCCTGTTTGAAAAGTTCCCCTGGAATGGGGTGCGTTAGCTTTCAAAAGATTGTACCAAGGACAAGATTTCTCAATTTGTTGGTTTTTGGAGGCTTAGCTCTGATTGTGGCAAATACCGTTTTCAGTCTGCTCTTTTTATAAGCTCAAAACGTCCCTGGGTGGGCTTGAACCACCAACCTTTCGGTTAACAGCCGAACGCGCTGACCAATTGCGCCACAGAGACAGGCCTGATACAAATTTGGTTAGGCCCGAACTGCAAGCCCCACCCACTTGCTTTTGCTATTCATTGCTAGAAGGTTGGGCTCTTCATTTTGTCAAAGTTTATTTTCCTGTTTGAAAAGTTCCCCTGGAATGGGGTGCGTTAGCTTTCAAAAGGTTGTACCAAGGACAAGACTTCTCAATTTGTTGGTTTTTGGAGGCTTAGTTCTGATCGTGGCAAATACCGTTTTCAGTCTGCTCTTTTTATAAGCTCAAAACGTCCCTGGGTGGGCTTGAACCACCAACCTTTCGGTTAACAGCCGAACGCGCTGACCAATTGCGCCACAGAGACAGGTCTGATACAAATTTGGTTAGGCCCGAACTGCAAGCCCCACCCACTTGCTTTTGCTATTCATTGCGAGAAGGTTGGGCTCTTCATTTTGGAAAAGTTTATTTTCCTGTTTGAAAAGTTCCCCTGGAATGGGGTGCGTTAAATTTCAAGAGGTTGTACCAAGGACAAGACTTCTCAATTTGTTGGTTTTTGGAGGCTTAGCTCTGATCGTGGCAAATACCGTTTTCACCCATGTGAAGTCTGCTCTTTTTATAAGCTCAAAACGTCCCTGGGTGGGTTTGAACCACCAACCTTTCGGTTAACAGCCGAACGCGCTGACCAATTGCGGCACAGAGACAGCCCTGTTACAAATTTGGTTAGGCCCGAACTGCAAGCCCCACCCACTTGCTTTTGCTATTCATTGCTCGAAGGTTGGGCTCTTCATTTTGTCAAAGTTTATTTTCCTGTTTGAAAAGTTCCCCTGGAATGGGGTGCGTTAGCTTTCAAAAGATTGTACCAAGGACAAGATTTCTCAATTTGTTGGTTTTAAGAGGCTTAGCTCTGATCGTGGCAAATACCATTTTCAGTCTGCTCTTTTTATAAGCTCAAAACGTCCCTGGGTGGGCTTGAACCACCAACCTTTCAGTTAACAGCCGAACGCGCTGACCAATTGCGCCACAGAGACAGGCCTGATACAAATTTGGTTAGGCCCGAACTGCAAGCCCCACCCACTTGCTTTTGCTATTCATTGCTTGAAGGTTGGGCTCTTCATTTTGTCAAAGTTTAATTTCCTGTTTGAAAAGTTCCCCTGGAATGGGGTGCGTTAGCTTTCAAAAGATTGTACCAAGGACAAGATTTCTCAATTTGTTGGTTTTTGGAGGCTTAGCTCTGATCGTGGCAAATACCGTTTTCAGTCCGCTCTTTTTATAAGCTCAAAACGTCCCTGGGTGGGCTTGAACCACCAACCTTTCGGTTAACAGCCGAACGCGCTGACCAATTGCGCCACAGAGACAGGCCTGATACAAATTTGGTTCGGCCCGAACTGCTAGCCCCACCCACTTGCTTTTGCAATTCATTGCTAGAAGGTTGGGCTCTTCATTTTGTCAAAGTTTATTTTCCTGTTTGAAAAGTTCCCCTGGAATGGGGTGCGTTAGCTTTCAAAAGATTGTACCAAGGACAAGATTTCTCAATTTGTTGGTTTTCGGAGGCTTAGCTCTGATCGTGGCAAATACCGTTTTCAGTCTGCTCTTTTTATAAGCTCAAAACGTCCCTGGGTGGGCTTGAACCACCAACCTTTCGGTTAACAGCCGAATGCTCTGACCAATTGCGCCACAGCGACAGGCCTGATGCAAATTTGGTTAGGCCCGAACTGCAAGCCCCACCCACTTGCTTTTGCTATTCATTGCTTGAAGGTTGGGCTCTTCATTTTGTCAAAGTTTATTTTCCTGTTTGAAAAGTTCCCCTGGAATGGGGTGCGTTAGCTTTCAAAAGATTGTACCAAGGACAAGATTTCTCAATTTGTTGGTTTTTGGAGGCTTAGCTCCGATTGTGGCAAATACCGTTTTCAGTCTGCTCTTTTTATAAGCTCAAAACGTCCCTGGGTGGGCTTGAACCACCAACCTTTCAGTTAACAGCCGAACGCGCTGACCAATTGCGCCACAGAGACAGGCCTGATGCAAATTTGGTTAGGCCCGAACTGCAAGCCCCACCCACTTGCTTTTGCTATTCATTGCTTGAAGGTTGGGCTCTTCATTTTGTCAAAGTTTATTTTCCTGTTTGAAAAGTTCCCCTGGAATGGGGTGCGTTAGCTTTCAAAAGATTGTACCAAGGACAAGATTTCTCAATTTGTTGGTTTTAAGAGGCTTAGCTCTGATCGTGGCAAATACCATTTTCAGTCTGCTCTTTTTATAAGCTCAAAACGTCCCTGGGTGGGCTTGAACCACCAACCTTTCAGTTAACAGCCGAACGCGCTGACCAATTGCGCCACAGAGACAGGCCTGATACAAATTTGGTTAGGCCCGAACTGCAAGCCCCACCCACTTGCTTTTGCTATTCATTGCTTGAAGGTTGGGCTCTTCATTTTGTCAAAGTTTAATTTCCTGTTTGAAAAGTTCCCCTGGAATGGGGTGCGTTAGCTTTCAAAAGATTGTACCAAGGACAAGATTTCTCAATTTGTTGGTTTTTGGAGGCTTAGCTCTCATCGTGGCAAATACCGTTTTCAGTCTGCTCTTTTTATAAGCTCAAAACGTCCCTGGGTGGGCTTGAACCACCAACCTTTCGGTTAACAGCCGAACGCGCTGACCAATTGCGCCACAGAGACAGGTCTGATACAAATTTGGTTAGGCCCGAACTGCAAGCCCCACCCACTTGCTTTTGCTATTCATTGCGAGAAGGTTGGGCTCTTCATTTTGGAAAAGTTTAATTTCCTGTTTGAAAAGTTCCCCTGGAATGGGGTGCGTTAGCTTTCAAAAGATTGTACCAAGGACAAGATTTCTCAATTTGTTGGTTTTTGGAGGCTTAGCTCTGATCGTGGCAAATACCGTTTTCAGTCCGCTCTTTTTATAAGCTCAAAACGTCCCTGGGTGGGCTTGAACCACCAACCTTTCAGTTAACAGCCGAACGCGCTGACCAATTGCGCCACAGAGACAGGCCTGATACAAATCTGGTTAGGCCCGAACTGCTAGCCCCACCCACTTGCTTTTGCTATTCATTGCTAGAAGGTTGGGCTCTTCATTTTGTCAAAGTTTATTTTCCTGTTTGAAAAGTTCCCCTGGAATGGGGTGCGTTAGCTTTCAAAAGGTTGTACCAAGGACAAGACTTCTCAATTTGTTGGTTTTTGGAGGCTTAGTTCTGATCGTGGCAAATACCGTTTTCACCCATGTGAAGTCTGCTCTTTTTATAAGCTCAAAACGTCCCTGGGTGGGCTTGAACCACCAACCTTTCGGTTAACAGCCGAATGCGCTGACCAATTGCGCCACAGCGACAGGCCTGATGCAAATTTGGTTAGGCCCGAACTGCAAGCCCCACCCACTTGCTTTTGCTATTCATTGCTTGAAGGTTGGGCTCTTCATTTTGTCAAAGTTTATTTTCCTGTTTGAAAAGTTCCCCTGGAATGGGGTGCGTTAGCTTTCAAAAGATTGTACCAAGGACAAGATTTCTCAATTTGTTGGTTTTAAGAGGCTTAGCTCTGATCGTGGCAAATACCATTTTCAGTCTGCTCTTTTTATAAGCTCAAAACGTCCCTGGGTCGGCTTGAACCACCAACCTTTCAGTTAACAGCCGAACGCGCTGACCAATTGCGCCACAGAGACAGGCCTGATACAAATTTGGTTAGGCCCGAACTGCAAGCCCCACCCACTTGCTTTTGCTATTCATTGCTGGAAGGTTGGGCTCTTCATTTTGTCAAAGTTTAATTTCCTGTTTGAAAAGTTCCCCTGGAATGGGGTGCGTTAGCTTTCAAAAGATTGTACCAAGGACAAGATTTCTCAATTTGTTGGTCTTTGGAGGCTTAGCTCTGATCGTTGCAAATACCGTTTTCAGTCTGCTCTTTTTATAAGCTCAAAACGTCCCTGGGTGGGCTTGAACCACCAACCTTTCGGTTAACAGCCGAACGCGCTGACCAATTGCGCCACAGAGACAGGCCTGATACAAATTTGGTTAGGCCCGAACTGCAAGCCCCACCCACTTGCTTTTGCTATTCATTGCTAGAAGGTTGGGCTCTTCATTTTGTCAAAGTTTATTTTCCTGTTTGAAAAGTTCCCCTGGAATGGGGTGCGTTAGCTTTCAAAAGGTTGTACCAAGGACAAGACTTCTCAATTTGTTGGTTTTTGGAGGCTTAGTTCTGATCGTGGCAAATACCGTTTTCACCCATGTGAAGTCTGCTCTTTTTATAAGCTCAAAACGTCCCTGGGTGGGCTTGAACCACCAACCTTTCGGTTAACAGCCGAACGCGCTGACCAATTGCGCCACAGAGACAGGCCTGATACAAATTTGGTTAGGCCCGAACTGCAAGCCCCACCCACTTGCTTTTGCTATTCATTGCTAGAAGGTTGGGCTCTTCATTTTGTCAAAGTTTATTTTCCTGTTTGAAAAGTTCCCCTGGAATGGGGTGCGTTAGCTTTCAAAAGGTTGTACCAAGGACAAGACTTCTCAATTTGTTGGTTTTTGGAGGCTTAGTTCTGATCGTGGCAAATACCGTTTTCACCCATGTGAAGTCTGCTCTTTTTATAAGCTCAAAACGTCCCTGGGTGGGCTTGAACCACCAACCTTTCGGTTAACAGCCGAACGCGCTGACCAATTGCGCCACAGAGACAGGCCTGATACAAATTTGGTTAGGCCCGAACTGCAAGCCCCACCCACTTGCTTTTGCAATTCATTGCTAGAAGGTTGGGCTCTTCATTTTGTCAAAGTTTAATTTCCTGTTTGAAAAGTTCCCCTGGAATGGGGTGCGTTAGCTTTCAAAAGATTGTACCAAGGACAAGATTTTTCAATTTGTTGGTTTTTGGAGGCTTAGCTCTGATCGTGGCAAATACCGTTTTCAGTCTGCTCTTTTTATAAGCTCAAAACGTCCCTGGGTGGGCTTGAACCACCAACCTTTCGGTTAACAGCCGAACGCGCTGACCAATTGCGCCACAGAGACAGGTCTGATACAAATTTGGTTAGGCCCGAACTGCAAGCCCCACCCACTTGCTTTTGCTATTCATTGCGAGAAGGTTGGGCTCTTCATTTTGGAAAAGTTTATTTTCCTGTTTGAAAAGTTCCCCTGGAATGGGGTGCGTTAGCTTTCAAGAGGTTGTACCAAGGACAAGACTTCTCAATTTGTTGGTTTTTGGAGGCTTAGCTCTGATCGTGGCAAATACCGTTTTCACCCATGTGAAGTCAGCTCTTTTTATAAGCTCAAAACGTCCCTGGGTGGGCTTGAACCACCAACCTTTCAGTTAACAGCCGAACGCGCTGACCAATTGCGCCACAGAGACAGGCCTGATACAAATTTGGTTAGGCCCGAACTGCAAGCCCCACCCACTTGCTTTTGCTATTCATTGCTTGAAGGTTGGGCTCTTCATTTTGTCAAAGTTTAATTTCCTGTTTGAAAAGTTCCCGTGGAATGGGGTGCGTTAGCTTTCAAAAGATTGTACCAAGGACAAGATTTCTCAATTTGTTGGTTTTTGGAGGCTTAGCTCTGATCGTGGCAAATACCGTTTTCAGTCCGCTCTTTTTATAAGCTCAACACGTCCCTGGGTGGGCTTGAACCACCAACCTTTCAGTTAACAGCCGAACGCGCTGACCAATTGCGCCACAGAGACAGGCCTGATACAAATTTGGTTAGGCCCGAACTGCTAGCCCCACCCACTTGCTTTTGCTATTCATTGCTAGAAGGTTGGGCTCTTCATTTTGTCAAAGTTTATTTTCCTGTTTGAAAAGTTCCCCTGGAATGGGGTGCGTTAGCTTTCAAAAGGTTGTACCAAGGACAAGACTTCTCAATTTGTTGGTTTTTGGAGGCTTAGTTCTGATCGTGGCAAATACCGTTTTCACCCATGTGAAGTCTGCTCTTTTTATAAGCTCAAAACGTCCCTGGGTGGGCTTGAACCACCAACCTTTCGGTTAACAGCCGAACGCGCTGACCAATTGCGCCACAGAGACAGGCCTGATACAAATTTGGTTCGGCCCGAACTGCTAGCCCCACCCACTTGCTTTTGCAATTCATTGCTAGAAGGTTGGGCTCTTCATTTTGTCAAAGTTTAATTTCCTGTTTGAAAAGTTCCCCTGGAATGGGGTGCGTTAGCTTTCAAAAGATTGTACCAAGGACAAGATTTCTCAATTTGTTGGTTTTCGGAGGCTTAGCTCTGATCGTGGCAAATACCGTTTTCACCCATGTGAAGTCTGCTCTTTTTATAAGCTCAAAACGTCCCTGGGTGGGCTTGAACCACCAACCTTTCGGTTAACAGCCGAACGCGCTGACCAACTGCGCCACAGAGACAGGCCTGATACAAATTTGGTTAGGCCCGAACTGCAAGCCCCACCCACTTGCTTTTGCAATTCATTGCTAGAAGGTTGGGCTCTTCATTTTGTCAAAGTTTAATTTCCTGTTTGAAAAGTTCCCCTGGAATGGGGTGCGTTAGCCTTCAAAAGATTGTACCAAGGACAAGATTTTTCAATTTGTTGGTTTTTGGAGGCTTAGCTCTGATCGTGGCAAATACCGTTTTCAGTCTGCTCTTTTTATAAGCTCAAAACGTCCCTGGGTGGACTTGAACCACCAACCTTTCGGTTAACAGCCGAACGCGCTGACCAATTGCGCCACAGAGACAGGTCTGATACAAATTTGGTTAGGCCCGAACTGCAAGCCCCACCCACTTGCTTTTGCTATTCATTGCGAGAAGGTTGGGCTCTTCATTTTGGAAAAGTTTATTTTCCTGTTTGAAAAGTTCCCCTGGAATGGGGTGCGTTAGCTTTCAAAAGGTTGTACCAAGGACAAGACTACTCAATTTGTTGGTTTTTGGAGGCTTAGTTCTGATCGTGGCAAATACCGTTTTCACCCATGTGAAGTCTGCTCTTTTTATAAGCTCAAAACGTCCCTGGGTGGGCTTGAACCACCAACCTTTCGGTTAACAGCCGAACGCGCTGACCAACTGCGCCACAGAGACAGGCCTGATACAAATTTGGTTAGGCCCGAACTGCAAGCCCCACCCACTTGCTTTTGCAATTCATTGCTAGAAGGTTGGGCTCTTCATTTTGTCAAAGTTTAATTTCCTGTTTAAAAAGTTCCCCTGGAATGGGGTGCGTTAGCTTTCAAAAGATTGTACCAAGGACAAGATTTTTCAATTTGTTGGTTTTTGGAGGCTTAGCTCTGATCGTGGCAAATACCGTTTTCAGTCTGCTCTTTTTATAAGCTCAAAACGTCCCTGGGTGGGCTTGAACCACCAACCTTTCGGTTAACAGCCGAACGCGCTGACCAATTGCGCCACAGAGACAGGTCTGATACAAATTTGGTTAGGCCCGAACTGCAAGCCCCACCCACTTGCTTTTGCTATTCATTGCGAGAAGGTTGGGCTCTTCATTTTGGAAAAGTTTATTTTCCTGTTTGAAAAGTTCCCCTGGAATGGGGTGCGTTAAATTTCAAGAGGTTGTACCAAGGACAAGACTTCTCAATTTGTTGGTTTTTGGAGGCTTAGCTCTGATCGTGGCAAATACCGTTTTCACCCATGTGAAGTCTGCTCTTTTTATAAGCTCAAAACGTCCCTGGGTGGGTTTGAACCACCAACCTTTCGGTTAACAGCCGAACGCGCTGACCAATTGCGGCACAGAGACAGCCCTGTTACAAATTTGGTTAGGCCCGAACTGCAAGCCCCACCCACTTGCTTTTGCTATTCATTGCTCGAAGGTTGGGCTCTTCATTTTGTCAAAGTTTATTTTCCTGTTTGAAAAGTTCCCCTGGAATGGGGTGCGTTAGCTTTCAAAAGATTGTACCAAGGACAAGATTTCTCAATTTGTTGGTTTTAAGAGGCTTAGCTCTGATCGTGGCAAATACCATTTTCAGTCTGCTCTTTTTATAAGCTCAAAACGTCCCTGGGTGGGCTTGAACCACCAACCTTTCAGTTAACAGCCGAACGCGCTGACCAATTGCGCCACAGAGACAGGCCTGATACAAATTTGGTTAGGCCCGAACTGCAAGCCCCACCCACTTGCTTTTGCTATTCATTGCTTGAAGGTTGGGCTCTTCATTTTGTCAAAGTTTAATTTCCTGTTTGAAAAGTTCCCCTGGAATGGGGTGCGTTAGCTTTCAAAAGATTGTACCAAGGACAAGATTTCTCAATTTGTTGGTTTTTGGAGGCTTAGCTCTGATCGTGGCAAATACCGTTTTCAGTCCGCTCTTTTTATAAGCTCAAAACGTCCCTGGGTGGGCTTGAACCACCAACCTTTCGGTTAACAGCCGAACGCGCTGACCAATTGCGCCACAGAGACAGGCCTGATACAAATTTGGTTCGGCCCGAACTGCTAGCCCCACCCACTTGCTTTTGCAATTCATTGCTAGAAGGTTGGGCTCTTCATTTTGTCAAAGTTTATTTTCCTGTTTGAAAAGTTCCCCTGGAATGGGGTGCGTTAGCTTTCAAAAGATTGTACCAAGGACAAGATTTCTCAATTTGTTGGTTTTCGGAGGCTTAGCTCTGATCGTGGCAAATACCGTTTTCAGTCTGCTCTTTTTATAAGCTCAAAACGTCCCTGGGTGGGCTTGAACCACCAACCTTTCGGTTAACAGCCGAATGCTCTGACCAATTGCGCCACAGCGACAGGCCTGATGCAAATTTGGTTAGGCCCGAACTGCAAGCCCCACCCACTTGCTTTTGCTATTCATTGCTTGAAGGTTGGGCTCTTCATTTTGTCAAAGTTTATTTTCCTGTTTGAAAAGTTCCCCTGGAATGGGGTGCGTTAGCTTTCAAAAGATTGTACCAAGGACAAGATTTCTCAATTTGTTGGTTTTTGGAGGCTTAGCTCCGATTGTGGCAAATACCGTTTTCAGTCTGCTCTTTTTATAAGCTCAAAACGTCCCTGGGTGGGCTTGAACCACCAACCTTTCAGTTAACAGCCGAACGCGCTGACCAATTGCGCCACAGAGACAGGCCTGATGCAAATTTGGTTAGGCCCGAACTGCAAGCCCCACCCACTTGCTTTTGCTATTCATTGCTTGAAGGTTGGGCTCTTCATTTTGTCAAAGTTTATTTTCCTGTTTGAAAAGTTCCCCTGGAATGGGGTGCGTTAGCTTTCAAAAGATTGTACCAAGGACAAGATTTCTCAATTTGTTGGTTTTAAGAGGCTTAGCTCTGATCGTGGCAAATACCATTTTCAGTCTGCTCTTTTTATAAGCTCAAAACGTCCCTGGGTGGGCTTGAACCACCAACCTTTCAGTTAACAGCCGAACGCGCTGACCAATTGCGCCACAGAGACAGGCCTGATACAAATTTGGTTAGGCCCGAACTGCAAGCCCCACCCACTTGCTTTTGCTATTCATTGCTTGAAGGTTGGGCTCTTCATTTTGTCAAAGTTTAATTTCCTGTTTGAAAAGTTCCCCTGGAATGGGGTGCGTTAGCTTTCAAAAGATTGTACCAAGGACAAGATTTCTCAATTTGTTGGTTTTTGGAGGCTTAGCTCTCATCGTGGCAAATACCGTTTTCAGTCTGCTCTTTTTATAAGCTCAAAACGTCCCTGGGTGGGCTTGAACCACCAACCTTTCGGTTAACAGCCGAACGCGCTGACCAATTGCGCCACAGAGACAGGTCTGATACAAATTTGGTTAGGCCCGAACTGCAAGCCCCACCCACTTGCTTTTGCTATTCATTGCGAGAAGGTTGGGCTCTTCATTTTGGAAAAGTTTAATTTCCTGTTTGAAAAGTTCCCCTGGAATGGGGTGCGTTAGCTTTCAAAAGATTGTACCAAGGACAAGATTTCTCAATTTGTTGGTTTTTGGAGGCTTAGCTCTGATCGTGGCAAATACCGTTTTCAGTCCGCTCTTTTTATAAGCTCAAAACGTCCCTGGGTGGGCTTGAACCACCAACCTTTCAGTTAACAGCCGAACGCGCTGACCAATTGCGCCACAGAGACAGGCCTGATACAAATCTGGTTAGGCCCGAACTGCTAGCCCCACCCACTTGCTTTTGCTATTCATTGCTAGAAGGTTGGGCTCTTCATTTTGTCAAAGTTTATTTTCCTGTTTGAAAAGTTCCCCTGGAATGGGGTGCGTTAGCTTTCAAAAGGTTGTACCAAGGACAAGACTTCTCAATTTGTTGGTTTTTGGAGGCTTAGTTCTGATCGTGGCAAATACCGTTTTCACCCATGTGAAGTCTGCTCTTTTTATAAGCTCAAAACGTCCCTGGGTGGGCTTGAACCACCAACCTTTCGGTTAACAGCCGAATGCGCTGACCAATTGCGCCACAGCGACAGGCCTGATGCAAATTTGGTTAGGCCCGAACTGCAAGCCCCACCCACTTGCTTTTGCTATTCATTGCTTGAAGGTTGGGCTCTTCATTTTGTCAAAGTTTATTTTCCTGTTTGAAAAGTTCCCCTGGAATGGGGTGCGTTAGCTTTCAAAAGATTGTACCAAGGACAAGATTTCTCAATTTGTTGGTTTTAAGAGGCTTAGCTCTGATCGTGGCAAATACCATTTTCAGTCTGCTCTTTTTATAAGCTCAAAACGTCCCTGGGTCGGCTTGAACCACCAACCTTTCAGTTAACAGCCGAACGCGCTGACCAATTGCGCCACAGAGACAGGCCTGATACAAATTTGGTTAGGCCCGAACTGCAAGCCCCACCCACTTGCTTTTGCTATTCATTGCTGGAAGGTTGGGCTCTTCATTTTGTCAAAGTTTAATTTCCTGTTTGAAAAGTTCCCCTGGAATGGGGTGCGTTAGCTTTCAAAAGATTGTACCAAGGACAAGATTTCTCAATTTGTTGGTCTTTGGAGGCTTAGCTCTGATCGTTGCAAATACCGTTTTCAGTCTGCTCTTTTTATAAGCTCAAAACGTCCCTGGGTGGGCTTGAACCACCAACCTTTCGGTTAACAGCCGAACGCGCTGACCAATTGCGCCACAGAGACAGGCCTGATACAAATTTGGTTAGGCCCGAACTGCAAGCCCCACCCACTTGCTTTTGCTATTCATTGCTAGAAGGTTGGGCTCTTCATTTTGTCAAAGTTTATTTTCCTGTTTGAAAAGTTCCCCTGGAATGGGGTGCGTTAGCTTTCAAAAGGTTGTACCAAGGACAAGACTTCTCAATTTGTTGGTTTTTGGAGGCTTAGTTCTGATCGTGGCAAATACCGTTTTCACCCATGTGAAGTCTGCTCTTTTTATAAGCTCAAAACGTCCCTGGGTGGGCTTGAACCACCAACCTTTCGGTTAACAGCCGAACGCGCTGACCAATTGCGCCACAGAGACAGGCCTGATACAAATTTGGTTAGGCCCGAACTGCAAGCCCCACCCACTTGCTTTTGCTATTCATTGCTAGAAGGTTGGGCTCTTCATTTTGTCAAAGTTTATTTTCCTGTTTGAAAAGTTCCCCTGGAATGGGGTGCGTTAGCTTTCAAAAGGTTGTACCAAGGACAAGACTTCTCAATTTGTTGGTTTTTGGAGGCTTAGTTCTGATCGTGGCAAATACCGTTTTCACCCATGTGAAGTCTGCTCTTTTTATAAGCTCAAAACGTCCCTGGGTGGGCTTGAACCACCAACCTTTCGGTTAACAGCCGAACGCGCTGACCAATTGCGCCACAGAGACAGGCCTGATACAAATTTGGTTAGGCCCGAACTGCAAGCCCCACCCACTTGCTTTTGCAATTCATTGCTAGAAGGTTGGGCTCTTCATTTTGTCAAAGTTTAATTTCCTGTTTGAAAAGTTCCCCTGGAATGGGGTGCGTTAGCTTTCAAAAGATTGTACCAAGGACAAGATTTTTCAATTTGTTGGTTTTTGGAGGCTTAGCTCTGATCGTGGCAAATACCGTTTTCAGTCTGCTCTTTTTATAAGCTCAAAACGTCCCTGGGTGGGCTTGAACCACCAACCTTTCGGTTAACAGCCGAACGCGCTGACCAATTGCGCCACAGAGACAGGTCTGATACAAATTTGGTTAGGCCCGAACTGCAAGCCCCACCCACTTGCTTTTGCTATTCATTGCGAGAAGGTTGGGCTCTTCATTTTGGAAAAGTTTATTTTCCTGTTTGAAAAGTTCCCCTGGAATGGGGTGCGTTAGCTTTCAAGAGGTTGTACCAAGGACAAGACTTCTCAATTTGTTGGTTTTTGGAGGCTTAGCTCTGATCGTGGCAAATACCGTTTTCACCCATGTGAAGTCAGCTCTTTTTATAAGCTCAAAACGTCCCTGGGTGGGCTTGAACCACCAACCTTTCAGTTAACAGCCGAACGCGCTGACCAATTGCGCCACAGAGACAGGCCTGATACAAATTTGGTTAGGCCCGAACTGCAAGCCCCACCCACTTGCTTTTGCTATTCATTGCTTGAAGGTTGGGCTCTTCATTTTGTCAAAGTTTAATTTCCTGTTTGAAAAGTTCCCGTGGAATGGGGTGCGTTAGCTTTCAAAAGATTGTACCAAGGACAAGATTTCTCAATTTGTTGGTTTTTGGAGGCTTAGCTCTGATCGTGGCAAATACCGTTTTCAGTCTGCTCTTTTTATAAGCTCAAAACGTCCCTGGGTGGGCTTGAACCACCAACCTTTCGGTTAACAGCCGAACGCGCTGACCAATTGCGCCACAGAGACAGGTCTGATACAAATTTGGTTAGGCCCGAACTGCAAGCCCCACCCACTTGCTTTTGCTATTCATTGCGAGAAGGTTGGGCTCTTCATTTTGGAAAAGTTTATTTTCCTGTTTGAAAAGTTCCCCTGGAATGGGGTGCGTTAGCTTTCAAAAGGTTGTACCAAGGACAAGACTTCTCAATTTGTTGGTTTTTGGAGGCTTAGTTCTGATCGTGGCAAATAACGTTTTCACCCATGTGAAGTCTGCTCTTTTTATAAGCTCAAAACGTCACTGGGTGGGCTTGAACCACCAACCTTTCGGTTAACAGCCGAACGCGCTGACCAATTGCGCCACAGAGACAGGCCTGATACAAATTTGGTTAGGCCCGAACTGCAAGCCCCACCCACTTGCTTTTGCAATTCATTGCTAGAAGGTTGGGCTCTTCATTTTGTCAAAGTTTAATTTCCTGTTTGAAAAGTTCCCCTGGAATGGGGTGCGTTAGCTTTCAAAAGATTGTACCAAGGACAAGATTTCTCAATTTGTTGGTCTTTGGAGGCTTAGCTCTGATCGTTGCAAATACCGTTTTCAGTCTGCTCTTTTTGTAAGCTCAAAACGTCCCTGGGTGGGCTTGAACCACCAACCTTTCGGTTAACAGCCGAACGCGCCGACCAATTGCGCCACAGAGACAGGCCTGATACAAATTTGGTTAGGCCCGAACTGCAAGCCCCACCCACTTGCTTTTGCTATTCATTGCTAGAAGGTTGGGCTCTTCATTTTGTCAAAGTTTATTTTCCTGTTTGAAAAGTTCCCCTGGAATGGGGTGCGTTAGCTTTCAAAAGGTTGTACCAAGGACGAGACTTCTCAATTTGTTGGTTTTTGGAGGCTTAGTTCTGATCGTGGCAAATACCGTTTTCACCCATGTGAAGTCTGCTCTTTTTATAAGCTCAAAACGTCCCTGGGTGGGCTTGAACCACCAACCTTTCGGTTAACAGCCGAACGCGCTGACCAATTGCGCCACAGAGACAGGCCTGATACAAATTTGGTTAGGCCCGAACTGCAAGCCCCACCCACTTGCTTTTGCAATTCATTGCTAGAAGGTTGGGCTCTTCATTTTGTCAAAGTTTAATTTCCTGTTTGAAAAGTTCCCCTGGAATGGGGTGCGTTAGCTTTCAAAAGATTGTACCAAGGACAGGATTTCTCAATTTGTTGGTTTTTGGAGGCTTTGCTCTGATCGTGGCAAATACCGTTTTCAGTCTGCTCTTTTTATAAGCTCAAAACGTCCCTGGGTGGGCTTGAACCACCAACCTTTCGGTTAACAGCCGAACGCTCTGACCAATTGCGCCACAGCGACAGGCCTGATGCAAATTTGGTTAGGCCCGAACTGCAAGCCCCACCCACTTGCTTTTGCTATTCATTGCTTGAAGGTTGGGCTCTTCATTTTGTCAAAGTTTATTTTCCTGTTTGAAAAGTTCCCCTGGAATGGGGTGCGTTAGCTTTCAAAAGATTATACCAAGGACAAGATTTCTCAATTTGTTGGTTTTTGGAGGCTTAGCTCTGATTGTGGCAAATACCGTTTTCAGTCTGCTCTTTTTATAAGCTCAAGACGTCCCTGGGTGGGCTTGAACCACCAACCTTTCGGTTAACAGCCGAACGCGCTGACCAATTGCGCCACAGAGACAGCCCTGTTACAAATTTGGTTAGGCCCGAACTGCAAGCCCCACCCACTTGCTTTTGCTATTCATTGCTAGAAGGTTGGGCTCTTCATTTTGTCAAAGTTTAATTTCCTGTTTGAAAAGTTCCCCTGGAATGGGGTGCGTTAGCTTTCAAAAGATTGTACCAAAGACAAGATTTCTCAATTTGTTGGTTTAGCTCTGATTTTTGCAGCTACCGCTTTCACCCATGTGAAGTCTGCTCTTTTTATAAGCTCAAAACGTCCCTGGGTGGGCTTGAACCACCAACCTTCCGGTTAACAGCCGAACGCGCTGACCAATTGCGCCACAGAGACAGGCCTGATACAAATTTGGTTAGGCCCGAACTGCAAGCCCCACCCACTTGCTTTTGCTATTCATTGCTAGAAGGTTGGGCTCTTCATTTTGTCAAAGTTTATTTTCCTGTTTGAAAAGTTCCCCTGGAATGGGGTGCGTTAGCTTTCAAAAGGTTGTACCAAGGACAAGACTTCTCAATTTGTTGGTTTTTGGAGGCTTAGTTCTGATCGTGGCAAATAACGTTTTCACCCATGTGAAGTCTGCTCTTTTTATAAGCTCAAAACGTCACTGGGTGGGCTTGAACCACCAACCTTTCGGTTAACAGCCGAACGCGCTGACCAATTGCGCCACAGAGACAGGCCTGATACAAATTTGGTTAGGCCCGAACTGCAAGCCCCACCCACTTGCTTTTGCAATTCATTGCTAGAAGGTTGGGCTCTTCATTTTGTCAAAGTTTAATTTCCTGTTTGAAAAGTTCCCCTGGAATGGGGTGCGTTAGCTTTCAAAAGATTGTACCAAGGACAAGATTTCTCAATTTGTTGGTTTTTGGAGGCTTATCTCCGATTGTGGCAAATACCGTTTTCAGTCTGCTCTTTTTATAAGCTCAAAACGTCCCTGGGTGGGCTTGAACCACCAACCTTTCAGTTAACAGCCGAACGCGCTGACCAATTGCGCCACAGAGACAGGCCTGATGCAAATTTGGTTAGGCCCGAACTGCAAGCCCCACCCACTTGCTTTTGCTATTCATTGCTTGAAGGTTGGGCTCTTCATTTTGTCAAAGTTTATTTTCCTGTTTGAAAAGTTCCCCTGGAATGGGGTGCGTTAGCTTTCAGAAGATTGTACCAAGGACAAGATTTCTCGATTTGTTGGTTTTAAGAGGCTTAGCTCTGATCGTGGCAAATACCATTTTCAGTCTGCTCTTTTTATAAGCTCAAAACGTCCCTGGGTGGGCTTGAACCACCAACCTTTCAGTTAACAGCCGAACGCGCTGACCAATTGCGCCACAGAGACAGGCCTGATACAAATTTGGTTAGGCCCGAACTGCAAGCCCCACCCACTTGCTTTTGCTATTCATTGCTAGAAGGTTGGGCTCTTCATTTTGTCAAAGTTTAATTTCCTGTTTGAAAAGTTCCCCTGGAATGGGGTGCGTTAGCTTTCAAAAGATTGTACCAAGGACAAGATTTCTCAATTTGTTGGTTTTTGGAGGCTTAGCTCTGATCGTGGCAAATACCATTTTCACCCATGTGAAGTCAGCTCTTTTTATAAGCTCAAAACGTCCCTGGGTGGGCTTGAACCACCAACCTTTCAGTTAACAGCCGAACGCGCTGACCAATTGCGCCACAGAGACAGGCCTGATACAAATTTGGTTAGGCCCGAACTGCAAGCCCCACCCACTTGCTTTTGCTATTCATTGCTGGAAGGTTGGGCTCTTCATTTTGTCAAAGTTTAATTTCCTGTTTGAAAAGTTCCCCTGGAATGGGGTGCGTTAGCTTTCAAAAGATTGTACCAAGGACAAGATTTCTCAATTTGTTGGTCTTTGGAGGCTTAGCTCTGACCGTTGCAAATACCGTTTTCAGTCTGCTCTTTTTATAAGCTCAAAACGTCCCTGGGTGGGCTTGAACCACCAACCTTTCGGTTAACAGCCGAAAGCGCTGACCAATTGCGCCACAGAGACAGGCCTGATACAAATTTGGTTAGGCCCGAACTGCAAGCCCCACCCACTTGCTTTTGCTATTCATTGCTAGAAGGTTGGGCTCTTCATTTTGTCAAAGTTTATTTTCCTGTTTGAAAAGTTCCCCTGGAATGGGGTGCGTTAGCTTTCAAAAGGTTGTACCAAGGACAAGACTTCTCAATTTGTTGGTTTTTGGAGGCTTAGTTCTGATCGTGGCAAATAACGTTTTCACCCATGTGAAGTCTGCTCTTTTTATAAGCTCAAAACGTCACTGGGTGGGCTTGAACCACCAACCTTTCGGTTAACAGCCGAACGCGCTGACCAATTGCGCCACAGAGACAGGCCTGATACAAATTTGGTTAGGCCCGAACTGCAAGCCCCACCCACTTGCTTTTGCAATTCATTGCTAGAAGGTTGGGCTCTTCATTTTGTCAAAGTTTAATTTCCTGTTTGAAAAGTTCCCCTGGAATGGGGTGCGTTAGCTTTCAAAAGATTGTACCAAGGACAAGATTTCTCAATTTGTTGGTTTTCGGAGGCTTAGCTCTGATCGTGGCAAATACCGTTTTCAGTCTGCTCTTTTTATAAGCTCAAAACGTCCCTGGGTGGGCTTGAACCACCAACCTTTCGGTTAACAGCCGAATGCTCTGACCAATTGCGCCACAGCGACAGGCCTGATGCAAATTTGGTTAGGCCCGAACTGCAAGCCCCACCCACTTGCTTTTGCTATTCATTGCTTGAAGGTTGGGCTCTTCATTTTGTCAAAGTTTATTTTCCTGTTTGAAAAGTTCCCCTGGAATGGGGTGCGTTAGCTTTCAAAAGATTGTACCAAGGACAAGATTTCTCAATTTGTTGGTTTTTGGAGGCTTAGCTCCGATTGTGGCAAATACCGTTTTCAGTCTGCTCTTTTTATAAGCTCAAAACGTCCCTGGGTGGGCTTGAACCACCAACCTTTCAGTTAACAGCCAAACGCGCTGACCAATTGCGCCACAGAGACAGGCCTGATGCAAATTTGGTTAGGCCCGAACTGCAAGCCCCACCCACTTGCTTTTGCTATTCATTGCTTGAAGGTTGGGCTCTTCATTTTGTCAAAGTTTATTTTCCTGTTTGAAAAGTTCCCCTGGAATGGGGTGCGTTAGCTTTCAAAAGATTGTACCAAGGACAAGATTTCTCAATTTGTTGGTTTTAAGAGGCTTAGCTCTGATCGTGGCAAATACCATTTTCAGTCTGCTCTTTTTATAAGCTCAAAACGTCCCTGGGTGGGCTTGAACCACCAACCTTTCAGTTAACAGCCGAACGCGCTGACCAATTGCGCCACAGAGACAGGCCTGATACAAATTTGGTTAGGCCCGAACTGCAAGCCCCACCCACTTGCTTTTGCAATTCATTGCTAGAAGGTTGGGCTCTTCATTTTGTCAAAGTTTAATTTCCTGTTTGAAAAGTTCCCCTGGAATGGGGTGCGTTAGCTTTCAAAAGATTGTACCAAGGACAAGATTTCTCAATTTGTTGGTTTTCGGAGGCTTAGCTCTGATCGTGGCAAATACCGTTTTCAGTCTGCTCTTTTTATAAGCTCAAAACGTCCCTGGGTGGGCTTGAACCACCAACCTTTCGGTTAACAGCCGAATGCTCTGACCAATTGCGCCACAGGGACAGGCCTGATGCAAATTTGGTTAGGCCCGAACTGCAAGCCCCACCCACTTGCTTTTGCTATTCATTGCTTGAAGGTTGGGCTCTTCATTTTGTCAAAGTTTATTTTCCTGTTTGAAAAGTTCCCCTGGAATGGGGTGCGTTAGCTTTCAAAAGATTGTACCAAGGACAAGATTTCTCAATTTGTTGGTTTTTGGAGGCTTAGCTCCGATTGTGGCAAATACCGTTTTCAGTCTGCTCTTTTTATAAGCTCAAAACGTCCCTGGGTGGGCTTGAACCACCAACCTTTCAGTTAACAGCCGAACGCGCTGACCAATTGCGCCACAGAGACAGGCCTGATGCAAATTTGGTTAGGCCCGAACTGCAAGCCCCACCCACTTGCTTTTGCTATTCATTGCTTGAAGGTTGGGCTCTTCATTTTGTCAAAGTTTATTTTCCTGTTTGAAAAGTTCCCCTGGAATGGGGTGCGTTAGCTTTCAAAAGATTGTACCAAGGACAAGATTTCTCAATTTGTTG
Source organism: Lycodopsis pacificus (assembly GCA_028022725.1). Taxonomy (NCBI): domain Eukaryota; kingdom Metazoa; phylum Chordata; class Actinopteri; order Perciformes; family Zoarcidae; genus Lycodopsis; species Lycodopsis pacificus. The sequence goes on along the minus strand of CM051710.1, from coordinate 12,635,156 downwards.
GTTTTAAGAGGCTTAGCTCTGATCGTGGCAAATACCATTTTCAGTCTGCTCTTTTTATAAGCTCAAAACGTCCCTGGGTGGGCTTGAACCACCAACCTTTCAGTTAACAGCCGAACGCGCTGACCAATTGCGCCACAGAGACAGGCCTGATACAAATTTGGTTAGGCCCGAACTGCAAGCCCCACCCACTTGCTTTTGCTATTCATTGCTAGAAGGTTGGGCTCTTCATTTTGTCAAAGTTTAATTTCCTGTTTGAAAAGTTCCCCTGGAATGGGGTGCGTTAGCTTTCAAAAGATTGTACCAAGGACAAGATTTCTCAATTTGTTGGTCTTTGGAGGCTTAGCTCTGATCGTTGCAAATACCGTTTTCAGTCTGCTCTTTTTATAAGCTCAAAACGTCCCTGGGTGGGCTTGAACCACCAACCTTTCGGTTAACAGCCGAACGCGCTGACCAATTGCGCCACAGAGACAGGTCTGATACAAATTTGGTTAGGCCCGAACTGCAAGCCCCACCCACTTGCTTTTGCTATTCATTGCGAGAAGGTTGGGCGCTTCATTTTGGAAAAGTTTATTTTCCTGTTTGAAAAGTTCCCCTGGAATGGGGTGCGTTAGCTTTCAAGAGGTTGTACCAAGGACAAGACTTCTCAATTTGTTGGTTTTTGGAGGCTTAGCTCTGATCGTGGCAAATACCATTTTCACCCATGTGAAGTCAGCTCTTTTTATAAGCTCAAAACGTCCCTGGGTTGGCTTGAACCACCAACCTTTCAGTTAACAGCCGAACGCGCTGACCAATTGCGCCACAGAGACAGGCCTGATACAAATTTGGTTAGGCCCGAACTGCAAGCCCCACCCACTTGCTTTTGCTATTCATTGCTGGAAGGTTGGGCTCTTCATTTTGTCAAAGTTTAATTTCCTGTTTGAAAAGTTCCCCTGGAATGGGGTGCGTTAGCTTTCAAAAGATTGTACCAAGGATCAAGATTTCTCAATTTGTTTGGTCTTTGGAGGCTTAGCTCTGATCGTTGCAAATACCGTTTTCAGTCTGCTCTTTTTATAAGCTCAAAACGTCCCTGGGTGGGCTTGAACCACCAACCTTTCGGTTAACAGCCGAACGCGCTGACCAATTGCGCCACAGAGACAGGCCTGATACAAATTTGGTTAGGCCCGAACTGCAAGCCCCACCCACTTGCTTTTGCAATTCATTGCTAGAAGGTTGGGCTCTTCATTTTGTCAAAGTTTATTTTCCTGTTTGAAAAGTTCCCCTGGAATGGGGTGCGTTAGCTTTCAAAAGGTTGTACCAAGGACAAGACTTCTCAATTTGTTGGTTTTTGGAGGCTTAGTTCTGATCGTGGCAAATACCGTTTTCACCCATGTGAAGTCTGCTCTTTTTATAAGCTCAAAACGTCACTGGGTGGGCTTGAACCACCAACCTTTCGGTTAACAGCCGAACGCGCTGACCAATTGCGCCACAGAGACAGGCCTGATACAAATTTGGTTAGGCCCGAACTGCAAGCCCCACCCACTTGCTTTTGCAATTCATTGCTAGAAGGTTGGGCTCTTCATTTTGTCAAAGTTTAATTTCCTGTTTGAAAAGTTCCCCTGGAATGGGGTGCGTTAGCTTTCAAAAGATTGTACCAAGGACAAGATTTCTCAATTTGTTGGTTTTCGGAGGCTTAGCTCTGATCGTGGCAAATACCGTTTTCAGTCTGCTCTTTTTATAAGCTCTAAACGTCCCTGGGTGGGCTTGAACCACCAACCTTTCGGTTAACAGCCGAATGCTCTGACCAATTGCGCCACAGCGACAGGCCTGATGCAAACTTGGTTAGGCCCGAACTGCAAGCCCCACCCACTTGCTTTTGCTATTCATTGCTTGAAGGTTGGGCTCTTCATTTTGTCAAAGTTTATTTTCCTGTTTGAAAAGTTCCCCTGGAATGGGGTGCGTTAGCTTTCAAAAGATTGTACCAAGGACAAGATTTCTCAATTTGTTGGTTTTTGGAGGCTTAGCTCCGATTGTGGCAAATACCGTTTTCAGTCTGCTCTTTTTATAAGCTCAAAACGTCCCCGGGTGGGCTTGAACCACCAACCTTTCGGTTAACAGCCGAACGCGCTGACCAATTGCGCCACAGAGACAGGTCTGATACAAATTTGGTTAGGCCCGAACTGCAAACCCCACCCACTTGCTTTTGCTATTCATTGCGAGAAGGTTGGGCTCTTCATTTTGGAAAAGTTTATTTTCCTGTTTGAAAAGTTCCCCTGGAATGGGGTGCGTTAGCTTTCAAGAGGTTGTACCAAGGACAAGACTTCTCAATTTGTTGGTTTTTGGAGGCTTAGCTCTGATTGTGGCAAATACCGTTTTCACCCATGTGAAGTCTGCTCTTTTTATAAGCTCAAAACGTCCCTGGGTGGGCTTGAACCACCAACCTTTCAGTTAACAGCCGAACGCGCTGACCAATTGCGCCACAGAGACAGGCCTGATACAAATTTGGTTAGGCCCGAACTGCAAGCCCCACCCACTTGCTTTTGCTATTCATTGCTGGAAGGTTGGGCTCTTCATTTTGTCAAAGTTTAATTTCCTGTTTGAAAAGTTCCCCTGGAATGGGGTGCGTTAGCTTTCAAAAGATTGTACCAAGGACAAGATTTCTCAATTTGTTGGTCTTTGGAGGCTTAGCTCTGATCGTTGCAAATACCGTTTTCAGTCTGCTCTTTTTATAAGCTCAAAACGTCCCTGGGTGGGCTTGAACCACCAACCTTTCGGTTAACAGCCGAACGCGCTGACCAATTGCGCCACAGAGACAGGCCTGATACAAATTTGGTTAGGCCCGAAACTGCAAGCCCCACCCACTTGCTTTTGCTATTCATTGCTAGAAGGTTGGGCTCTTCATTTTGTCAAAGTTTATTTTCCTGTTTGAAAAGTTCCCCTGGAATGGGGTGCGTTAGCTTTCAAAATGTTGTACCAAGGACAAGACTTCTCAATTTGTTGGTTTTTGGAGGCTTAGTTCTGATCGTGGCAAATACCGTTTTCACCCATGTGAAGTCTGCTCTTTTTATAAGCTCATAACGTCCCTGGGTGGGCTTGAACCACCAACCTTTCGGTTAACAGCCGAACGCGCTGACCAATTGCGCCACAGAGACAGGCCTGATACAAATTTGGTTAGGCCCGAACTGCAAGCCCCACCCACTTGCTTTTGCAATTCATTGCTAGAAGGTTGGGCTCTTCATTTTGTCAAAGTTTAATTTCCTGTTTGAAAAGTTCCCCTGGAATGGGGTGCGTTAGCTTTCAAAAGATTGTACCAAGGACAAGATTTTTCAATTTGTTGGTTTTTGGAGGCTTAGCTCTGATCGTGGCAAATACCGTTTTCAGTCTGCTCTTTTTATAAGCTCAAAACGTCCCTGGGTGGGCTCGAACCACCAACCTTTCGGTGAACAGCCGAACGCGCTGACCAATTGCGCCACAGAGACAGGTCTGATACAAATTTGGTTAGGCCCGAACTGCAAGCCCCACCCACTTGCTTTTGCTATTCATTGCGAGAAGGTTGGGCTCTTCATTTTGGAAAAGTTTATTTTCCTGTTTGAAAAGTTCCCCTGGAATGGGGTGCGTTAGCTTTCAAGAGGTTGTACCAAGGACAAGACTTCTCAATTTGTTGGTTTTTGGAGGCTTAGCTCTGATCGTGGCAAATACCGTTTTCACCCATGTGAAGTCAGCTCTTTTTATAAGCTCAAAACGTCCCTGGGTGGGCTTGAACCACCAACCTTTCAGTTAACAGCCGAACGCGCTGACCAATTGCGCCACAGAGACAGGCCTGATACAAATTTGGTTAGGCCCGAACTGCAAGCCCCACCCACTTGCTTTTGCTATTCATTGCTGGAAGGTTGGGCTCTTCATTTTGTCAAAGTTTAATTTCCTGTTTGAAAAGTTCCCCTGGAATGGGGTGCGTTAGCTTTCAAAAGATTGTACCAAGGACAAGATTTCTCAATTTGTTGGTCTTTGGAGGCTTAGCTCTGATCGTTGCAAATACCGTTTTCAGTCTGCTCTTTTTATAAGCTCAAAACGTCCCTGGGTGGGCTTGAACCACCAACCTTTCGGTTAACAGCCGAACGCGCTGACCAATTGCGCCACAGAGACAGGCCTGATACAAATTTGGTTAGGCCCGAACTGCAAGCCCCACCCACTTGCTTTTGCTATTCATTGCTAGAAGGTTGGGCTCTTCATTTTGTCAAAGTTTATTTTCCTGTTTGAAAAGTTCCCCTGGAATGGGGTGCGTTAGCTTTCAAAAGGTTGTACCAAGGACAAGACTTCTCAATTTGTTGGTTTTTGGAGGCTTAGTTCTGATCATGGCAAATACCGTTTTCACCCATGTGAAGTCTGCTCTTTTTATAAGCTCAAAACTTCCCTGGGTGTGGTTGAACCACCAACCTTTCGGTTAACAGCCGAACGCGCTGACCAATTGCGCCACAGAGACAGGCCTGATACAAATTTGGTTAGGCCCGAACTGCAAGCCCCACCCACTTGCTTTTGCAATTCATTGCTAGAAGGTTGGGCTCTTCATTTTGTCAAAGTTTAATTTCCTGTTTGAAAAGTTCCCCTGGAATGGGGTGCTTTAGCTTTCAAAAGATTGTACCAAGGACAAGATTTCTCAATTTGTTGGTCTTTGGAGGCTTAGCTCTGATCATTGCAAATACCGTTTTCAGTCTGCTCTTTTTGTAAGCTCAAAACGTCCCTGGGTGGGCTTGAACCACCAACCTTTCGGTTAACAGCCAAACGCGCCGACCAATTGCGCCACAGAGACAGGCCTGATACAAATTTGGTTAGGCCCGAACTGCAAGCCCCACCCACTTGCTTTTGCTATTCATTGCTAGAAGGTTGGGCTCTTCATTTTGTCAAAGTTTATTTTCCTGTTTGAAAAGTTCCCCTGGAATGGGGTGCGTTAGCTTTCAAAAGGTTGTACCAAGGACGAGACTTCTCAATTTGTTGGTTTTTGGAGGCTTAGTTCTGATCGTGGCAAATACCGTTTTCACCCATGTGAAGTCTGCTCTTTTTATAAGCTCAAAACGTCCCTGGGTGGGCTTGAACCACCAACCTTTCGGTTAACAGCCGAACGCGCTGACCAATTGCGCCACAGAGACAGGCCTGATACAAATTTGGTTAGGCCCGAACTGCAAGCCCCACCCACTTGCTTTTGCAATTCATTGCTAGAAGGTTGGGCTCTTCATTTTGTCAAAGTTTAATTTCCTGTTTGAAAAGTTCCCCTGGAATGGGGTGCGTTAGCTTTCAAAAGATTGTACCAAGGACAAGATTTTTCAATTTGTTGGTTTTTGGAGGCTTAGCTCTGATCGTGGCAAATACAGTTTTCAGTCTGCTCTTTTTATAAGCTCAAAACGTCCCTGGGTGGGCTTGAACCACCAACCTTTCGGTTAACAGCCTAACGCGCTGACCAATTGCGCCACAGAGACAGGTCTGATACAAATTTGGTTAGGCCCGAACTGCAAGCCCCACCCACTTGCTTTTGCTATTCATTGCGAGAAGGTTGGGCTCTTCATTTTGGAAAAGTTTATTTTCCTGTTTGAAAAGTTCCCCTGGAATGGGGTGCGTTAGCTTTCAAGAGGTTGTACCAAGGACAAGACTTCTCAATTTGTTGGTTTTTGGAGGCTTAGCTCTGATCGTGGCAAATACCGTTTTCACCCATGTGAAGTCAGCTCTTTTTATAAGCTCAAAACATCCCTGGGTGGGCTTGAACCACCAACCTTTCAGTTAACAGCCGAACGCGCTGACCAATTGCGCCACAGAGACAGGCCTGATACAAATTTGGTTAGGCCCAAACTGCAAGCCCCACCCACTTGCTTTTGCTATTCATTGCTGGAAGGTTGGGCTCTTCATTTTGTCAAAGTTTAATTTCCTGTTTGAAAAGTTCCCCTGGAATGGGGTGCGTTAGCTTTCAAAAGATTGTACCAAGGACAAGATTTCTCAATTTGTTGGTCTTTGGAGGCTTAGCTCTAATCGTTGCAAATACCGTTTTCAGTCTGCTCTTTTTATAAGCTCAAAACGTCCCTGGGTGGGCTTGAACCACCAACCTTTCGGTTAACAGCCGAACGCGCTGACCAATTGCGCCACAGAGACAGGCCTGATACAAATTTGGTTAGGCCCGAACTGCAAGCCCCACCCACTTGCTTTTGCTATTCATTGCTAGAAGGTTGGGCTCTTCATTTTGTCAAAGTTTAATTTCCTGTTTGAAAAGTTCCCCTGGAATGGGGTGCGTTAGCTTTCAAAAGATTGTACCAAGGACAAGATTTTTCAATTTGTTGGTTTTTGGAGGCTTAGCTCTGATCGTGGCAAATACCGTTTTCAGTCTGCTCTTTTTATAAGCTCAAAACGTCCCTGGGTGGGCTTGAACCACCAACCTTTCGGTTAACAGCCGAACGCGCTGACCAATTGCGCCACAGAGACAGGTCTGATACAAATTTGGTTAGGCCCGAACTGCAAGCCCCACCCACTTGCTTTTGCTATTCATTGCGAGAAGGTTGGGCTCTTCATTTTGGAAAAGTTTATTTTCCTGTTTGAAAAGTTCCCCTGGAATGGGATGCGTTAGCTTTCAAGAGGTTGTACCAAGGACAAGACTTCTCAATTTGTTGGTTTTTGGAGGCTTAGCTCTGATCGTGGCAAATACCGTTTTCACCCATGTGAAGTCAGCTCTTTTTATAAGCTCAAAACGTCCCTGGGTGGGCTTGAACCACCAACCTTTCAGTTAACAGCCGAACGCGCTGACCAATTGCGCCACAGAGACAGGCCTGATACAAATTTGGTTAGGCCCGAACTGCAAGCCCCACCCACTTGCTTTTGCTATTCATTGCTGGAAGGTTGGGCTCTTCATTTTGTCAAAGTTTAATTTCCTGTTTGAAAAGTTCCCCTGGAATGGGGTGCGTTAGCTTTCAAAAGATTGTACCAAGGACAAGATTTCTCAATTTGTTGGTCTTTGGAGGCTTAGCTCTGACCGTTGCAAATACCGTTTTTAGTCTGCTCTTTTTATAAGCTCAAAACGTCCCTGCGTGGGCTTGAACCACCAACCTTTCGGTTAAGAGCCGAACGCGCTGACCAATTGCGCCACAGAGACAGGCCTGATACAAATTTGGTTAGGCCCGAACTGCAAGCCCCACCCACTTGCTTTTGCTATTCATTGCTAGAAGGTTGGGCTCTTCATTTTGTCAAAGTTTATTTTCCTGTTTGAAAAGTTCCCCTGGAATGGGGTGCGTTAGCTTTCAAAAGGTTGTACCAAGGACAAGACTTCTCAATTTGTTGGTTTTTGGAGGCTTAGTTCTGATCGTGGCAAATAACGTTTTCACCCATGTGAAGTCTGCTCTTTTTATAAGCTCAAAACGTCGCTGGGTGGGCTTGAACCACCAACCTTTCGGTTAACAGCCGAACGCGCTGACCAATTGCGCCACAGAGACAGGCCTGATACAAATTTGGTTAGGCCCGAACTGCAAGCCCCACCCACTTGCTTTTGCAATTCATTGCTAGAAGGTTGGGCTCTTCATTTTGTCAAAGTTTAATTTCCTGTTTGAAAAGTTCCCCTGGAATGGGGTGCGTTAGCTTTCAAAAGATTGTACCAAGGACAAGATTTCTCAATTTGTTGGTTTTCGGAGGCTTAGCTCTGATCGTGGCAAATACCGTTTTCAGTCTGCTCTTTTTATAAGCTCAAAACGTCCCTGGGTGGGCTTGAACCACCAACCTTTCGGTTGACAGCCGAATGCTCTGACCAATTGCGCCACAGCGACAGGCCTGATGCAAATTTGGTTAGGCCCGAACTGCAAGCCCCACCCACTTGCTTTTGCTATTCATTGCTTGAATGTTGGGCTCTTCATTTTGTCAAAGTTTATTTTCCTGTTTGAAAAGTTCCCCTGGAATGGGGTGCGTTAGCTTTCAAAAGATTGTACCAAGGACAAGATTTCTCAATTTGTTGGTTTTTGGAGGCTTAGCTCCGATTGTGGCAAATACCGTTTTCAGTCTGCTCTTTTTATAAGCTCAAAACGTCCCTGGGTGGGCTTGAACCACCAACCTTTCAGTTAACAGCCGAACGCGCTGACCAATTGCGCCACAGAGACAGGCCTGATGCAAATTTGGTTAGGCCCGAACTGCAAGCCCCACCCACTTGCTTTTGCTATTCATTGCTTGAAGGTTGGGCTCTTCATTTTGTCAAAGTTTATTTTCCTGTTTGAAAAGTTCCCCTGGAATGGGGTGCGTTAGCTTTCAAAAGATTGTACCAAGGACAAGATTTCTCAATTTGTTGGTTTTAAGAGGCTTAGCTCTGATCGTGGCAAATACCATTTTCAGTCTGCTCTTTTTATAAGCTCAAAACGTCCCTGGGTGGGCTTGAACCACCAACCTTTCAGTTAACAGCCGAACGCGCTGACCAATTGCGCCACAGAGACAGGCCTGATACAAATTTGGTTAGGCCCGAACTGCAAGCCCCACCCACTTGCTTTTGCTATTCATTGCTAGAAGGTTGGGCTCTTCATTTTGTCAAAGTTTAATTTCCCGTTTGAAAAGTTCCCCTGGAATGGGGTGCGTTAGCTTTCAAAAGATTGTACCAAGGATCAAGATTTCTCAATTTGTTTGGTCTTTGGAGGCTTAGCTCTGATCGTTGCAAATACCGTTTTCAGTCTGCTCTTTTTATAAGCTCAAAACGTCCCTGGGTGGGCTTGAACCACCAACCTTTCGGTTAACAGCCGAACGCGCTGACCAATTGCGCCACAGAGACAGGCCTGATACAAATTTGGTTATGCCCGAACTGCAAGCCCCACCCACTTGCTTTTGCAATTCATTGCGAGAAGGTTGGGCTCTTCATTTTGTCAAAGTTTAATTTCCTGTTTGAAAATTTCCCCTGGAATGGGGTGCGTTAGCTTTCAAAAGATTGTACCAAGGACAAGATTTTTCAATTTGTTGGTTTTTGGAGGCTTAGCTCTGATCGTGGCAAATACCGTTTTCAGTCTGCTCTTTTTATAAGCTCAAAACGTCCCTGGGTGGGCTTGAACCACCAACCTTTCGGTTAACAGCCGAACGCGCTGACCAATTGCGCCACAGAGACAGGTCTGATACAAATTTGGTTAGGCCCGAACTGCAAGCCCCACCCACTTGCTTTTGCTATTCATTGCGAGAAGGTTGGGCTCTTCATTTTGGAAAAGTTTATTTTCCTGTTTGAAAAGTTCCCCTGGAATGGGGTGCGTTAGCTTTCAAGAGGTTGTACCAAGGACAAGACTTCTCAATTTGTTCGTTTTTGGAGGCTTAGCTCTGATCGTGGCAAATACCGTTTTCACCCATGTGAAGTCAGCTCTTTTTATAAGCTCAAAACATCCCTGGGTGGGCTTGAACCACCAACCTTTCAGTTAACAGCCGAATGCGCTGACCAATTGCGCCACAGAGACAGGCCTGATACAAATTTGGTTAGGCCCGAACTGCAAGCCCCACCCACTTGCTTTTGCTATTCATTGCTGGAAGGTTGGGCTCTTCATTTTGTCAAAGTTTAATTTCCTGTTTGAAAAGTTCCCCTGGAATGGGGTGCGTTAGCTTTCAAAAGATTGTACCAAGGACAAGATTTCTCAATTTGTTGGTCTTTGGAGGCTTAGCTCTGATCATTGCAAATACCGTTTTCAGTCTGCTCTTTTTATAAGCTCTAAACGTCCCTGGGTGGGCTTGAACCACCAACCTTTCGGTTAACAGCCGAACGCGCTGACCAATTGCGCCACAGAGACAGGCCTGATACAAATTTGGTTAGGCCCGAACTGCAAGCCCCACCCACTTGCTTTTGCTATTCATTGCTAGAAGGTTGGGCTCTTCATTTTGTCAAAGTTTATTTTCCTGTTTGAAAAGTTCCCCTGGAATGGGGTGCGTTAGCTTTCAAAAGGTTGTACCAAGGACAAGACTTCTCAATTTGTTGGTTTTTGGAGGCTTAGTTCTGATCGTGGCAAATACCGTTTTCACCCATGTGAAGTCTGCTCTTTTTATAAGCTCAAAACGTCACTGGGTGGGCTTGAACCACCAACCTTTCGGTTAACAGCCGAACGCGCTGACCAATTGCGCCACAGAGACAGGCCTGATACAAATTTGGTTAGGCCCGAACTGCAAGCCCCACCCACTTGCTTTTGCAATTCATTGCTAGAAGGTTGGGCTCTTCATTTTGTCAAAGTTTAATTTCCTGTTTGAAAAGTTCCCCTGGAATGGGGTGCGTTAGCTTTCAAAAGATTGTACCAAGGACAAGATTTCTCAATTTGTTGGTCTTTGGAGGCTTAGCTCTGATCGTTGCAAATACCGTTTTCAGTCTGCTCTTTTTATAAGCTCAAAACGTCCCTGGGTGGGCTTGAACCACCAACCTTTCGGTTAACAGCCGAACGCGCTGACCAATTGCGCCACAGAGACAGGCCTGATACAAATTTGGTTATGCCCGAACTGCAAGCCCCACCCACTTGCTTTTGCAATTCATTGCTAGAAGGTTGGGCTCTTCATTTTGTCAAAGTTTAATTTCCTGTTTGAAAATTTCCCCTGGAATGGGGTGCGTTAGCTTTCAAAAGATTGTACCAAGGACAAGATTTTTCAATTTGTTGGTTTTTGGAGGCTTAGCTCTGATCGTGGCAAATACCGTTTTCAGTTTGCTCTTTTTATAAGCTCAAAACGTCCCTGGGCGGGCTTGAACCACCAACCTTTCGGTTAACAGCCGAACGCGCTGACCAATTGCGCCACAGAGACAGGTCTGATACAAATTTGGTTAGGCCCGAACTGCAAGCCCCACCCACTTGCTTTTGCTATTCATTGCGAGAAGGTTGGGCTCTTCATTTTGGAAAAGTTTATTTTCCTGTTTGAAAAGTTCCCCTGGAATGGGGTGCGTTAGCTTTCAAGAGGTTGTACCAAGGACAAGACTTCTCAATTTGTTGGTTTTTGGAGGCTTAGCTCTGATCGTGGCAAATACCGTTTTCACCCATGTGAAGTCAGCTCTTTTTATAAGCTCAAAACATCCCTGGGTGGGCTTGAACCACCAACCTTTCAGTTAACAGCCGAATGCGCTGACCAATTGCGCCACAGAGACAGGCCTGATACAAATTTGGTTAGGCCCGAACTGCAAGCCCCACCCACTTGCTTTTGCTATTCATTGCTGGAAGGTTGGGCTCTTCATTTTGTCAAAGTTTAATTTCCTGTTTGAAAAGTTCCCCTGGAATGGGGTGCGTTAGCTTTCAAAAGATTGTACCAAGGACAAGATTTCTCAATTTGTTGGTCTTTGGAGGCTTAGCTCTGATCATTGCAAATACCGTTTTCAGTCTGCTCTTTTTATAAGCTCTAAACGTCCCTGGGTGGGCTTGAACCACCAACCTTTCGGTTAACAGCCGAACGCGCTGACCAATTGCGCCACAGAGACAGGCCTGATACAAATTTGGTTAGGCCCGAACTGCAAGCCCCACCCACTTGCTTTTGCTATTCATTGCTAGAAGGTTGGGCTCTTCATTTTGTCAAAGTTTATTTTCCTGTTTGAAAAGTTCCCCTGGAATGGGGTGCGTTAGCTTTCAAAAGGTTGTACCAAGGACAAGACTTCTCAATTTGTTGGTTTTTGGAGGCTTAGTTCTGATCGTGGCAAATACCGTTTTCACCCATGTGAAGTCTGCTCTTTTTATAAGCTCAAAACGTCACTGGGTGGGCTTGAACCACCAACCTTTCGGTTAACAGCCGAACGCGCTGACCAATTGCGCCACAGAGACAGGCCTGATACAAATTTGGTTAGGCCCGAACTGCAAGCCCCACCCACTTGCTTTTGCAATTCATTGCTAGAAGGTTGGGCTCTTCATTTTGTCAAAGTTTAATTTCCTGTTTGAAAAGTTCCCCTGGAATGGGGTGCGTTAGCTTTCAAAAGATTGTACCAAGTACAAGATTTCTCAATTTGTTGGTTTTCGGAGGCTTAGCTCTGATCGTGGCAAATACCGTTTTCAGTCTGCTCTTTTTATAAACTCTAAACGTCCCTGGGTGGGCTTGAACCACCAACCTTTCGGTTAACAGCCGAATGCTCTGACCAATTGCGCCACAGCGACAGGCCTGATGCAAATTTGGTTAGGCCCGAACTGCAAGCCCCACCCACTTGCTTTTGCTATTCATTGCTTGAAGGTTGGGCTCTTCATTTTGTCAAAGTTTATTTTCCTGTTTGAAAAGTTCCCCTGGAATGGGGTGCGTTAGCTTTCAAAAGATTGTACCAAGGACAAGATTTCTCAATTTGTTGGTTTTTGGAGGCTTAGCTCCGATTGTGGCAAATACCGTTTTCAGTCTGCTCTTTTTATAAGCTCAAAACGTCCCTGGGTGGGCTTGAACCACCAACCTCTCGGTTAACAGCCGAACGCGCTGACCAATTGCGCCACAGAGACAGGTCTGATACA